>VWZX01006203.1:1524194-1636643 GCA_013399015.1 Galbula dea | reverse complement strand
GGGGGGGGTGGGGGGGGGGAGGAAGAAGAGGGAGCATGAGAAGGGGACAGAGTCTGTGGAGAACATTCCTCCACCATCTGTTTTACAGAGCCTTTCCATCAGGCTTGCTCTGAGCCTCCTTGCTCTGGCATCCTGCTCCTGGCACCCACATTGGCACCGTCAGCCTGAGGTGGCCACCCCAGGCAGTCACTGGTAGCTCTGACTCCATGGGGGGTGGTGTTTGTGGTGTGCTAGGGTCTGTACCTTCTGCCCAGGGATGCTTTCCTTTGCCCTCCTTCTGTGCCTAGAGCCTCCCAGACCCAGGATGGCTTTAAGGACTAAGATAAAGGTGCTCCAGAGGTGGCTGGGAGCTCCTTCTCCCCTCAGCACCCTGTGTCCTGGCCCCTGGCTTCCCTCTGGGCTCTGCTCACCTTGGCCCTGGCAGGGTCCATGGAATCTCCTCAGCATGTCACCCACCCCCAGGGGAAGCAGGGCTCCTGCCTTTTTTCCCCAGGAAGGGACTTTTTCAAGCAGAATAGGCTTGCTTAGGGCAGAAGGTCTCGGGGGGGGGGGGCTGAGGACCTATCCTGGTGTGATTTGGGGCCAAATTCTGGATCTCCTAGGCTCAGTTGCTGGCCAAGCCCTGGAGAGTTGGCCATGCTGTGCTTGCCCCAAGGTGTGTCTACAGCCTGAGGTGTGAGGGGTCTCCTAGATGTCTCCACTGGCCAGCTCCCTCCTCCACAGGAGCTTTGGACCCTGTGTCATCCTCCTCCCCATGGCCTCTTGGGCTTGGCTGCCTGTCTGAGCTCAGGAGCTCTGCTTCTCCATCCTTGAGGTCACCTCTAACCTGGTGTTCTAGGATCTCTCCAGCATGCCTAGTCCTCCACCTTCTGCTCTGTCCCTCTGGCAAACCAGCCTTAGCTTGAGGCACCATGTCTTTGTGCTCTAGCCCCAGCTCACAGCCTTCCAGCAGCATGATGACCTTTTTGCCCACATCAGCACTGGTGTATGTGTCCCTCTCATGGGTTTGCCAGCAGACTGCTCCCCAAACCCACCCAGAATAAGTAGGGAGGCTGCTTTCTAGCAGCTGGTCTCCATGCCATGGCCTGTCTGGAGTAAGGCAGAGCTGTGGGATTTGGGAAGACAGTCCATAAATAAGATCTGCCCTTTTCTGGAGTTCTCCTCTTGCTTCCTAGCTCTGCATCTCCTGTTGCTTCTCTGAACCAAGGCACTTTGCTGAGGCCAGTGCCCACCACCGTGGGCATACCCAGGACAGAAATGCTTTTGTCATGCATTGTTTCTCTGTCAGGAGGGCAGGAAAATAGATGCAAGGGCAGAATCATGACTCTTGGAGAACCTCTCTTGGTTTCCAGCCCTTGGGAAAGAAAGGTTTGGCAGTGCCATGGTGGGGAATGACAATAGGGACGTGATGGCTGTGCATACAAGGAGCCAGGCTCGATGTGAGTGTGTGACCTTGCTGAGTTAACTCTGGGGAGGAGCCACTTGGCTTGAGGGTTCATTCTGAGAACGTGAGGTCCTTTTAACACTTGTGTCTCTCTTCTTCCCTCTCTTTTTGCTTCTAGAAAGAGAAGGGCAGGACAACACCTCGGCACACAGGGGCTGCTGCCAAATCCCACCCTCCAGCGAGGCAGCAGGGACCCTCCAGCTGGAAGAAGCTTTTGGGGCAGCCAGGGGACTTGAGGAATCAGTGCCATCATGGGGGTATTATGGCTGGCCAGGTTCGTGCTGGGATGTACAGCAGTTCTGTATGTGGAACAAGCCCAGGGGCAGTATGAAGGGGACTTGCAGACAGACAGATTTGCAGGCTACGAGGAGAGGCAGCCAGTGAACAGAGTCAGAAGAAGAGGCCAGGACTCTTTACGAGGGTAAGCTCAATGTTCTTTTTGATCTTCTACAAAGCAGAACTTGGGTTATCATCACAGCACATTGAGATGTGCTTCCAGAATTGCCTTGGGCTTACAAGGAGACTGCTCTGCAGACCCATGGGAGAAGGAAGGCTGGTGCCACAAGGGCCAGCCAAGCCGAGCCCAGTGTGAGCAGAGAGCTCTGCTGCTTTGCTCAGGGGATCAGAGAAGTTTAGGTTGGACATTAGGAACAAATTCTTTCCCAAAAAGGTTGGCAAGGCCTGGCCCAGGCTGCCCAGGGCAGTGGTGGAGTCAGCATCCACAAAGGGGATTAAAAAGCCTTGGAGATGTGGTGCTGAGGGCTATGGGTTAGTGGTGACCTGGCAGTGCTGGTTAATGGTTGGATTTGATGATCTTGAAGGTCTTTTCCAACCAAAATGGTTGTTTGGCTGTTGCTGATGGGAAAGTGTCATCCCATGTCCCTTGTTGCACCATGTAGTTGTGGCTTGTGGTCTCCTCTGCAACCAAGTTGGTATGAGCTGGACCCAGGAGCATTTTCCACCTGAGGAGGGAATCAGGGCTCAGCTAGAGAATCCTGATGCTTCTTCTGGAGCATGTTTGCATGCTCTCAAGATGGTTCCTGGCCCCAGTATCGATTCTGGGTTATTTTAAGTCTGCTTGGCTGCAGTTCCTGGAAAGTGTTGGTGTGTCAGTGGGCAGGATGGGAGCAGAACGTGATACACGCGCGAAGCCTGGGCTGAGCCAGAGTCCTCCGGCGCTTGCTGGGGAATGCTTCTTGAATGGGATGGGGAGCTCTGCTTTCAGCCCAGACAGTCAAATGTGCTGTGTTTGGGCTGGAGCTGGAACACAGAGCCTGGCCCTGGAGCTGCCAGGAGCAGGGCCCTGGGGCTGGCCACATATGCTCTTGGAATTCCGTTGTGCGTGGCCACTCCCTCCTGCAAGGGCAGATTTGGAAATGGGCAGCAACTGTCCTGGAACTTTGGTCTTCTCAACACCAGTGGGAGTTTGGTCTTCTCAAAACCAGCTGCCAGAAGGAGCCATTAGCTCCCTGTCAGGGTAGGGACACCCTATGTCTCCCTTAGTATGACCCATAAGTACTTTTCACCACACTCTTCTCTTGGAGTCCCTCATCCCCCAGATCTAAAACATCCCAAATCTTTGCCTAAGGAGGGAGAAGGCTGTTTCTTGAAAGGGGAGGGGATGACAGTCTACCAGATCCAGAGATATGGTCCCTCAGGGCTGTGTGTGATTGATTACTGTACTCATAACGGATAGAAAGGCTTGGAAGGACTTGATGTGTGCATGGATCTTGCTGTCTCACGCAGCCTTGTGAAGAGAAGGGAAGGGCAGAGCAAGGAAGGATGAGTGTCTCCATTCCCTTCAGGACCTGAGAAGGTTATGGTGCCATAGGACCACTAGACACTCAGGGACTTAGGTGACCAGATCTTGTTCTCAGGAATGATTTACAGCTTAAATCCTTTTGACTTCTGGGGAGTCTGAAGGGTCTGAATCCCAAATGCATCTTAAAAATGAAGCCCAGATCCCCCAAGGTAGAAACTACTTCTGGAAACCCTTCTCTACTTCAAAGCCTCAGAGATGAACCAACACTTCAGCAAAGCAATAGCAAATGATCAGTTGTGCAAGGTCTTGGCCACACAGTAAGTTTGAGGCAGGATCAGAATCAGGCCTGGACGTGTCTGGCTCCCAGTCCCCTGTGGAGAGCTGAGGACCACGCTGCTACCTCCTGCCTCTTTCCTCTCCTCTGCTTTCCTCATGCCCTCTGAAGCAATTGCTGTAAGAAAAAGACAAAACCCTGCTGGGATAAGAGCAAGGTCTGTTTAAGGATGTCTTTTGCAACTCTAGTTTAAGACAACTAAGGAATCATTGTTCCTTGGTCCTTGGGAGAGCAGCCTTGTTTCACCAGGGGCAATACAAGGGGAGCTGGCAAACCTCAGCATGTCTGGAGCTTCTGCCCCAGGCCCTTCCCATGCTCTGTGTCAAGTGACCCTCACGGTCTCCTGGCTTTTGTGTCCAAATCCCTCCTTCAGGATTTCCAACCCACTTAAAAAACCCTCTATTTTACAAGCAGAGAAAACCACTTGAGATGAGAAATCTCTTGAAGAGCAGTCTTTTAAGTAATGTTCTGCTAGGCTTAGAGAGCAGCAGCAGATGTCACCAGCTGTAATGCTGTAGATGGTGCTGGCAGCTAGTGACACCATCCCCTGCAGAGCCACAGACCCTAGAACTACTGCTTTAGATTCCCCCAACAGTCCTTGTCCATCTGCTCTGCCTTCAAACACTTCTGGAGAGCTGCAGCCATGGCTCATAGAATCCCAGGATGGTTTGGACTTGGAAGGGACCTTTAAAGGTCATCTAGCCCAACCTCCAGCAACATTTCCCCTGCCCTGTGGTTTGCTGCCTTAGGGTTATCAGGATTTTCTTGCTGCTGTGAAATTTAACTGGGTTTGATACAGTTCTGTGGGAGAATCAGATAAGTCATAGCTTCAGGTTTGGTTCAGTCCCAGACCAGCATTGCAGTAGCAGAAGAAATCAATGAACAGTGCCTTTGTTTTTTTGTGGTGCAGCTGGAAAAGTGAAGGAAGGCAAAGTTGTCTTTTAAAATGTGGCCTTATTTTACACTATAGGCACCCAGGAGAGACTTCTCTTGGCTGTTGTGGTATCTGCAATCATCTAGTCTCTAAAGCCACACCTCTGAACATCCCTCTGAGCCTCCAAACATGGTTCTCTGTGGTGTCTATCTTAACATTTTGACACCATTTCAAATATTTGCTTTGACAAGTGACAGGATGAGAGGAAACAGCCTCAAGTTGTGCCAGGGGAGGTTTAGGTTGGACATGAGGAATAACAGCTTCCCTGAAGGGGTTGCTTCTCTTAATCTGAAGACCCCAGAGATGGGATTCACTTGATTTAGAGTCACCATCCCCAAAGGGGGGGTTAAAAGCTGTGGAGATGTGGTGCTGAGGGCTATGGTTTAGTGGTGACCTGGCAGTGCTGGGTAACAGTTGGACTTGATGATCCTGAAGATCTCTTCTAACCAAAATGATTCTGTGACACTTGCTGTCCAAGGCCTGCAACTGCATTCTTCTGAAAGACACACTAATTTCAACTCAACTTTCACCTGAAATATCTTATTCTGAGGCTTCCTTTAGTTCTGAGGCTTGCATGGCAGGGGTTTAAGTAGAACTGGAATTCAAGTACAGCAAAGCTTAGCTGCATCACATGGGCCTGAAGTGGCTGCTTGCCTGGGCCACCACCACCCCTAGCCATCATCCTGAATGCTCTTGGTTTCTCTGAGAATGTTCAGAAGTTTTCTATCAGTTCTGAGTGGAAGGAGATGGACAAATAGATCTTGAAGACTTGCTGGTTAGACCTAGTGAGGAAGCAGTGCAGGCTCCTAACTCCTCCTGTGTGGAAGGAAACCTTCAGCTCAGGGCTTCTGGGCTGTCTGTAGTTCTGTCTTATTTGTTCTTGGAGGTAATTTGTTTCCCCCAACACAAGTTAGTGTTTTCCTTTCATACATTACACTTGAGACCTCTCCTGCCAGATCTTTGTCCTCCCAGACCACTTTGTCCATGGCACCAGTGGTTTAGCTCCCAAACTGGATTGTGACACAGACAAGTGGGGCTGTAGAGGACTCAAAGGATGTTCACTCATCTTGACAAGCTAGATCTGCTGTCTGCTCTCCCCCTTATTCCTGGATGTGTCTCCTTTTCTTCTGGGTGGGTGAACCCCAGATTCCTTCCATCTCTAGTTGTGCTATCACAGTTTAGGACAAGAAGAGACTCACACCAGGACTGCCCAGAGAAGTGTGACCCAAAAGTCTTATGGGGAAACTTTTACCAACTCTAGAAGAATCCAGTCCCCAAACTTACTCAGTCCTTCACTTGTCTCTTGCCTATCTTCTACTCCTCCACAGGGCACAAATAACTCCCTGTGGCTTTCCCAGGAAACTCTCCAGTGAGCCCAAGCAGCACAGGATGTCTGCTTGCTTCTGGTGGGGCAAGTGGCTTTGGATGAAGGCTTGGTCAATACTAACAAACATCCAGACTCATTTAGTATCATTTAACATCATCAGACCCATTTAATATCCTAGAGCTTGTAGATACTGTGCAGAGAAACTGCACTTCAGCAGCTCCAAGGTGACCAACAGAAGTTCTCCTTGCTGGTGCCTGGTGTGACCTGGCTCTGCAGGAGGACAGTTTGTAGAGGTCTGGTTGGCAGAAGAAGCTTCAGCAATGCAGGAGGAAAGGTTGTGAAACATACTGCTTTGGAGCTCTGTTCCCATCCCAAACTCCTTTGGAAAAGGGGAAAACATGAAAGAAATGTAAAGCATGAACTAGATTCAGAATCAACAAGCCTGTTATTCACAACCAACAATTAATGAAGTAACATGGAGCAATAAATCAGAGCCAAAGCTCTGCTTTAATCTGTCCTTAAACTCATTAAAGCAGAGACAGTTTCAAATGGCTGTGTCCTGGAAGGAACAGCACTGACAAATCCATTTGGGAGGCAGGACTTGAATGGGATTATTAGTTTAATGAACTATTGAACAGTGTCCAAGAGCAAGAATGTGTTTAACAAAGGGGAAAGAAAAGATGATTAGTCTGCAGGAGGCTGAGCTCTTTGCTGCCAGGATGCTTTTCCTGTAAGTCCCCAGCTGCCTGTTTCTGCAAGGAAGGAAAGAGGCTCAGCTCTAGCTTGACTTCAAGCACAACTAATTATGTCAAGCCCATTAATTATGGCATGGCCACTGCAATTGAGAAGATAGATGAAGAGAGGATGGTTAGGGAGGCTTTTGTCATACCTCTTCCCCTTGCCTGGACTTGCACAGAAGGGCACAGAGGTGTCCATGTTAATTGGGAGGTATGGAGAAGGTGAGGCTCCAGGGTGCTCTCAGGTAGGTTTTTGACACCTTCTTTAGTCTAGATCTCCCTTTTTTTAGTTTAGATCTAAGGAAGGAATGTTTGATGCTGAAGGTGGTGAGATGCTGACCCAGGTTGCCCAGAGAGGTAAGAGATGTCTCATCCCTGGAACCACTCCAGGTCAGGTTGTCTGGGGCTGTGAGCAACCTGCTCTAGTTGGAGATGTCCCTGCTGACTGCAGGGGGTTGGACTAGGTGACCTTGAAAGGTCCCTTCCCACCCAAACCATTCTATAAGTCTGTGATTCTTTTCCACCTTGACCCTGGGGAAGAGAGAGCCAAACTGCAACTGCAACACAGCAGCAAAGGAGGAGTAGTTGGGGTAGAGGTGAACTCTCCATCCACAATCCTAAGCTAGGAAGCTCAGAAGCCATGCAGATGAATAACCACAGGCTGTGGTTCTGGGCCACATGGCACCAGGTTAGACTGGAGCTGACACTGGGATGATGTTCAGTGTCAAGGGGAGATTGGGCATAGCAGAGAGAAGCTTCACCACTGTCACAGTTCCTTCTGAGACATCTGCTCTCTGTGCACCATTCCCAGCAGTGTTTTAATCCAGCTCCATCCCTGATGGTGCAGTTCCACAAGCATCTTAGCACAGGCATGACAAAAGGCTTTTTTTTTGCCCAGCAGCAGATGTCATTTCCTTCCCTCTCACTTTAGGCTTATCAGAAACATGTGCCTTTGCAAAGAGCTGGTGCCCAAAAGCACTGGCAGATATTTGATGCTTCAGGCCCTGACTCATCTCTGCCCAGTTCTAGCATCACAGTTTAGTTGGCTTGGTTGAAAGGATTAAGGCTCAGGTGGGAGCCAGCAGATCTCTGCACTGTTCCCTTCTCTGCTGCTGCTGTGACTCCAGTGAGAGGATTTCATTTCTCAGTGCCCCACAGTGGGGTCCTTGAAATGCAGCTTTTGTTCCTTGGAAAGAGTTGATTTCTTGACCTTGAAGCTGTAGAAGACTTCCTTGGAAATGAAATCCTGTTGAGAGGAAGACCCAAGGTGCTACTGAGAGGCAGTGGAAGCTCAACTGTCCCATTTCTTACCTTAATCCTCTAGTTCAGGCAGCCAGAGACTCATATGGGTTCTGTGGGTTGTTTGTGAAGGGCCAGTGACTGTGGTGGTGGTGAGGCACAGTGGTGGGACATGTCACTACTGCACCAACTAACACCCTTGTAGCCTAAGAGTAACAACAGGACCCTAGAACTTCCTTAACTCTTGTTTGAGATGGGTTGTGCTGCTTGTGCTTGCCCATGTGTCATCACAGCTGCAGTGTGCCTTTCCTCTCCATCATCATGTTGGAGGAGAATCAGAGACTGGTTTGAGTTGGAAGGGACCTTTAAAGGTCATCTAGTCCAACCTCCCCCTCACTGCTGGTCCTTGAAGGTCCATTCCAACTGAAATATTCTATTGCAGTCTAAACACTGGTTTCCTTACAGGACAGGGAAATGGATGTTGGTATCCTGGCTTGGAGCAGCACTAGGGTGGCAGCAGGACTAGGGGAGGGATTGGCCTCCTGGGCTGGGCACTGGGGAGGCCACAGCTCCAATCCTGGGGTCAGATTTGGGCTCCTCACTCCAGGAAGGACATTGAGGTGCTGGAGTGTGGCCAGAGAAGGGCAAGGAAGGTGGGGAAGGGTCTAGAGCACAAGTGTTGTGAGGAGCAGCTGAGGGAACTGGGCTTGGTTAGGCTGGAGAAGAGGAGGCTCAGGGGAGACCTTCTGGCTCTCTGCAGCTCCCTGAGAGGAGGCTGGAGCCAGGTGGGGATTGGGCTCTTCTCCCAGGTAACAAGCCTTGAGGATGAGAAGACAACCTCAGGTTGCACCAGGGGAAGTTCAGATTGGATATTAGGAGGAATTTCTTCCCCAGGGGGGTGATCAGGCACTGACCCAGGCTGCCCAGGGCAGTGCTGGAATCACCATCCCTGGAGGTGTTCAGAAGCCCTGGAGATGTGGTGCTGAGGGCCATGGGTTAGTGGAGAGCATGGTAGTGTTGGGTGGATGGTTGGACTGGATGATCTCAAGAGATCTTTCCCAACCATAAAGGGATCCATGCATGCCCAGAGGACTCCATCTGCAAGGATGCAGCTTTGGGACACCTCCTCTTAGAAATGATGAGGAAAAACATGGCAGGGAAGAAAGACTGGTCCAACTGTAGCAGATCTTTCTTGCCTTCTCCCACTATCATCTTCTCTCTGTGCTCCCAAGGTTTGCCAAAACCAGGTTTAGAGTGAGTGGCCATCACTTCAGTCAAGGTTCAGCTGGAGCTTCTGTCCCTGTGATCCAGTCAGCTCTAGAACACCTCTTGACAGCTTGCAGGCCCACATGCTCCACACATGTCCACCTTGATATTCTAGCTAGCAAGCCAGAGCTGAAATACTACAAGAAGGAACAAAATGAAGGCAGCAGCTGGAAACTTCTGCCTTCAAGAGTCTTGTTCCTAGCTTTTCCTGGTGTGTTGATTTATATTGTGAAATGGTTGATCTTGGACTGCTGGCCTGGGCTGCTTTCTCTTGTTGTTGGCAGGAGACATGAAGGCAAGGGTTGGCATGGCCTGAGGTTCCCTGGCATGGACCTTCAGAGTTGAGGTGGCTTTTGCCTGGAGGTGTGAAAGGCTTGGGTTTGAAGTGTAGATTTGTTTCAGAACCTAAGGGAAAGCATAAACCAAACAACAGTAAAAAAGATGGAAGAGTTGGGCATGCTGGGTTCCAACTGAAAGTGTGAGAGGGTTCCTGGAAATCAGTGCATTTTTAGTCTTCAAAGGAAAGGCTCCTCTCTGGCTCCTGTCTGGGCTGTAGCATCTGACTGAAATGGGCTGAAATAAGGGCAGAGCTTTTCCCAACCAGCACTCCTGCAAAATATGTCCAGATCTGAATAAAGGGGGGGGGAAGAAAAATACAATTATTGACAAAGAAGAAGTGTGTAACAAGATTTTTACAGCCCTCCTTTGCTTCCAATAAAAAATGGAAGCATTTTTTTGGGCTTAAAGTTGGCATTAACCTGAGAGATGGAATCCAAAACCTGTACAGGCTCTGTAAGACTTTCCCTGCCTTTTGCTTCTTGCCTTTTATGCAACTGAATAATCATCACCCATCTTTCCAAAATGATTTCCATCTCTCTCTCTTTTCTACTCTTTTTTCCCCATACCTTTCAGCTTCAATTCAAGTGGCTGCCCTGAAGTTGGCTTTGTGTGGCTCAGGTCACCAAAACTTGGGCAGAAGTTTGATCTTGGTGGCATCTAGTCACCTTGGTGGCAGCCAGGCACCTTCTCAGCTTGGCTTTCTCTCTGTGGATGTGTGTCTGGAGTCCACTTGTGCAAGGGGTGCTGGAGGACCTCTGCCTGAGTGAGGGGAGGAGGTTTGTACTGGGAATCCAGAGCTCTCTGGTGGGACTTGTCTCTTGCTCCATCACCTTGCTGGTGACCTTACTGTGAGCTGCATCTCAGCAGGAGAAGGGAAGGAGGCTGAGGTAGCTGTTAGCAGTGTGTGACTTCTGCTGCTGGTGGCAGAAGGGGAGCATCTCTGCACCTTTCAAACCAAATCCTTAGAACCAAAAGGAATAGAAAGCAGAGGGACTGGAACTCAGTCCTGAAAAGCTCAAGAGTCTCTGGGCTGCTTTGCAGAACATGAATGTGGTGGTTGGAGTGGGAGGAATTCAACACCTCCTTTGCAGGACTGAGTCCATGTCCTTCCATGAACATGGAGCTGCTCCAGGGGACACTGCTTGCCTTTCTTGTTTGAAGATTAAACATTGCTTGGGCAGCAGTGAACATACAGAGCATAGTCCTAGACTCCTAAACCTGAGAAATGACTGAGTTAAATCCTGGCAGAACATTTGAGGGACCTGGTAAGTTCAGAATGAGGAGGACACAAATATGCTGCCCTTTAGAGCAAGGATCCACAGTCAACATTGTTTCACATCTGTTCTCCCCCTGTGACACAATCCCAAACCCTTCTGGGTGGGGGGAGACACATTGTCAATAGCCACTATCACATTTGGCAGTAGTTCTTGCCCCTCTGGTGATCTCCACTGGGGCCAGGGCTGGCTGATGCCTGCAGTGGAGTCCCCTAGTCATTGTGAGAGATGATCCCTGGGGCCCAGCAAAGAACCAGGCTGAGATCAAACCCAAAGAGACTCTTGGGAGAAATTTCCAGCTGAGGTGGAGAGGTGGAGATCATTGTCCCTGGAAAAGCCAAACACTGAAGTCATAGAAGAGAATCTAGTGGTGCTGTTCCTGCAGATTCATTGTACTTGGCTCTGCACAGGCATGAAGCAGAGAATCATGATGGCTGGAAAAGGCCTCTAAGATCATGATCAAAGGAGAACTTGGGGGAGGGACACACACATAACCTCAAAAGAAACTTCTGCCTCTCTGCCCTAAAATAGCTCTTCTGTGGGTAGCAGACCCCCCTGGTTCCATTCATCCCATGTTAGCTGTCAGAGTTGCTGCACCCCAACCTGGGTGTCTTTGCAGAGCAGAAGAGAGGTTGCCATGTCTCAAGATAACCCAGAGACTGTGAAGAGAGAACAGAAGGCAAATTGAGAAGATTGGGCAAACTTAATGGACTCCTAAAATCAGGAGATGCTCAAGCAGAAGAGGGGAAGAGAGAATCCTAGACACACAGAATGGTTTGGGTTGGAAGGGACTTGTAGTCATCTAGTCCAACCACCTGGACCTGCTGGCCATGCTTTCTCCTAACCTAGCCCAGGATGTGGTCTGCTGCTGGTGTGGATTTCTCCACTGATGAAGCTGTTCTCCCTCTTTTGAGGACCAGTGTCATGGATGAAGTCTCTTCTCTCTTGAACTTGAGGTTTGGTGGTGGATAGTGGAGCTGTGGTGCTTCTCCCCCTCTGGTCACCAGGTGTTGATCCCATGTGCTGGTGGGAAAGTGGCTGCTCACCCTTCCATAAAACCTTGGGCTCCAACCCTACTACAAGGCTGCAGAGTTGTACTTGGCAGGGGCAGGAGAGTGGTTTCTTTACAGAGTGTTTTGTTTGAAACACTTGGAGAAAGAGGAATTTGTGCTTGGTTCTTTGCCTGCCTTACATCTGGGGCCTGGGGGAAGTGCAAGCCATGCTTTTCCTGAGCAAGTCTTAGCTTCCAGAAATGAAGCAGGAGGAATTCTGAGAGCACCTACTCTGTAACCTGGACTTGTTCTCATCAAGAGAGCAGAGAAGATTTGCAAGAGGTGTAAAGTGTTGCTATCTCTGCCCCTACCAGGAGGTTCAGACTGGTCCAGAGAAGCTCAGGGCAGCTGGAGCCTCTTAGCTCAGACTCCTTTTCCTGCTGGACAGACAATATCCTGGGAAGTAGTGTTCAGGAGACAGTCACAGCCCTGAGGACCTGCTCTCACCCAGCAGCAGAAGTCCAAACTTAACCCAGGCAGACACAAAGTGTGAGCTGGTGCTGGACCACTCAGCATGGACCAAGGCAGGCTAGGTCCAGGGTCACAGCTCAGGGAATCTCAGTCACTGGACAGGGGTCTCAGCTTGGTGAGAAAAGCAGGAAATTGGCCCCAAGTATTGACCTAGAGTGAATTCCTTCTGAATTCCTCTGTTGAATCCCTGTGGAGGAGGCCAGCAAGGAGGAGAACATATGGGCAGCCACAGGAGCAATCCCTGTGCAGACCAGAGCAGCTCCAAGGATTGCCCCAGCCCTGGCAAGCCACCAGTTTTCATTCACTTCTGTCTTCCTCTGATTTAAGGAATGGAAATAGCACTTCTGAAGGCCAGTGACAGCTGAGGTACCCTGAGTGCCTGTGACAGGAGAGACAAGTCCTGGGCTGCTGCTCCTGCTGTCTGGAAAACACCCAATGCATGGAGCCAAGGGTTTGGTAGCTGGGGGTCTTGCTGGGTGGCAGAAGTGCTGCTTGCAGGATGCTGCTGGTAGGACCCAAATCAGCCCTTTAGTGACTACATGGAGCTTTCTGAAGAGTCAGAGTTGTAGAATTGTTTAGGTTGGAAGAGACCTTCAGGATCGTGGAGTGCAGCCATTCCCCAGCACTGCCAGGTCACCACTAAACCATGGCCTCAGCACCACATCTCCAGGGCTTTTCAGTCCCTCCAGGGATGATAACTCCAGCAGTGCCCTGGGCAGCCTGGGCCAGGCCTGGACAACCCTTTGGGGGAAGAAATTGTTCCTCATGTCCAACCTAAACCTCTCCTGGCACAACTTGAGGCTGTTTCCTCTTGTGCTGCTGTCAGAAGAGCCCAAGCCCCCACCTGGCTCCAGCCTCCTCTCAGGGAGTTGCAGAGAGTGAGAAGGTCTCCCCTGAGCCTCCTCTTCTCCAGGCTAACCAAGCCCAGGTTTGAAGTGTTCCTTCTCCCTAGGTATTCTTGCTCCCATAGCTGGAGGAGTGCAGACAGACCTCTGCCTGCCTGCAGGTGTGTTGAAGACCTAGCTGAGGATGAACAGGACACTCAGGGTGACCTGGCTTGGTTTTTGGCTGGGGTTTGTGTCTGTGAAATGTTCTTAGCCTGGACTTCCCCCACTGTGCTCTCTGCCTTCTCCTACCTCTGAGGACAATTCTGCTGGGGTTACACTGGGCAGCTGACAGTAACTGGCCAGGATCAAGTCTTTTTTTTTTTGGCTGCTTGCTTAACTAGTAGGCAGCAAGTCAGTCCTCTCAGCTCTTTCCCAGGCTGCTGCAGCAACAGCCAGATGTTGCCTGTGTTCTGTCCCTGTGGGCAGGCTGGTGGGATGGACCATCTCCCAGTCCTTGCTCATGCCTCTGACTCCCTTGTGGATTTGGGAGGAAGGCTTCTGTTGCTAACAGCCATGTGTTTTCATGTCATATGGCCACAGCTCTGCTTTGCTCTGCTGTGTTTTTTGGCTTGGCATCTGCCAGTTCTCAGCTGCAGCTACTGCCAGCAGGCACCTTTTGATGCCATCAGTTGAAATCCATGCTTTGTCCCTGCTTATCTCTAGAATCTTATTGTTGAAATAGACTGGACCAAGAAGTGGTGGATGGTGGAGTCCCCATCCCTGGAGGGATTGCAAAGCCCTGGAGATGTGGTGCTGAGGGGCCATGGGTTAGTGGTGACCTGGCAGTGCCTGGTAATGCTGGACTCCATGATCTTAAAGGTCTCTTCCAACCAAAACAGTTTTAGGAAGAAGTCTCTTAGAGCAGCATTGCTTTTCCTTCTGTCCTTTCCCAGCATCACTCTCTTGGCCATATTCACTTCCTTTAAAAGAGTTTCTGGAGCAGCTGAGCTCTTTCAGCCTTTCCCTGGGGCTGCACAGGAGGTGATAAGGGAAGATCTGCCTCATACTGGCAGGTCTGGTTTTTGGACCATGGGGGTGGAGCAGCAGTGTCCTCTGGCAGAAAGCATTGCTGGGAAGGACTGGCACCAGCATGTCAGCTCTTATCTCCATAGATATCTGCACTGGGGAGGCTGCAGCTTGAATATTGGGGTCAGTTTTGGGCTCCTCGCTGCCAGAAGGACGCTGAGGTTCTGGAGTGTGGCCAGAGAAGGGCAAGGAAGGTGGGGAAGGGTCTAGAGCACAAGTGTTGTGAGGAGCAGCTGAGGGAAGTGGGCTTGGTTAGGCTGGAGAAGAGGAGGCTCAGGGGAGACCTTCTGGCTCTCTGCAGCTCCCTGAGAGGAGGTTGGAGCCAGGTGGGGTTGGTTTTTAATTTAGAACTGTTGTTAGGAAGTTTCTTGAGAGCTCTGACATGTCTGTGGCTTATGGTTAGCAGTAATAGAGCCTTGTGGGGGAGTTTATTGAATGGAAATCTTTTCTCCCCTAACCTTGACCTTCCCATTCTTAGCTCTTCCCCTCAAGCTCTGGTTGCAGTTTTCTGCTGAGCAGCTCCATGACATGGCCTTTGTCCACACCACCTTGCTGATGAAAACCTGAGTTTCCAGCTTGTATTTCCCAGGATTGAGATAGCTGCTGTTAATTTGATGAAGCAATTTTGCCTCAGATTTGCTGAAGATGGTATTTTTTCCTTCCCTTCTTACACAACAGTCTTCTGTTGAATGTTCTTATTGAGTTCTTGCTTTGGAATCCCATTTCATTCTCCCTCTAGGTCATTTCTGTGACACCATTAATTTCAACCCATTCAGCCTGGCTTCTCCCTATGGTTTGTTTTGAAACTCTGCTAATTTTTAGCATATGCTTAGGAAGGTTCAGTTTTGGAGGAACAATTGTGATCTTGTAGTTTAACCTCCTGTGTAACAGGGTGCCCAGGACCTCTCCCAGGATCCCTGCACAGAGCTGGATGAAATCCTTGGCTGATTTGCTTTCAGAAGGAGGTAGAACTGGCCACCATAAATTAGAAATACCCACTTCATTGTCAGCTGCCTTCAACTTCCACTTTCTTCTGCCTTAGTCTGTGAGATTGATGGCAGGCACTTCTTCCTTCACTGGTTTTGACCAAAACCCCTCTTAAAATAGCTATGCAGAATATTATGTGGTCATTTTATAATCTCCAACAAAGCTTGAAGCAGCCTGAGGTGAGGGTGTGAGGATTGTTAGTGTGCTAAGGTCAATGACACCTTCCTTGTTCCCAGCCATGGGTTGAAATGGGTGGAACCAGCAGACAGGTTTAGGTGGAAGACAAACTGCAGGATGTGGTGCTTGGGCTGCCTACACATTCCATGGAGAGTCCNGGCTGCTCTGTAAGCTCTGCAAAACCTTCAGAGTGAACTTAGCCTCCCAGTTAATGCCAGCCCCAGACACTTGTCTACTTCTAACTGGAGATTAACCCTTGCCTACCAGTGGCAGTAGAAGCTAGCTTTGTGTTTTATCCAACCTAAAGCAAGCAGTACCTGCAACCCAAGATGTTCTCCCATCTGCAGGGAGCCTGAGGCCATCCCAACAAAATCAGCTCTGCCTTCAAGGTCTCCTTTGAACTGGGAAGCAGCAGATGCCCAGGCCTTTGAGGTTTTGAAACCAAACCCCAGATTTACTCTCCACCTCCAACCATAGAACCAAATCCCTGCAGCAGAGCTGCTGGTGCTGCAGTTCCAGGGTTGGTGAAGGAGACTCCACGTTGCCTTCTTCAATCTCCCTGAGAGAATGGAGTCTGGCAGAGAAATGGCACACAAGAAGCAATCCAGCTGCTCTCCTCCAGCCCTGCCACTGCCCAGGAACAGAGGACAAAGAACTAAAGAGATTGTTTTTGGTTTTTCAGCCCCAATGTCTGTGGCTCAAGGTTCCACTCCTACTGCTGCCCTGGCTGGAAAACACTGCCTGGAGGGAACCAGTGCATTGTCCGTGAGTATCCACTTGCCTCTGAAGGGCTCCAAGGGGACTAACCACCCCATGGGAGGGAAGGGACAACACTCCAGGAGGTGACAGAACATGTGGTAACCCTCTGGGACTGGAGCAGCAGTTGCTGGGAGCTCTCATCTCTGCTAAGCTCCATTAAAGCAGGGTGCTTGCAGTGGGTCCCGTTCAGCTCACGAGCTGCCACCCTGTCTGTGGTTGCTCACCTGCTTGAGGAGATGAGCCCCAAGGGAAAGCTGGTGGTGACCCCTGAGAAGGTCATTTTGGAGCTGCTTGTTTAGATGAAACACTTTTGTTGCTTGGACAGCTAGATGCTGACATTGCAGATGTCTGGAGACAGTGTCCCCAAGCAGCAGAGTTTGCATCTCCCTTGGGGTGGCCATCCAAGGAGGGATGCTGGTTGAGATCCATCAGCTTTCCTCTTTGGAGCAGAGCATCACTGAACTCCCAAGTGCTGAGAAACACTTCTAAAATCCATTCAGGGGCTGCTGTTTTGCATGTCTGTAGGCTAAAGGTGTGAGCTCTCAGGAGATGAAGGAGCCTGCCCTTTGGAGGGTGCTCCCCTAGAGCTGAAATTCAGCTGAGGAGTAAATAAATGAGATTTATGGACACTGGAGACAATAGGGGTAATTAGAGCTGCATTTGGTCATGTTTCACACTGAAACCCAGTAAATGCAAAGTGTCCTGGAGATATTAACCATAACCTGGACATGTAGAGTAACAGAGTGTGCTGTGGGATGCTTGTGTCCCCCAGCAGTTTAGCTTTCTGAGTAAACCTGCTGCTTTAGAGCACACTTGGAATTGTATGTGAATGCCCTTTCCCAAAGCTTCCTTAAAATAATTGGCAATTAAGAGGTTTCAAGTGGAGGAAAACAATAGGCTCCTCAGGTGGGATCTCCCACATAACACAGGACATGCAGCCCAGAAGTAATTCCACCTTCAGAGTCAAAACCTCAGCCACCTTGGGAGGAACACCTTGTGTTTCCTCATCATGAACTGTCTGGGATCTCACCTGTACAAAACTGGGCCCAGAGCTGCAGACATTCTCCTCTCAGAGTAAATTGGGGGTGGTGGGACTGGCTGCAGTCCCACAGTGCCAGAGTATGGCAGTCAACTCACTTGAGGTAGCACAAGAAGGGTGAGGTGATTGAAGAGTTAAATGCATCCAGGTGATGGTAAGGCATCTCCCCATGAGAAGAGCCAGGCAAATCCACTAGCTCCTCCTCACCATCCCTTGGCCAGTGGTTGCCCCCCACAAGGAGCCAAGGCTTGAGCTGAATGCTGGCTGCAGGGAAGGGTTAAGGAGCTCCAAGCCAAAGAGCTGCTCAGTGGCATGCAGGGTTAGTGACATTTGGGGCTGTCTTGCTGACTTTGCTGAGAACTGTAAACCATGCCATCTGGGCTGGAGGTCCTCAGGGACCCTGTCCTCTAGTTGTGTTTCTAAAACACACAGAGAGGAGATGCTTTCATGGGGCTCTCATAAAATCTCTGCTTACACAGGTGGGACAATACTGCCAGCTATGCTCTTGGCTCTGATGGCACAGGAAAGGAAAGAGCTTAGCAGGGGTCCCAGGCAAGAAAGGATGGAGATTGAGATGAAGGCATCCTGCTGACTCAGGCTCAGTTCCTCCTTCAGCAGGAGATGTGGAGCAGGCAGTTTCCTCCATGCCAGACTCTGGACTGCAAAAAACTTTGTGGAAATGCAAAGGTTTTGAGGAAAAGAGCAGCCTGGCTCAGTGTGAGCATCACTTGCCTCTGCTGAGAGACATTTCTAGCACCACCATGCTGCTAAACCATGGCTCTAAGGACCACATCTAGATGTTCCTTGAACCCCTCCAGGGATGGTGTCTCCACCACTGCCCTGGGCAGCCTGGGCCAGTGCCTAACTCCTTCTGGGAATAAATATTTCCTAATATTTGTGATAGAAAGAAGAATTCTCCCTGGAAACAGGTGGGTCCTTCCCACTGTTGCTCTGCCCAAGGTCCTCAGGAGGTGACCCAGCTTCCTCCCCAGGTTCTTACTCTTAAAAGAGAGAAATTCACACCCTTTTGGCACCCAAAGTCACATCTGTGAGCAAGTTCACACCCTGCTAACCACTGTGTCCTTCTCTTCCTCCAGCAATCTGCAGGAATTCTTGTGGGGATGGATTTTGTTCACGACCCAACATGTGCACATGCTCCAATGGACAACTCTCTCCCAACTGTGGCTCAGCTGGAGGTAAGAGAATGCTGTTTGGTGATCCTCCTCCCTCCAGAGCAGTTCTGAGCTCTCTTAAAAACTCCCTACTCACAGTGAAAGGAAATTGTGTCTCTCTGCAGCCCTGAAATGTTTTGGGGTTTGGCAGCCAGGTTCTGATGTAGATTGGGCAGCAGTCATGAAATCTTGGGGTGTTTTTACTCAGGGTCCTCACTTCCCCTGCTACCTGGAGCAGGCTGGCCACCTGCTTGCAATTTCTGCTCCTTTGGTCTGAGAAATCCTCCAGGATGCAGCTCAGAAACCACATCTGAGGCAGCCAGTAGTGACAGCACTGCCAAAGAGTCCAATCCACCCCTGGCTCTTCTTTGAAGTGGAATTAAATCTGTCACTGCTTTTGTTAACCAAATCACTATTTTATTTTTACTTATTTCTTTTTTCTTCTCCAGTGGAAAAATGGTTTCAGTTTTCCATGGGCTGTGCTGTGGATGTCAGGGAGGGAGGATTGCCCAGCACTGGAGCAAGCTGCAGGGACATGGTGGAGTTAGGCAGTGGTGGAGCAGGGAAAGCAGAAACTGCATGGCCACTGCTTCTGCTCTCTTCTGCCAGCTCAGACTTTAGGATAATAAACTGAAAAGCTCAGGGGTGAGCAGTGGGTGATGAGGTTTCTGAAAAGCAAGCTATGGACAGTAACATATCCAAAAGGCAATTCCCATGTCCCTCTGGTAATCCCTGCAGGAGCTGTTTGAGACAAGCTCTTGCTGGGAAACTGCTCCATGCCCTGTAGCACATGGCTCTGCAGAGAAAACACTCCTGCTTGTGTCTAAATCCTGATGGCTAATTCCAGAATTACAGCATGGATGGTGGGTGTTGGAAGGGACCTCTGGAGATCATCCAGTCCAACCCCCCTGCTCCAGCAGGGGCACCCACAGCAGCTTGCCCAGGGTCACCTCCAGCTGCCTTGGCAATCTCTCCACACAAGGAGACTCCACAGCCTCTCTGCAAAGCCTGGGCCAGGGCTCCAACACCCTCACACCAAACAAGCTTCTCCTCCTGCTCAGCTGGAACCTCCTGGCTTCCAGTTTGTGCCCAGTGCCCCTTGGCCTGGCCCTGGGCACCCCTGAGCAGAGTCTGGCCCCAGCCTCTTGCCCCCAGCCTTCAACTCTTGCTCAGCATTGAGCAGCTCCCCTCTGGGGCTGCTCTTCTCCAGGCTAAGCAGCCCTAGAGCTCTCAGCCTTTCCTCCTGCCAGAGATTCTCCAGTCCCTTATGGTCTTGTGTCTTTTTTGGAAGGGAATTATTGCTCCTCTGTGCCCCCTTTTCTCCTGGCTTGTATTGCTGGAAAGGATCTGGGAGTTATGGTGGGCACCAGGCTGGGTATGAGTCAATAGTGGTTGGTGTTGTGAGGAAAGCCAGTCACACCCCAGGCTAGAGTAAGGAGATCATGGTGAAGAAGGCAGAGGAAGCTAAGATCCTCTCTGCTTGAAGTTGACAATCCATGGCTGCTTCTGGGCTGCCAGTTCAGGAGGGCTCTGGGGGAAAAAGAAGAGGGATCAGCAGCAGGCTGAAAAATGCTTGGGACTGGAGCACATGTCCTGGGAGGAGAAGCTGAGAGACCTGGCCTGCTTTAGCCTCAGTGGGGTCAAAGAGGGGATCCAGGCCCAAGCTGTGACTAGTGGAAGTGCAGCTAACAAGGTGGTGGAGCCAAAGCCTCTCTCAGCAGTGACAGGTGATGTTCAGACTTGGGATCTTCTTGTATGAAGAAGAACAGGCATCTGCAACCAGAGCAGGTTGCTCACAATCCAATACAACCTGAGCTGGGATGGTTCCAGGGATGGGACATCTGCCACCTCTCTGGGCAACCTGGGAGAGGCTCTCACCACCCTCAGCAGCAAAAATTTCTTCCTTCTATCAAGTCTCAGTCTTGACTTTGAGTTTCAGACCATGACCCTTGGCCTGTCCTAGCAGGCCCTGCTGAGAAGTCCACCCACACATGGTGACACTACTCAAACACACCAGCCAGAAAAGCAACCTGCAAGCAAAGGAACAGCCCTGGGCCATGGTGGTGTTTTAGGAGGGCTGATTTTGCCAGCAAAATGCAGAAATGAATGGGATTTAATGGAAACTTTTGAGGTCTCAGATGGCCACTGCTAGAGACAACTCAGAAGTTGATTTCCCATCCTTGCCCATTTGCAGGCAGGCTATTGTGAGACAAGTGACTTGCAGGCATCTGTCTGAGGGCCAGGGAGCTTAGCCCCTCAGAACCTCAAAACCACACACAGGGTGTGACTCAGAGAAGGAAATTCCCAGAATCTGATTCCAAGGAACCATGCTGTGCTCCAGCCCTGCAGATATCCTGCAGACTGAGGGGTCTCCTGGGGAGCAGCTGAGGGAACTGGGGTTGGTTATTAGCCTGGAGAAGAGGAGGCTCAGGGGAGACCTTCTCACTCTCTGCAACTCCCTGAGAGGAGGCTGGAGCCAGGTGGGGCTTGGGCTCTTCTCCCAAAGAACAAGTGATAGGACAAGAAGAAATGACTTCAAGTTGTGCCAGGGCAGGTTTAGGTTGGAAATGAGGAACAATTTCTTCCCTAAAAGCTTGTCAAGCCCTGGCCCAGCCTGCCCAGGGCAGTGGTGGAGTCCCCATCCCTGGAGGGGTTTCCAAGCCCTGGAGCTGTGGTGCTGAGGCCATGGGTCAGTGGTGCTCTGGCAGTGCTGGGTAACAGTTAGACCTGATGATCTGCAAGGTCTCTTCCAACTCCAAGGCTTCAGTGACTCTCTGATTCTATCCCCAGAGCTGTGAGCTCTGCTCCACAGCCCTTCCCCAGGCCTTGCTGAGAGGAAGGTGCTGGAAACACAAAGGTTTCTGGAGTGAGGGTCCATATGTTAGCAATCAGGGAGGAATGTCAGGAATGCTGTAAGCACTGTAGCCATTTGGGCACAGCCCTGGCATTCCCTTGAGCCTGGAGTGGATTTCAACATGGGCTGGCTGGAGGTGGGGGTGGGGGTGGGTTCCTCTGCAGGGGCTTCAGCAAATCTGGCATTCATTGAGGGGATGTTTGGATCTGCATTTATCATGAAGGCTTCAGGGAGGTAAAGCAGACAAATTGTGCATTCCAGAGGCAATAAAAGCCACTCTGCCTTTCCCTGTCATAACAGAGAAGCTTGGTTTCCTACTTCAGGGAGTAAAGATATGTTAGGAGTAATTTGCAAGTGACTGTTTGGATAGTAGTAGTCAGTGAGGAGAGAGAACTGCCTGCAGACTCCACTGCTGATGGCTTGGGAGAGCAGAGCTGCAGCCACTGATCCTCTACAGGAGACTGGAGAACTAATCCAATCCAGTCATGGGAAAAGTTCCCTAGGAGGAGTTGTCATTCACTTTTCCCTGGGACTTTGGTCTTTGCTTCCTTGGAAAATGCTGAGGAAGTGTAGTGAGCCTGGAGAGTCTTGGCTGGAAGATGTTGTTCTGCACTCTGAATCTGCAGGAGGTTCTCACAGTGCCAGGCTGGAGATGAGTCAGATGGTGATGGGACTTGAGGGGTGATGGCAGAAGGAAGAAATGGGAGCTGCTCTGTGCAGATCTGGGAAGACTCTTTGCCAAGGGGTTGGAAAGTTTCTGGGTGAGCATCAGGGCTGCCATCAGAGCTCCTCTTCTCTCCAGATCCTCAACTTTCTCAGCTCTGCTAAACCTTACCCCGTGCTGAATGCATGGAATGTGAGACTCAGGCTGCTGTGTACTGACAGAGGGACAGCTCTGACAGACAGACAGACACTTCCTAGCTACCTCTGGGCAGCCCTCCCAGCTCCGCTGTGTGGAGTTGCTTTCCCAGGGCTGATTAATTGTAGTCAGGGGTGTGGGGGGTAAGCATGTGCTGGAAACAGAGCCTTTTTCCCAGAGAAACTGCTCTCTTGTCTGACAATCTGGGCAGTGCTTTGAAGCCTGAAGCTTAGCTTCCTTCATGATGAAGCTTTCATCTAAATTTGGGCAGATCTCTGGCCAGAGAGCAGTCGGAAGGAGAGGAGACATCAGGGCTAATTCAAACCACCCCAGTGCAGGGGTTCAATGTACAGCACATGTGCTGAGCATGCTGAATGCACAGCTCTGAGACTTCTCAGCCTTCCAGGCTTCCTGTGGACAAGGTGTCAGTCATATAATGATGGTACAATAATGATGATCCAGCACTGGGAGGAGTGGTGACCCCTGTCAGGCTGTGCTGCCACTGAGGGAGAGCTGCACAGGCTGAGAGCTGGGGGAGAGGAACCTCCTGGAGTTCAACAGGGGCAAGTGGAGAGTCCTGCACCTGGGGAGGAATAACCTCATGGAGCAGGAGAGGTTAGGGGTTGAGCTGATGGAAAGCAGCTCCACAGAGAAGGGCCTGGGAGTGCTGGGGGACAACAAGTTCACCAGGAGCCAGCAATGTGCCCTCATGGCCAAGAAGGTCATTGATCTCCAGGGCTGCATTAACAACAGTGTGATCAGCAGGTCCAGGGAGGTTCTTCTCCTCCTCCACTCTGCCCTAGTCAGGCCACAGCTGGAGTCCTGGCTCCAGTTCTGGGCTCCCCAGTTCCAGGGAGACAAGGAACTACTGGAGAGAGTCCAGCAGAGCCCAGGAAGATGCTGAGAGCACTGGAGCAGCTCTGGCAGGAGGAAAGGCTGAGAGCCCTGGGGCTGCTGAGCCTGGAGAAGAGCAGCCCCTGAGGGGAGCTGCTCAATGCTGAGCAAGAGCTGAAGGCTGGGGGCAAGAGGCTGTGGCCAGACTCTGCTCAGTGGTGCCCAGGGCCAGGCCAAGGGACTGATCCAAACCAGGATGCTCTTGGCCTTCTTGGCCACCTGGGCACTCTGCCTCATCTCCAGCTGCTCTTGCCCAGCACCCTCAGGTCCTTTTCCTCTGGCTGCTTCCCAGCCACCCTGCCCCAAGCCTGCAGTGTTCCTGGGGTGGTTGTGACCCAAGTGCAGGACCTGAACTTGAAGGACCTGGACTCTGCCCATCACCCTTGGACTCTGCACTGAGACAAGAAGCTTTTAGACATCCATTGCACATGAGATGTTCCCCTCCTGTCACCAACAGTCTCTGGCATCCTCATGTAACATCTCCCTCCTCTTCTCCACAGTGCAAACCTGCAATGTGAGGTGCATGAATGGTGGGAGCTGCAACGAGGAGTCCTGCCTCTGCCAGAAGGGCTACACTGGCACCTACTGTGGGCAGCGTAAGTACCTGCAGCACCTCCTGCCCTCTGGGGGCCCAAGGGGGAGCTGAGAGTCATGCAGCCTCCTTCCTGGCTGGAGAGGTCATGAGCACAGGCTGGTGTGCTCTGGGATGGCAGCACTGTGTTCTCCTCTCTGGTGGAGTCTCAGCCTGTTCTCCTTAGAGGACAGAGGTAGACATCTAGAGGTACCTAGAGAGACACCAACATCTAGAGAGAGACATTATACAGAGATCTTTAGGTATAGAATCATAGAATCATTCAGATTGGAAGAGATCTCTAAGATCATCTAGTCCAACCATCAGTATAGATGATATATTGATGATAGGTATCTAGAGATACCTGCTCTCCTGGACTGCATTAACAGCAGTGTGAGCAGCAGCAGGTGCAGGGAGGTTCTCCTCGCCCTCTACTCTGCCCTACTCAGGCCACAGCCTGAGTCCTGGCCTCAGTTCTGGGCTCCCCAGTTCCAGAGAGACAAGGAACTGCTGGAGAGAGTCCAGCAGAGCCCAGGAAGATGCTGAGGGCACTGGAGCAGCTCTGGCAGGAGGAAAGGCTGAAAGCCCTGGGGCTGCTGAGCCTGGAGAAGAGCAGCCCCAGAGGGGAGCTGCTCAATGCCCAGCAAGAGCTGAAGGCTGGGGGCAAGAGGCTGGGGCCAGACTCTGCTCAGTGGTGCCCAGGGCCAGGCCAAGGGGCACTGGGCACCAACTGGAAGCCAGGAGGTTCCAGCTGAGCAGGAGGAGAAGCTTGTTTGGTGTGAGGGTGTTGGAGCCCTGGCCCAGGCTTTGCAGAGAGGCTGTGGAGTCTCCTTGTGTGGAGAGATTGCCAAGGCAGCTGGAGGTGACCCTGGGCAAGCTGCTGTGGGTGCCCCTGCTGGAGCAGGGGGGTTGGACTAGGTGGTCCCCAGAGCTCCCTTCCAGCCCCACCATGCTGGAGTTCAGGTCCTCTGGGAAGTTCTCAGTGAGATTTTAATGGGCCACTCACCCCATTTCCCCATAGCTTCTTCTCAGCTAGGATTGATTCATTTTTTGCTGAAACTTTCCAAAACCTTCTACAAAAGGCAGACAAACCAGATGGAAAATTTCATCCTGACCAGCTCCAGCTTGGGAAAATTACAAGTAAGAGCAGCCCAGGGCTTCCAATGGAACATGCTAGGCAACCTTAATGATGTGCTGCTACCAGCTCCACCTCCAATATCCTGAGAAGAGCTTTCATGATGGTTCAGGTACTGGCAAGAGATCCCTGACAGGGTGGGGAACAATGGAGAGTCCCTCTGGCAGCATCCCAGCAGAGCAGATTTCAGCTTCCTCAGCTCTAGGATGGGTGTAGCCCTTGAGTGCAGCAGTACCTGGCCTCTGCAGCTCAGAGCTTGGCACTAGAGCACTGAAGGCCACACTGAGGTATTGTACACAGTTGCTGTGGCCTTCACCTTTCAAGAGGTGGTGTTCTTCTCCTCTTCAGTGTGCTGGTGGTGTTGGGCAGCTGAGCAGCTCAGAGAGAAGCTTTGAATAGGAGCTGTAGGAAGAGTCATAACTGTCTGCTGAGACTTTAAGAGGTCAGCAGCATCTGCCATGACCAGCAGTTGCTCATCTCATGTGCAGAAGCTGGTCCTACCTCTGCAGCCTTGCAATATTGAATCAGAAAGATGGAGACACTTTCTACCAGGGCTTGCAGTGACAGGAGAAAGGGTAATAGTTTTAAGCTGAGAGAGGGGAGACTTAGATTGAACACTGGGAAGAAATATTTAACACTGAAGGTGATAAGGCAGTGGCACAGGTTGCCCTTTTTTGGGGCTCCATCCCTGGAGACACTCAAAGTCAGGTTGGACTGGGCTCTGAGTAACCTAGTCTAGTGGAAGGTGCCCCTACCCATGGCAGGGGGCATGGAACCTGATGATCTTTAAGGTCCTTTCCAACCCAAACCAATCAATTAGCTTAGCCTTAGCCTAGGACCTGATCAATAGCAACCTACTGCTTTGACTTCAGTCCTGGACTGTTGACTGCAGTTCTTCAAGCACAGGTAGAAGGTTTACTTTTAAATCACTGAATCCTTGTGGTGGTTCTCTGCTTTGGGCTGAAATGGCTAGAACGAATCTCCTCTCCTCACATTTCACTGTTGTCATGCATGAAACATTTGCCTTTATGCACTTTCTCATTTGGATCAGTTCCTCTTGACCTTGCCATGTAAATCCCAACACTGACCTGAATGAACTGAGATTCCAGAGGGCAGGAAATCCTCTCCAGTGAAATCAGAGTTTCTAGGCTGTTCTAAATGGGCTCCTTCAGCACCAGGAAGCCATTCTTCAGGAGGCAGAAGGAGCAGCCTTTTCTCTGGCTGTTCACTGGGTGGAGGAGGAGCCTCCTGGCGGGGTGGAGGTGATGTTCAAGGTCCTGCCAGCAGGATTTCTGCTCTCCCCCCTGAGATCTTTTTCTCTCTCTGGTTTCCCCACAGCTGTGTGTGAGAATGGCTGCCAGAATGGAGGGCGCTGCATTGGCCCCAACCGCTGCGCCTGTGTCTACGGCTTCACCGGTCCCCAATGTGAGAGAGGTAAGGGAGAGCTCTTCCTGCTCTCCTCCCTGCCAGAGCAGGGGAGCAGGACTTGGAGGCTGAAGTGTGTCCCTCAAGGGTGCTCACTTGGATCTGAAGTTCTGCCTGTAAGGATAACCTCATGCCCAAAGTACCCCCTGAGATCCTGGATGTTGGTCGTGCAGGGTGGGAGATGCCTGCTGACTGCATGGTGTCTCTAGGTGCTTCTTTCCACCTCCACAGGTGGCTTCTTGGAGCTGTTGGTTGAACATCAATAACCTCCATGCTGGGTACCAAAAGGGTGGCTTTGTTTTGGAGATTTCTCTGTTTCTTGTCTTGATAACCTGGAAGTGGCTTTGAGTCAAACATCTTCCAAAGGGAAAGATCAGCCAGCTCTGGTTCAGTGGAAACCTCCTGTGGTTTGGGTGCCAGCTACTCAAGCAGGATGAATCAAAGCAGCTCCAACAGGAGCCACAGTTTTCAGCAGCTGAGAGTGTGGCTTTTAGTGACCTGTGGCTTTGCAGCGTGTGCTGAGTGGCCAGAGCAGATTTACAGTTGGGCACTGTGGGTACCCCTGAGGTCTTGGCTGAGATGGGAAATTTCTTCCCTTTCCTGTTGGCTTGGGCATCTCACAACCCTGATAAGGGTTTTGGCAAGCCTCAAGAGTGGCAGAGAGCAGAAATGAAACCAAAACACGAAGCCAAAGTGCAAAGTCCCAGGATTAAGATCAAAGCTCCCTGGAAATAGGCTGTTTTTTCTAGCCTCTCAGCTTCCTGAGACTGGGCTAAATCTCTTCAACTCCCATCTTCAAGGATTGGACTGTTCTTGCCTTGAATGTTGTTTTTTTTTTTCCCCCCCAAATTGGGGTTTCTTGGCCTCAGGATTTAGAGGGTGAGATGGGAATAACTGCTGGTTTCCGGTAGCCCAGGACCTGTCAGCTCTGCTTGAACAGCAGCCAGCAGAAACAGCCACAACTCCACACAAATTCTGCACTCTTCCCTGGCTTGCCAAAGTCTCTGCTGAACCTGATGGTGCAAGTGCCCTGTAAAAGGCCTCTGCTGTGGTTTGAGCCTCACATTTATGGGATACAGGGAAGGGAAAGCTCTTTTACAGCCTCCACACACGTTTGCTGAAGTCACTTTGTGTTGTTCCAGTCTTTTTTGTGCTCTTCTGGAAAGAAGAGAAAATGAAATCCTTGCTTAGCAATACTTGATGGGTGGAGGTCAGGAGGATGGGGCCAGGCTGTGGCCAGTGGTGCCCAGGGACAGGACAAGAGGGAACAGGCACAGACTGGAACAGAGGAAGTTCCAGCTGCCCAGAGAGGTTGTGGTGTCTCCTTCTGTGTAGAGATTCCAAACCCTCCTAGATGCCATCCTGTACAACCTGCTGTAGGTGACCCTGCTCTGACAAGGGGATTGGACTGGATGATCTCCAGAGGTCCCTTCCAAGCCCTTAGAATGTGATTCTGTGAAACACAGATACCTGTTGAGCAGTGCAGAGAGATATCCTTGATAAGGTACCCAGTTCAGATATCCTCTCCCTGCCTTTTCCTAGCACACCCAGACACAGACAGGCATTGCTTTAGCCATGGGAAGGTCTTAAGATAACAGCCTTCTTCTGAAGGCTCTGCCTTGCAAGGTTCCTTCCCCTAAACCCCTAAACCCAAGCTCCAGAATGGTCTCTGCAAAGCTACTTGCTTTTTTTTTTGCCTTGCTGATGGGGATCTGAAGTGTTGAGGTTCCTGAAGCCATATGGACATTGGCTGTGTTTGAAAAGAAAGCTGGAAGCTTCTTAAAGAAACTTCTGGCTCCAGGAGGGACAGAAACCTCCTGACTCTTGTGTGCATGATAGCAGAGGGGGCTGGAAGGGGAATGGAAGAGGCAGGGGAGGAAGGGGTCTGAGCAGGGGCAGGCTTTGGAGACATCTTGTCATGTAGAAAATTCTTTAAATAAAGAGAGCATTTTTACAAAGCCTTTAGAGATTTGGGTTAGGCCAGACTTGTACTAAGAGACAAAACAAGCTCTCCAGCTGTGTATACAGAGCTCTTCCCTGCCAAGACAAACACAGCTCTTGCTTTGCTAGGAGATGTTAGAAGTTCCACTTCTCCAAGAGGCTCCTGGCTGGGCAGGCTGTGAGCTTGCAGCCAGGTGAGATGCTTGGGACTGAGCTGAGAATAATGAGGGGGATGGCAAAGAGCTTAACCCTTCCAAGGAGAACATGAATTCCTGTTAAGAGGAGGTCCCTAAGCACCAGACTCACTGGAGACCTGGCCACTGTTGAGTTGCTCTCCAGTTGCTCCATCTGGAGCAGCAGATTTGACATCTTTCCAAGCATCCTTGGGAGTCTCCAGTTGCAGGAGATTCAAGTAGCAGGCTTGGAAGCAACAGGGATCATCTCTAGCTCTCAGTTTAGCTTTGAGTCTTGTTCCTAAAGACTTCTGTGAAGAAAGAGTAACTCAAAGCAGAGCCTGGCCTCCATGATCTGAAAGGGCTTGTCCAACTCAAACAATTCTCTGCTTCTGTGAAGCCCAGTGGCTTCCTAGTAAGGAGGACAAGTTTCAGCCCAAGGCTCAGTGGTGACTGCTCATAGCACAGCTTGAGTACTCTGGAAATTCCTCAGGTTCTCTGTGGCTGAGAGCTTCCAGTGATGCCAGTTACTGTCTACTGAGACATCATTCACCTTCCTCCTTCCCACCCAGAGAAGCTATGGTGATGGTTCTCCTGGAGGAGCCATCACTATGGGTTGCAGCCTGCTGGTGCTAGGCAGTAAGGATGCACTCCTGCACTCCAGAGTCCCTCTGTCTGCTGCTGCCAGAGCACACAGAGGAAGACTGGCTTGCTGACAGAGAGAAAAGCAAAAGGCAGGTGCTTTAAGCTGCCTTTCACTGCTGAAGGGCTGATCAGTTGTGCCACAGATGCATGGACCATAGACTCAAGGGATCATTTTGGTTGGAGGAAACATTTAAGGTCATGGAGTCCAACTGCTAACCAGCACTGCCATGTCACCACTAACCCATGCCCCTCAGCAGCATATCTCCATGCCTTTCCAACCCTCAAGGGATGGTGACTGTCTGCATTCACCCAAGTGAATCCTGTCTCTGGGGTGATGAAGAGGGAAGGGCTGTGGGAGGCTGTGGTGGCTAGTCCACATGGAGGAGAATTTAGGCAAGTCTCTGGTTGTCATGCACTGCCTTGTTTGATGTTGGACTTCAGACCAATTCATTCCTACAGGTTTAAAACCTGTCAAAGCCTAAATGGTGTCAAGATGGAGTTGTCTGCAGGCTTCTGTTTGCTGCCAGCACAGTGTGGTGCCACAGGCTCAGACTGTTGGATGTACAGAAGATGACACCACACAAAGACACTAACAGAGCTGTAGCAGTCCAGCTCCTATCTGTGCTGAGGAGCTGGGATGCTCCAGAAGGTTCCCTTGTACAATTGCTGTTGTTTCTGGTTGTGGCTGTTAGCTGTCCCTTTGCTCTCTGAGCTCTCCTGGCCTGGTTTTGGGCTCTCAGTTTGGCCTGGCAGGCAGTGCAAAGTGTGCTGTTGAAAAGGTGACATTCAGACCCCAGGAACACTACCTGATTACAGATTGCTTTTGGGGTTTAACTGGACTTTATTTTGCTGTAGCCCAGAGAAAAAGATCATTTTCCTGTTCAACTATAGTAAATGAAATTCCTCACTGCCAAGCCACAGCTTCTGCTACCTTAGGCTCCAGGAGCCACATGTTCAGCAGCTCAGGGGTGGCTTGGTAAGAGGCTGCTTTGTGATGGAAGCCATCTAACTGCCTTCACACCTCATTCAGGAAATACTTCACTTCAGAGGTAAATACCTTAAGAGCTAGGTACTCAGGGAATCTCAGCATCATTTCCTCTCTCTCCTTGACATCTTCAGGGCTGAAGAACTGGTGAATAGACTGTAGAACCCCAGCAGCCTGTGGTCAGGTGAACTCCCATTGCCTCAGCCTCAGAGGAGCAGCTGCAGGACAGAAGAAGCCAAATTGTTTGGTGGTGGTTTGACAGAGAAATAACCATTTTGAGGTCATGTCTCTGATGCCTCTCTCCTTCAAGGAGGAAGAATAATTGCTGTAGAGTGTCCATGTTTGGCTCAGGTGAAGGAGGGGAAGCTCCTGCTGTGTTCCAAGGATGAGGTTTAACTTGGGTTTTCCCATCCACATGCTGAAGTCTTCCCTGTGGATGCTAGTCACTGTCTCTCATGGAAGTCACCTTTCACTCTGGAAATAAAGACCTTTAGAGTAATGTTCTCCATCTCTATGGAGGCTGCCTTTGGTTGCTAGGATTTGGCTGGTTCAGAAGGCCCTTGCTGTGGCTGCATGTCCTCTCCTCTTCATGGGGCAAGGTTTCCAAAAGTTTAACCCACAGACTTGTGGGGTGATGTTTTCCAGGGCAAACACTTCTGGGCTGAGCTGAAAACCAGCTTTGTTCTTCAAGAACTAGCTCTCTTCTTGAAGCCTTGCATAGTTGTTTCCAAGCCCTTCTATCCCATGAGGAGCCTTGGAAGGGATTGTGTCCATCTACAGATAAGAGCAAATTTAAAGCTGGCATCCAGTGTCTGGCTTTTGGCTCTTTATGAGCCAGTAGAGGAAAACAGAGCTCTAGCAAGTGAACAGAAGCAAGGATTAGAGCCTCAGCAGGTCCTGGACATTCAACATCCATGGGGAAGTCAAGGTGTGTGCTTCCTGTGCTTCCACAGTCCTCACTGCAGGACTGGGTTGGGTTGAAGTGGAAATGCTCCCAGGCAGCATCTTCTCAGCACCAGACTTCATGCCCTTCAACAATTCACTGCTCTGGTTTCTTTCCTCAAGAAGGACTGGCAACCATTGAGTGAGGAGGACACAGGCTTTCAAAGACTGCTGTGCTTAGAGGGGTTACCCAAGTGACAAAGAGGAAGTCTGAGAACCTGTGTGTGGACCTTGATCCCATCCCATGGCTGAGCCTGGGTTGGTCTGTCTGCAGCAGGTCTCCAGATGAAGCCACAGCAGCAGGCAGTGAAGACCAGATGATGTTCTGCATGACCAGTGCTTCCCCAGAAGTTCCCTGGGCTATAACCAGCATGGGCAAAAGCAGGTCCCAGGCACCCACAGGATGTAGTCTGTAGGAAAAAGGACAGCTAGCACCTAAATCACTGCTCAGTTCCTTTCCCTTCAAAGCTGGTGCTAGTCTGCATCTGTTTTCACCCTGCTCCTCCACTATTCTGCTTTTATCAGGACAGAGCTGCTTATGTTCCAGCATGTCCCTAGGGTGAGGCTCTCCTCTGGTGCTGCACTCAGGGAAGACTTCTGAGTCTCCAGGACATGTGTCTGTAGATTCATCAGCATTCCAGAAGGATTTGGATGTCTTTTGCAAGCTGGGGCTTTGGGAACCCAAATTCTAGCTGCTACAAACCCCACCCTGGAAGAGCTCTCCATCCCCAGGGAGTCAGACTGTTGCCAGTCTCCAGCTCAGCAGAGTTTTAGATCCTCTCTCAGCTTCTCCAAGAGTCCTCCTGTGCAGGACAACAGTTCCTCTCCTCTTCCTCATGTCATTTGCTGCCTAACAGCCATTCCTCCCTTGTCCTGAAACATTTAAGCTCTAGAAGAACTGTGCAAGGAGGTTGTGGATTGCCAGCTCTGTAGGGTACACAAAGCAAGATTTTGGTTGGGTCTAGTTCTTGTAGTCAAAGGGAAAGAGAAATCCAAACTGATTCCTTCCAGCCATAGCTTTTCTAGTGAGAGACAACCCAAGACACCACCCTGGAACATACTGGGGGGTGCTGGTGAGTGTCTCAGCAGCAACTACTCCTCAATCCCCTCAGATTTCCAGCTGCTGGGGACACTGTGGAATACTCATTCCTCTTGCTGGTAAAGCCTCTCTCTCCAACTCCCCTCCTGAGGGCTGTTATTAAGAGTGGCTTTGTTTCAGCTTTTTGGTTTCCTCTTCATAATGATTCCCCCTCCCCCAATTTTCAGCCTAATTTGGAGGCTTAGAGGAACCACACAGGATGTGCCTGATCCCCATGGGTCCATGGGGAAGCCACAGCAGGAAGCAGCCAGGAGTAGTTTGGTCCCTTTGGTCCCTTCTCCTCCTCCTCCTCCTCCTCCTCCCTCAGGTCACAGTCCTGAACTTCCAAAATGCTTACTCCTAGTGGAGTGATGAAGAGGGATGCACATATTTCATCCCAGGAGCTGGAAACTCCTTCAGAGCCCCAGCACATGAGAACATACATCCTGCTGGCCAGAAAGGGACCACAAGTAGTTCATGGAAGTTCAGTGCTATCTGAGATAAGTGGGAAAGGGCTTTAAATTCAGTCTTTGCATTTCAGATGGAGATAGGTCACATGGAGGGGGTTGGAAGGGACCTCTGGGGATCAGCCAGTCCAACCCCCCTGCTCCAGCAGGGGCACCCACAGCAGCTTGCCCAGGGTCACCTCCAGCTGCCTTGGCAATCTCTCCACACAAGGAGACTCCACAGCCTCTCTGCAAAGCCTGGGCCAGACTCCCTATACTCTTCCCCTGCTATCCAGGAGACTGCCCACAGCCATGATCTCTACCAAAGGAACCTGAGAGGTGCAAGGCTTCCACCTGGGGCAAGAGTGTGCATGGGGAAGGGTCTGGAGCCACCAACCCTGTACCAGCCCAAGCACCTCCATCTTTGTACTGCACCTCTCTCTGCTCACTGCCCAGGCAGTAAGTCAGCAGCCCACAGCATCCAGACCTCCTGGTCTCTTCCAGGATGGAGGAGCCAGCATGGCAGTGCTAGTTCCATCACAGACTCCCAGAATGGAAGAGGTTGGAAGGGACTTCTGGAGATCATCTAGTCCAACTCCAGCCCTCCCAGACATCTCTACAACTGCTGGAAGTTCTGGCCCCATGTTGCTGTGTGTGTGTGCTTGGTGCCTCAGCTGCTGCTGGAGTGGAGAGCCCTGGGAGGAGGCTGATGGAGCTGTAGCTCAGGTTTCACCAGGCTAAGACTTTGTCAGGAAACTGTAAAAATAGGACAGGAAAACTTAAAAAAAGAAGGAAAAAAAAAGAAGGTTCTCCCTTTACTATTTCCTTTGAATATGTTTTTGCAGCACTTGGAATGTCTGGCCCCTCTAAACCACCCCAGCCAGCTTTTTCTTCTCTGCATTAAAAGAAAAAGCCCAAACAGTTAAACATCAGGAATGTGGCTGTGTTTGGATGAGGTAAGGAAATGACTAGGTGGAGAAAGTATTCCATGAGAAAGGAGCCCTTGACAGAGACCCTCAACTGCTGTTCTCCTGCATCCCCCATCCCCTCCTCCCACCAAAGCTGTCACGTCTGGAAGCAGCCTGAGAGCCTTAGCAGACATTTGGAGTTGTGTTGTGTGCTGAGCCCTTTGCTGGATGCTCTCAAGTCTCTTGTGTTCCCATTTAGTGCAGCAGAAATAATCCCAGGGTTTTAGGTTGGCTCTGTTCAGTTGCTTCTCTGCCTGGTGGCTCTTGGATGCTGTTTCCTTCTGCACTTTCCCACCCCTTCATGGTCTCTCTCTGACCAGGGCAGGGCAGCAATGACTCTGGAAGCATTTCATGGGTCTCAGCTCTCCCAGCAGGTCCCAGAGGGCTCAGCCAGTCTTCTCCATGTGCTCTCCAGGGATTACCCCCATGCCAGTGCAGCCAGAGTTGTGTGGGAAGCTTTTTGGGTAGCAGTTTGCAGAGGGATCTGCCAGATGAGTACCTTGCCTTGGCTCTTGCTCTCTCCCAGAGCTGGCTCTTTGTCCTGGTCCAAAAGCCCAGAAGGTTACAGGCAGAAAGGACAGCAGTCTGGGGACCAAAGCTCCTGCTGACTGAAATCCTTACTTGAAAGTGCAAGAAGAGATCTGCTCCAAGGGCTGGAAGCTCTCTGCTGTGAGGCCAGGCTGAGAGAGTTGGGCTTGTTCAGCCTGGAGAAGAGAAGGCTCCAGGGAGAGCTTCCTGCAGCCTTGCAGTGCTTCAGGGGCCTCTCAGAAAGATGGGGAGAGACTTTTTAGCAGGGTCTGTTGGGGCAGGACAAGGGCTGATGGGTTGAAATTAGAAGAGGGAGATTCAGACTAGAGAGAAGGGAGAAATTTTTGCTGCTGAGGATGGTGAGAGCCTGTCCCAGGTTGCCTAGAGAGGTGGGAGATGTCCCATCCCTGGGACCATCCCAGCTCAGGTTGTTTTGGGCTGTGAGCAACCTGCTTTAGCTGCAGATGTCCCTGCTGACCACATGAGGTTGGACTAGATGGCTTTAGGAGATCTCTCCCAACCTAAACCATTCTATGACTCTATGACTGTGTGTTGGACTTTCTGTCCTCTCTCCTTCCTCTCCTGTACTCAGTTGCTGGAGCTTTTAGAAAGCACAGTGGAGTCCTGCCAAAGCCTGGGGCATGTGTTGTAGTGACCTCATCCTAGTGAGGTCTGCAGCTCCCTGGGGGTTGTGTCCAGGCAACGTTTGTCCTTGCTGCTTTAAGAAGAAGCCTGTGGTGAAAGCATTGTTTGTTATGAGAAGGAACTTGGTTTTTAGCAAAGAAAAATCTCTTCTTCCTCACTGCTCTATTTATTTCTTTTGTAAAGAAGGAATTCACCCAGCCTGTGGCCTGGCTCATGAGGAGATTCCAGTCAAACAGTGCTGGGCTGACAGCAGTGTGGAGGAGACCTCCTCAGGCCCTTGGAGTAGAGCCTAGTGGGACAGGACAAGGGCTGGTGGTGTTAAAGTAAAAGAGGGAGATTGAGACTAGATAGAAGGAAGAAAGGGATCTAGTTTGTGCCCAGTGCCCCTTGGGCTGGCCCTGGGCACCACTGAGCAGAGTCTGGCCCCAGCCTCTTGCCCCCAGCCTTCAGCTTTTGCTCAGCATTGAGCAGCTCCCCTGTGGGGCTGCTCTTCTCCAGGCGAAGCAGCCCCAGGGCTCTCAGCCTTTCCTCCTGCCAGAGCTGCTCCAGTGCCCTCAGCATCTTTCTGGGCTCTGCTGGACTCTCTCCAGCAGTTCCTTGTCTCTCTGGACCTGGGGAGCCCAGAGCTGGAGCCAGGACTGCAGCTGTGACCTGAGTAGGGCAGAGTAGAGGGACATGGGAACCTCCCTGGACCTACTGGTTGCACTTTTCTTCATGCAGCCCAGAAGACCATTGGTGTTCTTGGCCCTGAGGGCACATTGCTGGCTCCTGGTGAACTTGCTGTCCCCCAGCACTCCCAGGTCCTTCTCTTTGGAGCTGCTTCCCATCAGCTCAACCCTTAACCTGCCCTGCTCCATGAGGTTATTCCTCCCCAGGTGCAGGACTCTCCACCTGCCCCTGTTGAGCTCCATGAGGTTCTCTGATGTCTGTGTGCTGTATCTTTACTGTTTGTAACTGTATGGAGATGTGAAGGCAGGCAAGGAGCTGGCCTGTTGGGTTTTGCAGCTCCAGCTGATGGGGGAAGGGTTGCTCTACCAAAGCATGGCCCTGCTCTGTTCAAAGTCTCTTCTGTAGAGGTGAGGAGTGGTTGCCTCCCAAAATGAAGCCTGATGCAGTATTTCCTGCAGTCTCTCTAATGAGAACTTCACCACTGGGCACTGTAAGTCTGGGGGAGGCTGAAGGAAGGAGTAGGAAGGAATCTCAGCTTTCAGTGAGGAAACCACCTCATCTCTGGCTCTCCATGAAAGGTAGAGCAAAGACCAAACTTCTGAAGGGCCATTACCTGTGACAGGCTTCCTGGAAGCTGGGATCCCATTCCTAGGCAGTGAAAGGGCTTTAGACATCTCCTAAGCCTGCATACATATTTCCTTCATAAAATTTGATTGGTGCCTCATTAAAAATTTAATAATTAGACCATTAAAATTCACAACAGATGGGAGCTGGAGTGCAGCCAAGCTTTCTGGACTCCAGACTGCAATTTCCTTGGCTTCATTCCCTCCTAAGAAGTCATCTCCATATGAAGATCTATTTTTGTCACTTACTGGTGGAAGAAGGGTGTTCTCCTCACCATCACACCTCCATCATCAAGTCCCAAGGAATTCTTGCTGCAGTGCATCCTGCTGGGCCCCAGCAGGATGATGGGGGTGGTACAAGTTTACCTCTTTCTTCTCTGTACCTCAGGTTTTGGGTTCTGTATTTATGTGATCTGAACTTGTAAGTCAACCTCTGTAGGTAGAACCATGATGACATCAGCCACACATGGAGCTCTCTGGCTAGGGAACAAGGAAAGCCAATCTTCTTTATTAGGTGTGCCTGTGTTGTCCTAAGCTTAGCAAAGCTTCAGAACAGCTCCAAATATGTGTAATGTTTCACCATAAGCCCATAGGCACTGCCACAGTCAAACAGACTGCAGAGAGAGCTTGGCCCAGGCTGCCCAGAGAGGTGGGAGATGTCCCAGCCCTGGAACCATCCCAGCTCAGGTTGTTTTGGGCTGTGAGCAACCTGATCTAGCTGCAGATGTCCAGGCTGACTGCAGGGGTTTGGACTAGATGACCTTGAAAGGTCCCTTCCAGCCCAATCCATCCAATGACTATGAGTGCAGAAGGTCCATCAGCACAGACCACTGACAGTCTGAAGCCTTCAGTGATTACAGGAGTTCCCAGATGATCTTCTCCAGCCCAGGATGAAGACCCTGTCATGGTATCATGCAAATGTAGGTTCTGCCAGGTGGCTCTCATGCAAAAATACCCAACAGGAGAAAGCTTTGTCTCAAACCAGCTCTCCAGTGGCTTTCCTTTTTGTTCTTTGCACTTGTGTGTCAGGGTTTAAACATGGGGTAGCCATCCCTGCAGACATTCCAAACCCATCTGGACACCATTCTGTGCAACCAGCTCTTGGTGACCCTGCTCTGACAGGGGGAGGTTGGACCAGATGATCTCCAGAGGTCCCTTCCAAGCCCTGACCTTCTGGGGTTCTGTAGAAAGACATCTCTGAGATCTTGCAGGCCAAGAACTGAAGCTTTCTGTTGTTGAGTCTCTGTGATGGACTGAGGCATTTCTGGAGACAGATCCAGCTGTGGGTTGAGGTGTGATGTTCAGATGTGGGTGCCAGTGCTGCCCACAGCTCCTGGGTTAGGTATAACCACCCTCCCCATGAACTTCTTGTTGCTCCACACATCAACTCCAGATGAAGCACTGCAGGGACAGCTGGGGGCTAACCTGGGGACTGAGGCAGGGATTTGGGTGCACAGTCAGTTACTCATTACTGGGCACTCCATCCCCAAAGTTCCCTAGCCTAACTAGCAGCTTGCTGACCAACCCCTGATTGCCTTTGACAGGTCCTGTGGGGTTTCTGCTCTGGCAGTAACATGGTTAAAGGTCCTTTTTCCAGCCACAGATCAAACAGAATCATCTCTTCCCAGGAGAAGCTGAGAACCTTCTTGTCTAAGCAGTTTGCTTCCTGATGGCTGCCTGCTGTGCTAACATCCCCAGTGGAGGGTCAGGAGAGCCCAGCCAGGGGCAAAGGCACATTCCTTAGTGCAAACAAACCCCTCAGAGGGTTTAAGGTGGGAATGGGGAACAGGTTGGTGGTTTCTGCAGAGTTGGCTTTGAAAGATCTAATCCAAGCTGCCAGGAGACCTTTAAGAGTTCAACTGAAGACATTAGCCTTGATGACTCTGTGGTGCTGCAGGAGTTGCCTTCAGAGAGGCTTCCAGGGAGCAGAGAAATGCCCTTGTGGGATTTACTGCAGACACCATCAGGAAAGGTTTGGGAATTCTCTCCCTGAAGGTTTTGTGGGTGAGATCTAGGACTCTGCAAGCCAAGTAGAAGTGATGTGACAGCAAGACCTCTCCATCAGCCTCTCTGTGTGTGTTAAATGGACTGGCAGCCCCTAGTGATTCTTGTCCCAGGTTATCTCCACATGCATCTTTGCCCCTAACTGGGGTGGAGTTTGCTTTGCTGGCTCCAGCAGCTCCACAGAACAGGAGAACTTGCAGCCCTCAAACTGCCTCTTTGCCTGACTTCATCTGAGTTCATTCTAGGGCCAGTGCTTAAGGGGAGTGACTGAAGGCATAGAGTAGCTCATGGGATGAGCCTGAGGGACACCAGGAGAAGCTGGCTTGGAGAACCTCTGGATGATCACAGGAGACATAGTGCAGACAGAAGGTCACCACCTCCAGTACTGGGCTCCAGCTTGGTCTTAGGTTTGATTTCTTTCCATGACTGCAGATTTTCTTTTCCCAGAGCTTGCTGACTCTGCACTGGTGGGGAGAGGAACAGACACTCTGCCTATCAACCAGCAACCCTGGAGCTAACCTGTGACCTTCTTCTTCCCCCTCAGACTATCGTACAGGTCCCTGCTTTAGCCAAGTGAATAACCAGATGTGCCAAGGCCAGCTCAGTGGCATTGTCTGCACCAAGACCATGTGTTGTGCCACCATTGGAAGGGCCTGGGGTCACCCCTGTGAGATGTGTCCTGCCCAACCTCACCCCTGCCGCCGAGGTTTCATCCCCAACATTCGTACTGGAGCTTGCCAAGGTAACTACCATGAACCCCTAAAGGCTGTGCCCTGACCCATCCTGATGTCCACTCTTGGCTGAGTGATCCATGCCTGCCAGGAGCCCCTGATACAGAGTTTTCTCTGTGAACTTGGCTGAATCCCTCCTGGTATGTCACAGAGCATCAGCGTGGACCTTGAGGCTCCCAGCTGAGGTCACTTAAAGGTTCTGGCCGTGCTCTGGTTCTCAGGTGACATCCTCCATCCTACAAGATGCAGGCTAGGGTTTCTCCAGGTTGAGAACTAAGCTCCAGCTTCCCATAAACCCTCGTTGTGTGGTGCTGCTGTTGTTGTTGGAGCTTCTGGGCCAACACTGGAGCAGGATCAAGGCTTATATCAGGTGGTTAGTGCTCTTGAAGTTGGATTGTTGGTTGGAAAGAGAAGCCATGGTTCCTTCAGGAGCATACAGACAGTTGTAACACACAGCAGTCATGTTCTTAGAGGATGCATTTAATGTCTAGGACATCCAGGCAAGAATAGCAGGATGGTCCCTGGAGCTCCCATCAGCCTTTCTGGAGCTGCCATTGCTTCTCCCTCCTGGGGGGTTGCAGGAGTCTCCATCTAGAGTTGCATGAATTCCTTTCTGCATCTGCAGAGTGTTTCAACCTTTACCTGCCACAATTACAGCCCAAATCTCACACTGGCCAGTGTCTGCAGGTGAAAACTCTCTTCCTGTTTATTGCAATCTGATTTATGGCCCCAGTCTCCTCAGGAGAGCTTGGCCTGGTCAGTAGATGTGTCACTTGCTTACTGCAGTTGGACTATCACCAACATCTGCTGGTTCTAGCAGCAGGTACTGAGGACTTCCTGAGGTGTTTTGGAAAGCACAGTGCCCCTTCACCAATGGGAAAACCATGGCTGCAAGATGAACCTTCCTGGGATGGGGCTGGAGAGCAAAACTTCCCAGTCCATGGGTTCCCTTTCTGCCCTGCAGCAGATGTTGGTCTCACCAAACCAATTCTCCTTCCCAGCTCAGCTCCCAGCCTGGAATGAACCAGGAGAGGGGGTACTTCAGAAAACATTGCTGTGTTTTGTCTCCCTCTTGCATGTGTAGACAAACCAGCAGTAGCCTTGTGTCCATTTTCTGTCCTTCCCCTTCTCTCTGATGGACTGGGGTGGGCAACTGCCTGAGGAAATGTCAAGCCACCCACTTGGAGCAACGTTGCTTCTTCCTCATGGTGCTCCCACCACACTGGGAGCCCTGGCTGCACTGTCTAAGGTCTTTGCTCTTCTCCTGTAGATGTGGATGAATGTCAAGCCATCCCTGGCCTCTGTCAGGGTGGTAACTGCATCAACACAGTGGGCTCTTACGAGTGCAAGTGCCCTGCAGGACACAAGCAGAGCGAGACCAGCCACCGCTGTGAAGGTAAGATGACAAACTGCTGCATGGCTTCACCACACTGCCCAGCACTGGCATCCCAGGGACACCAGGAGGGCACAAGGGTACCTAAAAACTTCACAGTTTCTCTGCTGACAAGGTGTCTCCAAGGCTGGCAAAGTAGAGCTCCTGGGGCAGCCTTGATCCTAGGGAGAAGTACTGCAGTAGGTTACTGGTTGGACTTGATGATCTCCAAGGTCTCTTCCAACCACAGTGATTCTGTGATTCTGATTCTAAGCATCAAGGCAGGGTAGAAAACCTCCTGCAAAATGCATTTCTGATCTGCTTATCTGCTTCCCAAAGTACCAGGCAAGGGACTAAGGAACAGAGCTTGCCTGCTCTTCTCATCTTCTCTTGAACTAGAAAGAGGTTTTCTTTTCCTGCAGGTGTTTTCTGGGAGCTATTTTAATGCAGCACAGACTCATTGAACAGGAGGGACCTCTGGGGGGCTTCAGATCCCTGCTTAGATCAGGACCAGCTTCAAAGCTTTCTCAGGTTGCTCATTGTGATTGAGTTTTGCAAACTCAAAGCCCTTTCTTTTGGGGTTCTTGTCCCAGGGTCTCACCTCTGTCAGAGTGAGGAATATTTTCCTTAGAGCCAATTGATATTTATCTTCTTGCAGCTTGTTGCCTCTGCTTCAGTAGTCTCCTTGTGTGGAGAGATTGCCAAGGCAGCTGGAGGTGACCCTGGGCAAGCTGCTGTGGGTGCCCCTGCTGGAGCAGGGGGGTTGGACTGGCTGATCCCCAGAGCTCCCTTCCAGCCCTCTCCATGCTGGGATTCTGGGCTTCTGTGCACACCTCTGTGGGAAGGCCATGTTCTTCCCAAGCACTTTGCAGCAGTTGTCATGGGCCAGACCCAGAAGCAAGGCAGTAAACATTTGTTGGATTCTCCAAACATCTAGAAATGAAAAGGAAAACAGCATGAAACTTTTCCTGCCTTAGTTGGAAAAGCTCCTTCCCACATACCCTAATGAAACCCTGCTGGAGTGTGTTTGCCAGGGTAGGGATGAAATGTGGTGGTTGTGCTGGTGTGACTCTGTCCCACCTAGGTGGGCTTCAGGAACTTCACTTCTGAAGTGGGGCTGGGAGCTGGGCTCCAGGAACTCCAGTTCCCAAGTGGAGCTGGGAGCTGGACTTCAGGAGCTCCATTTGGGCTGGGAGTTGGGCTCCAGGAACTCCATTTGGGCTGGGAGCTGGACTTTAGGAGCTCCGCTTCCCAAGCAGAGCTGGGAGCTGGTCTTCAGGAACTCCATTTGGGCTGGGAGCTGGGCTCCAGGAACTCCAGTGCCCAAGTGGAGCTGGGAGCTGGGCTCCAGGAACTCCAGTTCCCAAGTGGAGCTGGGAGCTGGACTTCAGGAGCTCCATTTGGGCTGGGAGCTGGGCTCCAGGAACTCCAGTTCCCAAGCAGAGCTGGGAGCTGGGCTCCAGGAACTCCAGTTCCCAAGCAGAGCTGGGAGCTGGGCTCCAGGAACTCCAGTTCCCAAGCAGAGCTGGGAGCTGGGCTCCAGGAACTCCAGTTCCCAAGTGGAGCTGGGAGCTGGACTTCAGGAGCTCCATTTGGGCTGGGAGCTGGGCTCCAGGAACTCCAGTTCCCAAGCAGAGCTGGGAGCNGCTTCAGGAACTTCACTTCTGAAGTGGGGCTGGGAGCTGGGCTCCAGGAACTCCAGTTCCCAAGTGGGGCTGGGGGCTGGGCTCCAGGAGCTCCATTTGGGCTGGGAGTTGGGCTCCAGGAACTCCATCTGGGCTGGGAGCTGGGCTCCAGGAACTCCACTTTCTATTCCTCTCCAAGGCTCTGCTCTAACCAAGAGAAGGGATGAAGAATGCACTAAAGTCCAGACATTTCAGGTGGAATTTGTTTCCAGGTGGCAGTTATTTACAGTGGCAGAGCTGCTGGCAGTTCCTCACTGGGAACTGAGGCAGTCACCACCTAAGCATTAAAGCCCCTCCATGGCACACTGGCTTTGACACCATCTGTTGTCCCATGGGGTTTCTCCCAACTGTCAGTTCTCAAGGAAAGGAACATTCCTGCTTCCAGGTGACTGTTCCCACCTCCTCTCCCTTCCTGCAATCCAGACATTTCCATTGCTGGGATGATTCTGTCTCAGTGCCTGGCATGTGACCTGGGGTCAGCCCTTCAGGAAAGCTTCTCCAAAGTGAGACACCAGCTACAAGAGCTTCATCTTTTGGTGGGAGATGGACATTCTTATGTGTTGAGAAGACATCTGTGTCCATGGCTCTTCCTTGGAAGGATGCCGCAAGGCTTGCTAAGTTAGTAACAGGAGAGTTTCTTGCAATGCTCTGGCATCCAAAGACTTAGAGGCAGTAGAATCCCCACCAGTCCTTTATGTGCATCTCAGGTGAAGGAGGCAGCTCCCCAAACCCAGTGGTGTGCTTTGGCTGGCCAATGGGCAGAGGCTGGACTGCACTAGAGCCAGGAGTCCAAGCTCAGGACACAAAAAGCCCTGCTGTTGCCTGGCTCTGCCTCACCCCTGCTGGCTGAGGAGCAGGCAGAGCACATCTGAAATCAGTTTAGCTGGAATCTCCTCCATACCAAGATTAAACCCAAGCCATTGTCTGGATCTGTCAGCCAGATGCAAGGGGCCTCTGCCTGGGTCCCCACATCCCCCAGTGCCTGCAAAAGCAGCTTGATGTGGCCATAAACAGCTTCCTTTCACCCTCCTTCCTGGATGGCCATAAAAAGAGACATCTCCAGCACTGATGGTGTCTGTTCCATCACTTATCTTCCCTCAGTTGCTAAGGAGACCACCAGAAGAGGATGCTTTGCCTTGCTGGGATTTATTGACCTAGGGTCCTTCTGGGGAGAATGACCTCAACAGAAGAGATGTTTTAAGCTGACAAGAGCTGAGCTTGGTCTTGAGAGCTTGTTTCCCAGACATCAATCCCCTGCATGTCCCCAGCAGGCAGTCAGAAGGTGAAGAGGATGCCTTGGGGTTCCCATTGCTCCCCTCAAGGGACAGGTACCCCATGGGAGTCACTAAGTCTGTGTGAAGAGGAGTGTGGAGAGCCAGCATCTCTCAGGGGTTCCTCTGCTGCTCACCCTTTCTGAAGAGGAGAAGATCTGGATCCTCTCTCAGTTTGCTGCATGCTTTGGGATGTCAGGAGCTGACAGAACATCCCATTCCTGGTTTGCTGAGCTGCTCTGTCCTGCCAGAGTGGCTCTGTCAGGCCAAGAAAGCTCCTCCCTGAGCCAAGGGCCTTACTCAAAATAACAACCACAAGCAGTAGAGGATCTTTGCTTTATCCAGGTGTTCTCCAAGCCTCAAATCTCAAAGCTGCAGGAGTTCCCTTACTGACTCTGTGTGCCCTAACTTGATAGCTGCTGAAAGCAGAGATTTCTCAGCTTGCTTTAGGAAGAGGAGATTTTTTCTGACTTATTTCTTTTCCCTCTCGTTTCCAGGCTCCTTATCCAAGCCTAGCATCCAGGAAATATTAAAATGAGATGAAATGTCTATGTTAAATTCTTCCCTAGTTCCCAGCAGCTTGTAATTTCTGCTGAGAGGATCCCTCCTGGGGAGTGAAGTCAGCAGATGGGATTGCATTTGAGCCAAAGGTCAGAGCCCATGTCACTGTGGCTGCTGATTAATGATGTCTCCCTCATTAAGGAAGCAGCAGCAGCAGCACCACTAATCTTCTCAGGGCTGTTTCTGGGTGGGAATGGGAGTAGGGAGAGTGTTGGTCCTTTCCCATAGTGATACTTATCTCCTAACACAAATTGCACCTGGAATTAAGGCTCCATTTTCAATCCCTGAAGAAGAAAGATGCTTTGCACCATCTCCTGTGCTGATAGCAGAGGCCAGCTCAGGACCTCCTCTCCCCAGTGTCTGAGGGGCTGCAGCTGGAGAGCTGGAGGAGTTGTGGTCAAGCCCTGAAGGAAAATGATCTCCCTTTTTCTAGCTGCAAAACATGCAGATGATGTGGAGTTTGGATTTGAACCTAAATATCCTCCACGTTCAGGGCTGCTCAGCTCCAGACTGAGCTGCTTCCAGACTGCTTCTTCCTGCAGCTCATCTCTAGGGGGGGAGAGAGGTTGTGACACCTTTGTTCACTGTCATTTGGAGGGAGCTTGAGGGATCAGTTTGGGGCTGTGCAAAGTATGCTGAGAGATTCCTGGCACAGGGAGTTGCCTCCTTGCCTTCAGAAAGGCAGGAGCAGTCTGGGAGACACAGTGCTGCTGAGGGGTGGGTGGAGGCCACAAACTGGAAGCCAGGAGGTTCCAGCTGAGCAGGAGGGGAAGCTTGTTTGGTGTGAGGGTGTTGGAGCCCTGGCCCAGGCTTTGCAGAGAGGCTGTGGAGTCTCCTTGTGTGGAGAGATTGCCAAGGCAGCTGGAGGTGACCCTGGGCAAGCTGCTGTGGGTGCCCTGCTGGAGCAGGGGGGTTGGCCTGGCTGATCCCCAGAGGTCCCTTCCAGCCCTCCCATGCTGGGATTTGGGGATTCTGTGAAGAAAGGGAGCCTGGAAGCTGCAGTCAGGACATGTCCTCCTGATACAGAGACCTTGACTGACAAATGGTAGGGAAGTGAGGAGTTGTTAGACATTTGGAGTTGTCCTGGAAGTAGCCAGTATCATCCTCTTCCAGGATGGTAACACACAAGAGGGACACAGACCATGGAGAAACACCAAGCAAAGGAGTGAAAGGCTGTGCATGCTGTGGGCTGCAAGCTCTGCTCACATCCAGCCAGAGCTGATCCTTTTGACCATTGTCAAGGGTCAGGGCTGGGCTGACCACTAAGCCAGTGGCAGATGCTCTCTGTTACCCCTCTTTGCCCCCCTGCCTCCTGGGAAGGGACATAAGAGAGGGACTGGTGGATTAGAAAAGAAAACTAAAGGTGTTTTCATGAAGATAATAAAGTGAAACATATCCAAATATACACAAAACCAACAGAGAACCCAACCTCCCCTTGATGGTAACCATGTCACCATGACTGCTGAGACTGCAACAAGGGCTCAGCAGCAGCTGGGAGCCAGGCTCAGGGGCTGGATCCTGGTGCTGGAGGCAGGAACTTATGGATCAGGATCAAGGGCAGAACAGGCAGAGTTCTCCTCAGATGCCAGCCACTGAAGAAGAGCAGGAGGAGAGGGAAGAAGAAGGAACTGCCCCTCAGTTTTATATCAAATATGGTGTATATGGGATGGAATCCTTAGCTGGTCAGTTTGGGGTCACCTGCCCTGTCTGCTCCTCCCTGCAGGTGCAGCTTTTACTCTGCACCCCCAAGGTGAGACACAAGCTTTAGCAGTGCCCTTGGTTTGCATCCCAGTCCCTGGCAGTAAATCTAACCATGAGCTCTCCTCACTGCTAGAAGCAGGCAGTGTCTGTGAGAAGATGCTGCTGGTGTCAGGCAGTGCATCTTCTCAGAGGAGCTTTAGCTGTGCCATCACTGAGCAGGATTAGTTCTGTTCTACCCCAAACCAGTACTTCAGCATCTCCAGGAGACAGACTGTGCCAGGGGAGGAAAACTCCTTTCATTACACATCTCACCTCAGCCCTTTCTCTTCAGCATTTGGAGGGTGATGGTAGCTGCAACTTTTCTACCCCTCCAGGTTGGTCTTTGATCCCCACCACACACCATTCCCAGTTTTCCAATGAAGATAAGGCTTTATTCTTTTTGCTTTTCACTGGGTTGCATCTCATTCATGTTTCTGGGCTGGAAGGAGGGAGCTCTCCTGTGTTCTCCAGGAGCAGAGCAGGCAGGCTGGCCCCTGCTCCTCACCAAGGGAACTCGAGAGCCATTTCATTAAGCATGTTTTCAATTTGCTTACAAAATGTCCACAGAAGAGCTCATTGTTTGGCTCCATTAGAAGCTCATTTCCATGGATTTGGTGTGGTTTGGAGAAGTCCATTACTCTCCTCTGTGGTTTCTTTGTGCTTGCTGGAAGAGAAGGTCTGAGAGTCCCGTGAGCTGCCCCAGAGAGGCTGGATGAGGCATGACCTCTGCTACGTGACATGGAGATGTTTTCTCCATCAAGCCCTTTCTTGCTCAGCAGATGGAACAGTTGGGGTTTCAGCATGGCTGTGGGCACCCCTCTTGGATGGGCTTTGCAGACTGAAGCTCTGGAGCCTTTGGCTTCCAAGTGTTTTCAGCCTTAACTGCTGAGGCCAACTCCAAGGCAGCGAGTTGGAGAGCAGATCCAAAATCAACGTTTGCATTGAATCCTGCCATTGTCTGGAGAGCAGAGAGCACAGAATCTTGCTGTAATTTTTAACAGAGAGTTGGAAAAGTCTTGAAGTAGCCAGGTTGGGCTTGGAAGAATTCCCTACCCTGAGCTGGCAGCTGGGTGTTAAGGAGAGGTCTCCGTAGCCATCCCACCACCTCCAGCCCTCCCTGGGCTCCAGTCTGAAGGAATCACAGCTCTGAGGCACTTGACAAAGGCAAAGCTAAAGGAGGCAAATGAAGCAGCAACAAAGCCCAGAGCTCTGTTTCTGCAAGTCCAGGATGTGTGAGTGGTCTTGAGAAGCTCTGGCTTCCTTTCTGCCTCTGGGGCTGCTCACGTTGTCCTCATCTGAGCTGGAGGGGAGAATAAAGCTGCAGTTTTGGGTTAGCTGTTGGAATTCACTCTGCTTTTCCCTAAGAGTGGAATGTGGTGGCTGCCCCCACAAACACCTACACTTCTTCCTGGATGACTGAGGCAGTAAAGCAGTGATGGGAGAAGATGCCTGCCTGTGGGCTGGCCTCCAGATCCCTGCCACCCAGCAGCTTTAGCAGAGCTGTGGAGATGATTTCAGCAGTTATTTCCAACAGGAGAACCAGCTTCTGCTTCAGAGAGCTCTGTCCCTTCCAGTGTTCTGCAGATTGTAACCCAACACAGGCTTGTAATGAAAGGACAGGGCAGGCTGCAGTGATAAAATCTCTTTCCCTGCAGGGGCCCTGCTGGGGGAGGTGTTTTCTGCAGCTCTGCAGTGCTGCCTCTCCAGGGTTCAAGCCTTCTCTGGCTGTTGGAGCCTCAAAGAGCTGGAGGAGCACTGCATGGGCAGAGGCACTCTCTCTGGTGCTTGCAAAAGGTGCCTGAAATTTTTGGCTGGCTGAAGGCCTGATTTCAGAGGTGCTGAGAAGCCAAAGAGGAATGTAGCTTCTCCTCTAGAGGTGGGAGGTGTCACCTGTCCTGTGCAGGCAGGCTTAGAGAAGCACAGGATCAGTAAGGCTGGAAGAGACCTATAAGATCAGCAAGTCCAACCAGCAACCTAGCACCACCCTGCCACTGAACCATGGCCCTGAGGACCACAGCTAGATGGTTTTAGAACCCCTCCAGGGCTGGTGACTCCACCACTGCCCTGGGCAGCCTGGGCCAGTGCCCAACAACTCTGTCAGGGAAGAAATAATTCCTGATATCCAATCTAAACCTCCCTGGTGCAACCTGAGGCCATTTCCTCTTGTCCTATCACTGGTAACCCAGGAGAAGAGACCAACCCCCACCTGGCTCCCACCTCCTCTCAGGGAGTTGCAGAGAGTGAGAAGGTCTCCCCTGAGCCTCCTCTTCTTCATGCTTCATTGGATGCAAGTTGACACCAAGGGTTCACTTGGTTCCTCAGGACTCAGAGTTGCAGCCAAGATAAAGCAGAAGATAATGGGGTCTGTAACAGGTTGTGTGAGCAGGGAGGAGAGGTTGGAGATTGATTCTTTGCCATGTGGAGCACCCAAGGGGGTGTCTGTCCATAGCACAGGCCTCAGTGGCTGGCAGAGTCCCTCCCTGAGCTGCCTGGGGTGGATCCCTCTGCAGGGACACTCCTCACTGGTAGGGCACAAGTCCTCTGCTCTGTCTGGCCATTTCCATTCAGATGTGATGAGCTCCTGCCAGGATGAGACTCTCTCTCCCTGCTAGGTGTAGATGACATCTAGAAAGCACCCTGATGGAGATGCCTCCTTGCTAACCATCTAACACATCTGACCACAACTCAACCTGCATCACTCTCCAGCTGTTTCTGCAGGCTTTTCTTCCAGAGATCTACCCATGTAGACCCTCTCAGACCTCTTCTCCCTCAGAGCAAGGTGGGGGTAATGGGAATTCACTCTCATGATGTCCAAAGGCTGCAGCAGTGGAGCCACAGTGCCTGGGATCCAGTGGGAGGTGGCTCCTGGCAGCCTCTCTGAGGTTAAAGAGAAGGATGAAGTTTGTAAGGATGTTTCAGGAGGACCAAGGGCAATGCTAAGTCCCTGAGGGTCACCTCTGTGCAGCTGTATCTCATACCCTCCCCTTTGCCCTTCCTTGGATAGGGAATCCTTTACAGATTGTTAGGTGGCTTGGATCCATCCCAAGTCTTGGAGAACTAGGAGAACTTTGGCTCTGGGTACAGAAGCCAAAGATTATTTACCACTGGTGTAAATCTGTCTGCTTCATTCCAGCCTGAACTGAGAATGTCTCAACTTCAGCTTGCATCTTCTCTTTTTGAGGTTGCAGAGGACTGCACTCTCCACAGCATCTTTGTGTGTCTCCTTTCTACCATGCTGTCCCATCCCTTCCCTTCCCATCCCATCCCATCCCACCCCACCCTCACAGTTTCTTGGGTAAATGGAATTGGGTCCTGCTGGTCCTTTAAGATCAGGCAGGTTTGGCCTTGGCTCATTCCCCTCCACTCTGCTACCACCACCCAGAGCTGTGGCACCTAGGAATGGTCCTGGTTTAGAGGTAACATCTCCTACCTGCTTCTGCTTGGTGTTTCTCCTGTACATCTCCAGGGCTGCACTAGCATCAGTAGCCACTGCATGGCACTGTGAGATTGCAGGCAGAGAGTTCCTGCCTCACTCCAGTTGTGGCTCAGTCAGAGTTCCATCACCACAGTCTGGTCTTCTGGCTCCCAGCATAGAGGTCTTCTGGTGCTTCCCTTGCCCTGGTGGGGTGGGTTCAGGTGACTCTTTCCCCTGTTGCTATGCTGCCTTTGTGTGAGCTCCTCCAAAGACATTCTTCATCTCCACTCCCAGATGAGAAGTCTTGGGGAGCTGCTCAATGCTGAGCAAGAGCTGAAGGCTGGGGGCAAGAGGCTGGAGCCAGACTCTGCTCAGTGGTGCCCAGGGCCAGGCCAAGGGGCACTGGGCACCAACTGGAAGCCAGGAGGTTGCAGCTGAGCAGGAGGAGAGGCTTGTTAGGGGTGAGGGTGTTGGAGGCCTGTCCCAGGCTTTGCAGAGAGGCTGTGGAGTCTCCTTGTGTGGAGAGATTGCCAAGGCAGCTGGAGGTGACCCTGGGCAAGCTGCTGTGGGTGCTCCTGCTGGAGCAGGGGGGTTGGACTGGCTGATTCCCAGAGCTCCCTTCCTGCCCCCTCCATGCTGGGATTTGGGGACTCTGTGACTCTGTCTTTGTTGTTCTGCCTTTTTTGTGCAGATTGTCTTTGCCCACAGCAGCTCCAGCCTCCACACATGCTCCTCTCCTGCCATCAGGCTGTGCAAGGCTCTTGTGCTGCTCACACCAGAGGAATCCTCCTCCAAGGAGCAGGCTTTGACCAATTCCTTCTCTTTATTTTCCTGCCAGCCTCAGGCAGCATCTGAATTGCATATCAAAAGCTCCTTATCCATTCACAAGGGCACCATAGACTTCAAACACCATAAATAAAGTTGCTTAGCAGAAAGAATTTATTTTCCCAGTTGCCAGGAGACATTTTTGGTGCTGGTTTGGGGGTTTTGTTTTGTTTTCCATTGTAAAAACTCTCAGCTGAATATTCCTTCTGTCTTCTACCACCATCTCCACCCAACTGCTCTGGGTGTGTGGATCAGAGCTTGGGGTTGATTCCATCTCCCCTTCTGAAACAGATTTCAGTTGGCAATAGGAACAAAAAGCCCAAATCATAGAAACACAGAGTGTTAGGGGTTGGAAAGGACCTCTGGAGGTGATCATGGTCCCTGTTGCTTTGTTCTTTTGCAGATGTGGATGAGTGTGGGGCAATCTCTGGGGTGTGTGATGGTGGGGAGTGCACCAACACTGCTGGCAGCTACGTGTGCTCCTGCCCTCGGGGCTTCATCACCAGCCCGGATGGATCTCGCTGTATTGGTAAGTGCTAAGGAGATCTCAGGAGCAGAGCTCCCTGCTCTGAATCCCAGACCTGCTGACCTCCAAAGGATCATCTGCTGAGCCCCAGGTTTGCAGATCAAAGGGGTTAAGTGTCCTTGGAAGGGGGTTCCTGCAGTCACTGGCTGTGTTTTCCTTGCGTGGCGGCTGGGCTCTGTGCTGGTGCCAGGGTTTGGTGCTGGTGCAGATCATCTGCTGGTGGCCACAAGGTTTGCAAAGGGAAGGGGATTTGAAGCTTTCCTTTGAAAGGGGTGCCTGCAGTCCCTGCAAAATGTTCTTTCCCATCTGCTTTCCTCTCATGTGTCTTGGCTGCCATGGGCTGTCCTGGTGCCAGGGTTTGCTGCTGGTGCAGATCAGCTCTTTCTCCCTCTTCATAACTTGGGCTGCAGGTGCTTCAGTGCTTGAAGTGTCTGGCAAGGGGTTGCTGAGGGCATTAGGAGGAGGACTGTGGTGGAGGCTGGAGTTGGAGCTGTCTGAAGAAGAATCCTTGTGCTCCTACTCAGATCTGCACCAGCCCACAGGAGGATTCTGCATGTGGCTCCTTTTCTCCTGCATGCTCCTGAGAGACAAGTGATAGGAGAAGATGAAACAGCCCCAGGTTGTGCCATGGGATCTTTAGGTTGGACATTAGGGATAATTTCTTCCCCCAAAGGGTTGTCCAGGCCTGACCCAGGCTGCCCAGGGCAGTGGTGGAGTCACCATCCCTGGAGGGGTTTCAAAGCCCTGGAGATGTGGTGCTGAGGCCATGGTTCAGTGGTGCCCTGACAGTGCTGGGTAATGGCTGGACTTGACCTGAAAGGTCTTTTCCACCCAAAATGATTTGCTGATTCTGTGATTAGCTGTCAGCAGGGGAGGGACACCTGAAAAAGCCTCTTCCCTCTCACAGCACAGGGTGCTTGTTGAGGGTCAGGGCTGGGCTGATCCCCAACCCAATGGCAGAGGCTCCCTGTTACCCCATGGGAAGGGAAAGGGGATGAGAGAGAGACTTGTGGATTGGAAAGAAAACTAAAACTACTTTAATAATAATGATGAAATAGATACAAATATGTACAAGGCCAATAATGAACCCAACCTCCCCTTGATGGTAACCATGTCACCATGACTGCTGAGACTGCAACAAGGGCTCAGCAGCAGCTGGGAGCCAGGCTCAGGGGCTGGATCCTGGTACTGGAGGCAGGAACTTATGGATCAGGATCAAGGGCAGAACAGGCAGAGTTCTCCTCAGATGCCAGCCACTGAAGAAGAGCAGGAGGAGAGGGAAGAAGAAGGAACTGCCCCTCAGTTTTATATCAAATAGGGTGTATATGGGATGGAATCGTTAGCTGGTCAGTTTGGGGTCACCTGCCCTGTCTGCTCCTCCCTGCAGGTGCAGCTTTTACTCTGCACCCCCAAGGTGAGACACAAGCTTTAGCAGTGCCCTTGGTTTGCATCCCAGTCCCTGGCAGTAAATCTAACCATGAGCTCTTCTCACTGCTAGAAGCAGGCAGTGTCTGTGAGAAGATGCTGCTGGTGTCAGGCAGTGCATCTTCTCAGAGGAGCTTTAGCTGTGCCATCACTGAGCAGAATTAGTTCTGTTCTACCCCAAACCAGGCCAGTACTGCAGAGCCAGGCTCAACCTGCAGGTCTACAAGGCTCTGGGTGAGCTCTCCCCCATTGTCTTGTCACTCCCCATCCTCCCACAGCAGCTGATGTCTGGCAGCAAAATGACTTCCAGGCTTGGCTGGAAATCCCAGCCCTGCAGTCCCCATCCTGCAGCCCTTAGGAAGGTCTCCCTGGGGCTGGGGTGTCCTGCTCCAGCAGCTCTGATGTTACCTGCTTATCCCTCTCTGGCTTTGGCTCAAGCTGTCTGTGTTTCAGAGCTTCTCAGACCTAGCCTGGGGCCAGGCCAACCTTCTCCAGACTGCCTGAGCTCTCCTGCCTCCAGACAGCAGAGCCTGGGGTGGATCTTGTGTGTTTAACAGCTCCAAATCCCTTTCCAAGCCTGTCAGTACTTGATGGTCCATTTCTCCTTGTAACAGACAGCAGCTGCTGTGATGAATGGATCAGGTCTCTGCTTCCTGCCCCTCAGCAAGGGGCATCTGCTTGAGTCAAAGGGAGCCCCAGGGCTTGGCTAACCCTTCAGAAGGTTCATTGCCTTTCAAAAGGCAAGGGTGGTGAAGAGGAACTGTACCAGGAAAGGCCAAGATCACTGTTAGTGCAGTGGAAAATGGCAGGTGGAGATTTCTCTTGGAACTCCTGGATATTAATATGGAAAATAAAATCATTTCCAAAGGTTTTTCTATCCACAGAACCTGGAATAAAAATGAATCATGTTCTAGTTCTGGAAACAGGAATGTGGTAAAGTAAAACATACAACTGCCCCTGCTTGAGTAGTCTGCTGGAGCCTTTGGAGCTGAAGCAGCAAGGTGCTGAGCTTGAGCTGATCCCAAGTCTCCTTAGCTGCTTTCAGTGTCTCCCTCACAGCTCTGTGGCTGGAGGAAGTCTGTCATGGCTGGAAAAGGACATTTAGGGAATGGTTCAGCCATCTGTACTTGACACAGAGAATCCAGTTCCATCCATGTCCAGAACAGCTTCATTCATTGCTGCTTGGAAAAGGGATGGGAGGCAGCAGAAGGATCTGCTCCAGCAGGCTGGGAGCTTGCTTTCTTCTTCTCACTGCTCTGGGTTGCTTTTCAAGAACAACTTCAATAATCATTCTCAAATGAGTCAGAAATGCTTTTCCAGATATGCACATGGACTTCTGGAGCAAGTCTGCAATCCTGCACATTGCCTTCAGGGCTCTTTTCTTTCCTGATAGTGCAAGGAAGCTCTGAGAGCTTTGGCTTTTCTTCTTCTTGGGCCACAAGAGGAGATTTACCAGCCCAGCCCAGGGTCACCCCCAGCAGCTTGCCCTGTTCTGTTCCTCTCTCTCTGCCTGTCCCTACCCCACCACCAAAAGACCAAACCAGGTTTTCATCAGGATGGAGATGGCAAAGTCCCCAGCAGGTTCACAGCAGATCCTAGCCACCTTGTGCAGAGCACAGAGAGGATGTCCACACTGAAAGGGCAGACAGAGGTTAGGCACAATGCAGAGTCACTCAGAGGCTGTGGCTCCTGGGGTTAGGCTTCTCCTGGCCATCAGGACACACACACACAGGCACAGGATCAGTAAGGTTGGAAGAGACCTCGAAGATCAGCAAGTCCAACCATCAGCCTAGCACCCCCATGCCACTGAACCATGGCCCTGAGGACCACAGCTAGATGGTTTTAGAACCCCTCAAGGGGTGGTGACTCCATCACTGCCCTGGGCAGCCTGGGCCAATGCCTGACAACTCTTTCAGGGAAGAAATGATTCCTGATATCCAATCTAAACCTCCTCTGGTGCAAACTGAGGCTGTTTCCTCTTGTCCTATCACTTGTTCCCTGGGAGAAGAGCCCAGCCCCCACCTGGCTCCAGCCTCCTCTCAGGGAGTTGCAGAGAGCCAGAAGGTCTCCCCTGAGACTCCTCTTCTCCAGCCTAACCAAGCCCAGTTCCCTCAGCTGCTCCTCACAAGACTTACTCTCCCCCAAGGGCATCATCATGGCCCAGCCCCAGCCCCCCAGCAGGAAGATGCAGCCTGGAGTCTCTCCAGTCATAACAAAAGAGGCCAAACTCCATCTCCTGCTCCACTGCTCCTGCCTGGACCTTGTAAACCCTCCACAGCCTCTCTGGATCAGAGAGCTCTGACTGACCTGGGGCTTTATCCCCCACCCCTCTGTGCTCTCTAATCCCATGTGGAATTTTGCCTCCTCTCTGGCCCTTGGCATGATCTGATTTCCTGAGGCTGCTGTGCAGACCTGTGCCCTTCCCAGCTGCAGAGGGAAGCAGAACAAACCCTCAGTGGCTTTGTGCTCATCCCTCCAGTGTGTGGGTGGTCCTGCAGGAGGTCACAGAGGGACTGCAGGGACCTCCTCTTCTTTCCATCCTCTCCTTTCTCTGCCCAAGGCAGCTCCAGATGAGATTTCAATCAGTTGTGACCTTCAGTGCTGAGAGAGGTTGTTACCAAGTGCAGCACAGAGCTGAGCTCAACAAACATCTGTCCACAAACTGCTGGGACCTTCCTGCCTTGTCACACTTGTCAGCACCTGCCTGCCTGTGGGGATGGAGGTTGTCTTCTCCAAATCCCTCCTGGCCCAGTAACTGCCTGGCTGTCACCCTGTGTCCCAGCCCACAGAAGAACAGAAGATCTGGGTGGGATCTGTCTTCTCTAGTGCCCACAGGCTCTGTTCCAGAGACATCTAGAGGTTCACTGGTGCTCAGCTCCAAGCTCTCACTTAGCTGAGCTCCCATCAGGGGTTTCAGAGAATAATAAAAGAGAATCACAGCATGGTTTGGGCTGGAAGGGACCTTTCAAGGTCATTTAGTCCAACCCCCTGCAGTCAGCAGGGACATCTGCAGCTAGAGCAGGTTGCTCCCAGCCCCAGACAACCTGACCTGGAGTGGTTCCAGGGATGGGACATCTCCCACCTCTCTGGGCAGCCTGGGCCAGGCTCTCACCACCCTCAGTGGGAACAATTTCTTCCTTCCATTTAGTTTCAATCTCTCTTTTCGTTTCAAACCATCAACCCTTGTCCTGCCCCAACAGACCCTGCTAAAAAGTCTCTCCCCATCTTTCTGAGAGGCCCTTGAAGCACTGCAAGGCTGCAGGAAGGTCTCCCTGGAGCCTTCTCTTCTCCAGGCTGAACAAGCCCAACTCTCTCAGCCTGACCTCACAGCAGAGAGCTTCCAACCCTCACATCATTGTTGTGGCCTCTTCTGGCCCTGCTCCCCCAGCTCCATGTCTCTGCTGTGTCTGGACTCCAGAGCTGCCCCAGCACTGCAGCTGAGGTCTCCCCAGAGCAGAGCAGAGGCAGAATCCCCTCCCTGCCCTGCTGGCTGTGTATCCAAACCTCCCCACTCTCCTGCCCTGCCTAGCTCAGACAGCAGCTTCTTTCTGGACTGGGAAGGAGCTACATCCTGATGCTGAGAACATCAACCTGTCAACATGCTGTGCAACCACAGCCCTCTTCTGCACTCCAGCATCTACTGAAGCCTGCAAAGACATGGACATTGCTCTTTCATTCTTGCCACTTGCCAGAGATCAAGGGCTTGGGATGAGCCAAGCACCTTTGTTGGTTGTTCCTCCTTTCATGAGGGTGAGGAACATTCCATCTCCTCACTCAAGTTTCCCTTCTTCTCCTCTCTCTTCCTTTCTGCACATCTCTTTTGGTGGCTAAAGTTTCCTCCAAGGCAACAGTTCCTGCTGAACTCAGTGCTGCAGAAACAGCAGCAAGGATGGAGCTGAGGAAAGACCTGCTGGTTTGGTCACCCTGCCTTGAAAGGAGGTCACTGTCCTCTGAGCTGTGATTAGAGAGGAAATGTAACCAGAGGCCCAGATCAAAGAGCTCCATGCAATTAATTGCAATTAGGTTTCAGGCAGGTGGCAGCCTGCTGGCTAATGGCAGCCTGGAGTGGGGGTGACAGATCAGAGGAGACTTTTCCCCCTCATTAATTTACTTGAGAAACAAGGAGGGGAGATGAAGGAATGAAAGATTCCAGGTTTGCCTGGAGAACCTGGTGCCAGACAGAGCCTGCTAGACATGTAAAAGACCCTCAGTCTCCTGGGCCTTGTCCAGAAGCCACACACACACCCAGCCCTGGTGCCAGGCTGGGTGTCTGTGGCTTTGGCCAGGCTCATGGGCTTGGACCACCATCCAGGGCTTGTTCTTCTCCCAGCTCAGTCAAGGCTATGACCTGAAACAGGCATCTGCTGGGAATGGGAGGGATGTGGGACTGGAAACAGGTCCATTTGTGACATCTCCCATCAGTGCAGAAGCTCTGGTGAGAGGATGGAGACATCTCTCAATGCAATTCCCTTTTCTTTGGGAAGGTGAGGGAGCCTGGGGTGAGCTGGGGCATCTCAGCTGCTTTCTGCTCTGTGAATTCAGCCAGAATCTGCTGGGTCAGCTTGTCCTTCCTGCAGGGCAAGGATGGCAGTTCTCAGTGGAGGAGGATTCCTCTTCAGCTGCCTGCTCTTGGTCAGGCTGCTCCTGTATTTGGGAGCCTAAATGGGAATGTGAGATCTAATAGTGGGGGATGGGGCTTGGCCCTGCAGCCTTGGTGTGCTCCAGCTGGAGGTGCTGGAGAAACTCAGCACCTGGGAAGATAGGAGGTCAGATTGAGACACTGAATGACCAGAAGAGATGTCACTGGCAATGAGCACTGAGGACCTGACCAAGAGCATGGTGATGCCAGGTTGTGAATGCATCTCCTTGTTCTCTCCCTCTCTCCAGACCAGAGGATTGGGACCTGTTTCTCTGCTCTGATCGGGGGCCGCTGTGCTGGAGACCTTCCTGGCCAGTACACCAAGATGCAGTGCTGCTGTGACTCAGGACGTTGCTGGGCCATTGGCCAGACTCCAGAGATGTGTCCTGTCCGAGGCTCTGGTGAGTGGCACCCAGAGGGACCTCAGCTTGGCTGCTGGACCCACTCCTAGTGGCCACAGTGGTGTCTCAGGCTTGCTGGGGAGAATCCCTCAGCATAACACCCAGAGAAAGGTCACATGGGGATGCTGGCTCTCCTGCCTGGGTCTCATCTGAACTGGAGCCAGATGAGTCGAGTCAAGGCAGGAATTTATCCTTTTCCTCCTACTCCTTCATCTCTCTTTGGCTTCCACCATAACTGAACCTCAGGGCCAAGTGAGGGTGAGCCCAGACAGCAGGAGACCTTGAGGAGACACAACACTGCTGATGGATCTCTCTGCCTCTCCTTTCCTTGCCAGCATTTGAGCAGGGCAGAGCTTTCACTGCCAGCTTCTGGCACCCTCCTGTGTCTTGTCCTCTCCTCCAGGGTGCCAAGTGTCCCACACACCCCGAGCCACCGTTGCCAGACTCTCTGGCAAGCTGTGTCTCATCATCTGCTCCAGAGAGGAGGAGGCTGTTCCAGTCCTCCTCACCCATCTGCCCTCTTTGCTGCCTGATGGTCCACCTCCCTCCCTGTGTTCTGCAGCCTCTGGCAGGGCTGGGAGGGGGATCCAGGCTCTCTTGGAGGAGCACTGAGGCAGCTCTTTTCTTTCAGATGAGTACCGCAGGCTGTGCATCGAAGGACTCCCGGTGGTGCCAGGCTTCCCTGGGAGCTTTCCAGGCATTCCTGGATTTGGGCCCAATGGTGTTGGGCCAGGACTCAATGGGCCTGGAGGCATTGGACCAAATGGGGCAAATGGACAAGGAGGGATCCCAGGTCTGCCTGGAATGGGCCCAGGAAGTTCCAGCATTGGTAATGAAAAGGATTTTCTTTGTGCTGTGCCGACCCCATTAGGCTTCCCCTCTCAGAGCACTTCTTCTGAACGTGGTTCTCCCAGCTGTGCTCTTAGACACCTGGGAGGTTTATTCTGACCTGGGGGGAGCTGATGTGGGATGTGGCCCCAGTGTTGTGCAGGGTGCTGAGCCCAGAAGCAGATCAAACAGTGTCTGCTGGCAGAGTGAAGGAGCCAAGGATCATCCAGTGCAGAATAGTTCTATCAAAGGAATGAAGCTTTCATGTCCCAGCCTCACTCTCTGCCTCCCCAAACCAAAACTGCTTTTCCCACCACCCTTCTTGTGTCCCTCCCTTCTGAAGGGCTGAAGCCTCTGAGAAAACACTCTGGATGTCAATAAATATTGGGTTCCACCTTGCTCAGGGCATGTCAGTGGGGTTGGGGCTTGCCAGGTACTGCAGCACCCTGCAGAGATTGCTGAGGCAGCTTGAACTTGTGCCTGCAGCCCCATGGGTGCATCACCCCTCTTGTCCTGCTGTTGGGGCCTGATCAACCTGGCTTCCTGGGAGCTGTAAAACCTCGAGCTGCTACCTATCTCCCTGTGCTTTGCAGGAACTGCTACCTTGAACCAGACCATTGACATCTGCAAGCACTTCACTAACCTCTGCCTCAACGGCCGCTGCATCCCCACCCCCTCCAGCTACCGCTGCGAGTGCAACATGGGCTACAAGCAGGATGTGCGTGGAGAGTGCATCGGTGAGTAGGCTCAGCTCCACCTCTGCCCCACCCCTGCTCCTGCCAGCACCTCCAGCTGCTGCTCAAGAGCCCTCAGCCCAGCCAGAGCTCCTCACAGGAGGCTGGAGATGGATTGCTCCTAGCAGGTCATGCAGCAGCATGATGGAAATGAGGGTTATGGTGAAGGACTCTGTGGTGATCTCCTCTGTCTTCCCAGCCAGAGGATGGGCTTCAGGGTGGAGGACAGGAGCTGAAGAGGTGAATGCTTGGCTGACTGCCTGGTGCCCTAGTCAAGGTTTTGACTTCTAGGATCAGGGGTCTACCTTTGAGGAGCTGGGTCTGGTGGGAGCTGGTGGGATTCACCTGAGCAAGTGGAGCCAGAAGGGCTTCACCAGAAAGGTGGCCAGGCTTATGAGAAAAGCTTTAAACTACATTTAGTGGGAGAAGGGGATGGAGTCTTGAGCAACAGAGAAGAGCCAGGAGCTGCTGATGTGTGAGGAACCAAGGAGGAAACACCTGGAAGGTTAATAGCCCAGCTGGTGTGCTTCTGTACCACTGCATGCAGTGTGGGTGACAGCAGGAGGAGCTGGGTGCCACAGTGCAGTTGGAAAGCCATGCTGAAGTGTGGTGGGACTAGTCAATGACTGCAGTCCTGCAGCTGATGGCTACCAACTGCTCAGAAGGGAAGATCTGTTGAAGCTCGTGGAAGATGGAGGTGATTAGAGGCAACCAATGTGGCTTCAGCTAGGGAAAATGGTGCCTGCCTCATCTGGTGGCCTTTGGGGGTAGAATGCAGCAGTGAAAAAGAGAAGAGCTACAGATGTCATCTCTGTGGACTTCTGTGAGGCCTTTGATGTAGTGGGTTTGGTGGGTGGGCTGTTGGATGGACAAGGAATTGGCTGGAGGACTCTGGCCAAAGAGTTAGAGTCAAGGGCTCAATATGCAGGTGGAAAGCCCAGAGTGGTGTCCCTCAAGGGTCTGGACTGGGACCAATACTGTTCCAGATCTTCAGCAGTGATGTAGACACTGAGATTGAGTGCACCCTCAGCAAGTTTGCAGCTGGCACCAAGCTGAGTGGTGCAGTTGATTCACTGAAGGGGAGAGATGGCATCCAGAGGGACCTTGAGGGAAGAGATGGCATCCAGAGGGACCCTGAGGGAAGGGATGGCATCCAGGGGGACCTTGGGGTAAGGGAAGACACTCAGAGGGACCTTGGGGGAAGAGATGGCATCCAGAGGGACCTTGGGGGAAGGGAAGACACTCAGAGGGACCTTGGGGGAAGAGAAGACACTCAGAGGGACCTTGAGGGAAGAGATGGCAGCCAGAGGGACTTTGAGGGAAGAGATGGCATCCAGAGGGACCTTGCTGGCCATGCTGTCAGCATACTGAGCACTGGGGTTGGAAGGATGAGTTCAGCAGCTCACAGAGGGCAGCCTCTGTTGCCTGTCCTGGTAGCTTGCTGCCTCTGCTGGTGACTCCAGGGCTCAGGCTTTTCTCCTTGCAGATGTGGATGAGTGCTCCAGCAGCCCCTGTGTGCACGGTGACTGTGTCAACACCCCTGGCTCCTACCACTGCAAGTGCCACGAGGGCTTCCAGAGCACCCCCACCAAGCAGGCATGCATTGGTAAGGATCCTCTTGTCTCTTCCTTTGGGAGGACCCAAGGTGCTGCAAGTGTCAGCAGGGCCATCAGAGACCTGGGCACCCAAAGGGCATGGTTGTAAAGGGGCAGCAAAGGGGGGAGTCCCCAGGGTCACCCAACTTCCCAGCCACCTGTACGGAGCTCCTGCCGAGAGGAGCAGTGTGACCCTCTGAGTGTCTGAGGGCACTGCCCATGCTTCTAATGGAGCACATGAAGGATATTCTGCTGGAGAAGAGCTGCTGACTCCACCTGCTGCCCCTCTTGTGCCTTGGTTCCCTGGCAGATATTGATGAGTGCATCATGAACGGGGTGATGTGCAGGAACGGGCGTTGCGTTAACACCGACGGCAGCTTCCAGTGCATCTGCAACGCAGGCTTTGAGATCACCCCTGATGGCAAGAACTGTGTTGGTAAGAACTGGGCTTCCTCAGCAGCTTGGGGCTGAGCTAAGACACAGTCATAGGATCCTGAAGGTTGGAAGAGACCTCTGAGATCATCAAGTCCAACCAACAACCTAGCACCACCATGGCACTGAACCGTGTCCCTAAGTACCACATCTATAGCTTCCTTGAACCCCACCCCAGGGATGGTGACTCCATCACTGCCCTGGGCAGCCTGGGACAATGCCAAAAACTCTTTCAGGGAAGGTTTTTGTCCTAATATACCCAAACTAAACCTCCCCTGGTGCAGCTTGAAACCATTTCCTCTTGTCCTAGAGACCTTGTCTCCCTAGGGCCGGGTGAGTTCTCTCATCTGTGCTCCCTTTGTCTCTAGGTCAGAGTGCACCTTCAAATGAGAGGACTGAAGTAGGAAGGTATTCTCAGCAGGGTGCTAGTGCTCCAGGAGTGCTTCTGGGCTCCAGGAGTGCTTCTGGGCTCCAGGAGTGCCTCTGGGCTCCAGGAGTGCTTCTGGGCTCCAGGAGCACAAGCAGAGCTGGGTCTGGAAGCTAGACCCTCTCCAGCATCCAGTACAGAGCTGCACTATCTGAGCAGGATAGAGAGTGGCAGAGATGCAGCAGAACATCTCTCACCAGGAGAAGCAGTGGGAACTCTACCTGGAGGACTGGCACCCACTGAGAGATGAAGCCATTTGACCATAGGGGACAGGGAGGTTCTGAGCACCCTAGGAGGCTCTTGCTGCAGGTCTCAGGCTCAGCTCTGGTTTTCTCTTTGCTCTCCCCAGATCATGATGAGTGTGCCACCACCAACATGTGCCTCAATGGGATGTGCATCAATGAGGATGGCAGCTTCAAATGCATCTGCAAGCCTGGCTTTGTGCTGGCTCCCAACGGGCGCTACTGTGTCGGTGAGTAGCTCCCTAGGCCTGGTCTCTGTCCTCTTCCCAATCTGCCTCCATGTTTCTAGGGCCTTGCAGTGTGTCTCAGGCCAAGGGGAACTGAGGAGAACCAAGGCAGTTGCTAGGCATCTCCTGCTCTGCCAGCAGAAGTCACCCCCTCACAGTAGAATGGGCACAAGGGAGAATGTTCTTGCACCTCCACTCCTTCAGGACAGAGTGGAGCTTAGCTCCTTTTTCTCGAGGTTAAAGAGGGCTGTGGAGCTCTGTATGGCCAATGTGGGCTGGCAGCAGCCATCTCCACAGCTTCCCTCACCTCTACAGCACATTCCACTATGGTTTGTGTGGTTTCCAAAGCCAGGAAGGTTAGGATGTGAAAGCAGAGTGAAGAAAAGAACCATAGAATGGCTCAGGTTGGAAGGGACCTTAAAGATCATCTAGTTCCAACCCCCCTGCCATGGGCAGGGATGCCACTCACTAGACTAGGTCATCCAGGGCCACATCCAGCCTGGCTTTAAACACTGCCAGGGATGGGGCAGCCACAACCTCTCTGGGCAACCTGTTCCAGTGCCTCACCACCCTTTGGGTAAAGAACCCCCTTCTAATCTCCAGCCTAAATTTCTCCTCCTTCAAAAAAGAGAAAGAGGAGAGCATAGCATGCTGCTGTGACATGGGGTGAATTTTCTGGGTCACTTCCCCTTCAACAGAGCAGAGACCAAACCTTGCTACTCTACTCTAAAGAGCCTGAAGAAGCCCAGCTCCCTCTTCCTTCCCTTGAACCCTCAGGGCCAACCAGCAGAGCATGGAAGAGATGTGCTACTCTGACCTGCACCTCTGGCTCCCTTAAGTCTCCACATCCAAAGCTGCTGTCTGCAGGTCCTGTGGGTAGATAACCACCAGGCTGTACCTTCTCTTGCAGACATTGATGAGTGTGAGACCCCAGGGATCTGCATGAATGGCTGGTGCATCAACACAGAGGGCTCCTTCCGCTGTGAGTGCCTGGGGGGCTTGGCCATCGGCGTGGACGGCAGAGTCTGTGTGGACACTCACATGCGCAGCACCTGCTATGGGGGCATCAAAAAGGGCACCTGTGCTCGACCCTTCCCTGGAGCAGTCACCAAGTCAGAGTGTTGCTGTGCTAATCCAGACCATGGCTTTGGAGAGCCCTGTCAACCCTGTCCAGCTAAAAACTCGGGTAAGCTCCTGGAGATCTGAGTGTCTACAAAAAGTCAGGAAGGTGCTCGGAAATATTTGGGGTCCCTGAGAGGTCTCTGAGATCACAGAATCCCTGAATCCCAGCATGGAGGGGGTTGGAAGGGAGCTCTGGGGATCAGCCAGGCCAACCCCCCTGCTCCAGCAGGGGCACCCACAGCAGCTTGCCCAGGGTCACCTCCAGCTGCCTTGGCAATCTCTCCACACAAGGAGACTCCTCAGCCTCTCTGCAAAGCCTGGGCCAGGGCTCCAACACCCTCACACCAAACAAGCTTCTCCTCCTCCTCAGCTGGAACCTCCTGGCTTCCAGTCTGTGCCCAGTGCCCCTTGGCCTGGCCCTGGGCACCACTGAGCAGAGTCTGGCCCCAGCCTCTTGCCCCCAGCCTTCAGCTCTTGCTGGGCATTGAGCAGCTCACCTGTGGGGCTGCTCTTCTCCAGGCTAAGCAGCCCCAGGGGTCTCAGCTTTTCCTCCTGTCAGAGCTGCTCCAGTGCCCTCAGAATCTTCCTGGGCTCTGCTGGCCTCTCTCCAGCAGTTCCTTGTCTCTCTGGAACTGGGGAGCCCAGAAATGAACCCAGTGTCCTGAACCTCACTCACCCTGCATGTCACACTCTTCTTCATGCACCCCAGAAGACCACTGATCTTCCTGGCTAAAAGAGCACATTGCTGGCTCAAAGGATGACCTGGGCAGCTGAGTAGCAACATGGGGAAAGCAGGGGGAAAGGGATGTCATGCAGTCAACCAGCATAATTTGGATCCACAGATCTGGTTCTGGTCTCACCCCAGGGATGCTCACAGTGTTGGGCTACTAATGGCAAGCATCAGCTCTAAACCAGGCATCTCCTCAGTATGAACAGATGCTGCCTGGAAGCCTTCAGCTGGCATTTGAAGAAAGCAAACAAGAAATCCAGCATTAGCCAGAGTCAATGTCACTGTGTGTGAAGTGTTTAGGAAAGCTGATGGCTCTGTTGTGCTTTCTCCACAGCTGAATTCCAGGCTCTCTGCAGCAGTGGCATCGGGATAACAGCTGATGGCAGAGGTATGTGCATCCATCCCAGGGAGCAGGTTCTTGCCAGGCACAGCTCATGTCACCCTGAGCTCTTTCTCCTGCCTCTGTGGGACCAGGAAGGCAGTGTGTGCCACTTGGCACTGCAGAAGGTGTGCAGGAGGGTTCACAGCTCATGCCTGTGTGGGTGTGGGCACAGGGCAGCTGGCACAGCCTGGGTGGGTGTGAGTGTCTGTGAGAAGATCTCTGTGCTGGTGGGTGCCTGGGGGTGGGATATGAGCTTGGGGAGAGGGCTGCTGTGCCAGGGGAGGTTCAGAGTAGATACTAGGAAGAATTTCTTCATCAAGAGGGATATCAGGCATTGGCTCAGGCTGGAATTGCCATCCCTGGAAATGTTCAAGAAACATGTAGGTGTGGTGCCTTGGGACATGGTTGAGTGGTGAGCAAAGGAGTGTTGGGTTAACAGTTGGACTTGATGATCTCAGAGGTCTTCTCCAACTGTAACAGTTCCATAAGTTAACCTGGAGCATCCCTGAGTATTGAACCAAGTGGTTGATTCCTGGTACCCAGTGGGAACTGCACTTCTGGGGATGCACATGTGGAGCTTGGCATTGTTCCCTGCTTAGATGTCAAGGAGGAGTGTGACCAACTCCATCCTCCTGCTCAGATCCCTCCTCTGCCCTCCAGCTCTCTTGGTTATGGGTGAAGAGGGTTCACAGGCATCCTCTTGCTTGATTCCCAGCTCCCTGAGCTGCAGGAGAAGAGGGATCAGTGTCTCCCAGGGAGAGGGAGGTGATAAGCACATGTTGGGTTGGGCTGCTTTCAATTAAAGAGTTAGGCAAGAGGTCAGGCAATGCTGCCAGCCCTGGGCAGTGCTGGGATCAGCAGGCAGAACACAAAGCAGCCAGATAGCTCCAGCCTTTAGAAACTTGCCAAATGGGAAGAAGCCAGAGGCAAAACCCTGGTGACTTCACAGGCTTCCTGCCAGGGCATCATGTCTTGGCCAGGGTCCCTCTCAGGCTAGGGATAAGTTAGTTCCTAGTGTTGGCCATGCTCTGGTCAGCTCAGGGCTGCTGTGGCCAGGACCATATGCATGCAGGGCTGCATTGCCCTGGGGATGTGACTGAGCTCCAACTGTGTGGAAACAAAGGCCAGAAGTGTCTGGGAAGCCCTGGCCTGGGCTGTTTGCCACTTGGCACTCTGGTGCTGTGAGGACACTGCTGTACTGACACGAACCTGCCTTGTGCTATGGGCAGACTGCTTCTCATCAGGGTGGAATCTCCTTGCTTGGGCACCAGGAGAAGGTTCCAGGGAGAGCTTCTTGCAGTCTCTCAGTACTTAAAGGGTGTATCAGAGAGATGGGGACAGACAGATCAGGGCCTGTTGGGATAGGGCAAGAGAAGATGGTTTGAAACTAAAGGAGGGAGGTTGAGAATAGAGAGAAGGAAGAAATTTTTGCTGCTGAGGGTGGTGAGAGCCTGTCCCAGGTTGCCCAGAGAGGTGGGAGATGTCCCAGCCCTGGAAACACTCCAGCTCAGGTTGTTTGGGGCTGTGAGCACCTCTGCAGAGGGTGCCCCAGTTTGCTGTTGACACCAAGGAGCAATGAAGAATTAGGGGGTAGAAGTTGTCTGCATTTGTGTTTCAAAGAATCACAGAGTGTTGAGGGTTGGAAGGGACCTCTGGAGATCATCTAGTCCAACCCTCTTGTCAGAGCCAAGTCCCCTAGAGCAGGTGGCACAGGATGGTGTCCAAGCAGGTTAGGAATGTCTCCAGAGATGGAGACTCCATCACCTCTCTGAGCAGCCTGGGACAGGGCCCTACCACCCTGAAAGTCAAGAAGTTCCTCCTGATGTTCAGCTGGAACTTCCTCTGTTCCAGCCTGTGCCTGTTCCCTCTTGTCCTGTCCCTGGGCACCACTGACAACAGCCTGGCCCCATCCTCCTGCCCCCCAGCCATGCAGTATTGCTCAGCATTGCTCAGATCCTAAGCCTCCTCCACCTCCCTCAGTCTTCTCCAGGGTTTGCCAGGGTCCATCTGATGTGACTTCTTTCTCTGTGCAGACATCAATGAATGTGCCCTGAACCCAGACATCTGCCCCAACGGCATGTGTGAGAACCTGCGTGGGAGCTACCGCTGCATCTGCAACCTGGGCTATGAGTCTGACCCCACGGGCAAGAACTGCGTGGGTGAGTGCAGGGCTTGGTGGGACAGAGAGAACCAGGAGCTCCCTGCTGCTGGGAAGAGGGTGGCATGTCCTCTGTGGATGAGGCTGGGCACCAGTTGCAGAGGAACCTGATGGCCTGACAGCTGATGGCCTCCAGCGCTGTCCCTGTTCTTTGTCCGCCGTGTGAGGAGCTCCACTGATGGGATGGAACAGAGTCTCTAGGCTGTCTGTGGTTCTCTGGCTGCCAGAGAGCTCTGTGGGGCTGGCAGAGGAGGGTGGATGCTGGTGGTGGAGCTCAGGAAGCCAATCTCTCTGCCCACAGATGTTGATGAATGCACTGTCAACCGGTTGCTGTGTGACAACGGGCTGTGCCGCAACACACCTGGCAGCTACACCTGCACCTGCCCCAAGGGCTTTGTCTTCAGGACAGAGACAGATACCTGTGAAGGTAAGTGACTCTGGAGGCAACAGGGAACACCTTCCCAAGATGTAGAATCACAGAATCATCAAATTGTTTAGGTTGGAAATGACCTTTAGGATCATGGAGTGCAGCCATTAACCAGCACTGCCAGGGCACCACTGACCCATGGCCTCAGCACCACAGCTCCAGGGCTTTGCAACCCCTCCAGGGGTGGTGACTCCACCACTGCCCTGGGCAGCCTGGGCCAGGCTTTGACAACCTTTTTGGGGAAGAAATTGTTCCTCATGTCCAACCTAAACCTGCCCTGACATATCTCGAGGCTGTTCCCTCTTGTCCTGTCACTTCTTCCTTGGGAGAAGAGCCCAAGCCCCACCTGGCTCCAGCCTCCTCTCAGGGAGCTGCAGAGAGCCAGAAGGTCTCCCCTGAGCCTCCTCTTCTCCAGGCTAACCAAGCCCAGTTCCCTCAGCTGCTCCTCACAGCCCTTGTGCTCTAGACCCTTCCCCACCTTCCTTGCCCTTCTCTGGCCACACTCCAGCACCAAAATGTCCTTCTTGGAGTGAGGAGCCCAAATCTGACCCCAGGATTGGAGCTGTGTCCTCCCCAGTGCCCAGCCCAGGAGGCCAATCCCTGCCCTAGTCCTGCTGCCACCCTAGTGCTGCTCCAGGCCAGGCTGCTGTTGGCCTTCTTGGCCACCTGGGCCAATAGCCCTCTGCTGGCTATTGACTGGCTGTGTAAAGAGTGAACCATGGCTTGAGGTCATGCCAGAAAGGGAGCTCAAGGTCTAACATGTCTTTGGTTCCCTTTTGACCACAGTGGTTTGATCTGGAGCAGGTCCAGGCTCTGGGTTTGTGGGTTTGGTTTTTGTTTTCTTTCCTAGGTGGAAGTTTCACACTTCATTATGGGAGATCCAACCCCAGAACATCTGGACCTCTCAGTGCCTGAAAACCAGAACCATTTCCTGTAGGCCAGCAACATTTTAGCCAAAACCTGACCAAAAGTGCAAGTTTTGGGGATTTAATTGAAAGCTTACTGTTTAGAGAGAGGGAAATTGTTTCCTGGCCACAAAGTCCTCAGATATTTGAGACCTGGCACTTTGCACATTGATGTCTCTTTAGAGGGGGAAAAAAAACCACCCTGATTTTCTGTTAAGAAGGTGAAAAATGATGAATATTGTGTAGCTTCACAGCTGGCTCAGACAGGACATGAGAGCCACATTCAGCACTGTGTCTGCTCCCATCTTAGCCTGGAGCAGCCCTGAGACACCAAGCTGATCACTCCCCAGCAGTTGCAGCAACCACCCTCAGTCCTTCCAGCCTCTCCATCCTGGAGCTCACTCATTTCCTGGTGTCTCCTGGCCATGCCCACCCCTCCTTGAGATGGTGCATGCTTGAGTGGTACAAGCAGGACTCCTGTGGCCTGGAGTGGTGATCCTCTGGCCAAAATCCCTCCTTTTTCTTCATGTTCTTTGCTCCTCACCTCCCCTAGTCTCTGGCCCAGAAAGCTGTGTCCCATGGCAGTCCCCCCAGTGATGCTGCCTTTCCTCCTGCAGATATCAACGAATGCACCTCCAACCCCTGTGTGAATGGTGTCTGCAGGAACAATGCTGGCTCCTTTGCTTGTGAGTGCTCCCCAGGCAGCAAGCTGGATCCCAGTGGCACCATCTGTGTGGGTAAGGATGTGTGTGACCTTCTACAGGCATCTCTGCTCCCACCTGTGCCCATCAGCATCCCTTGCTGTTCGCCTGAAGCGAGTCTCATGCTCCTGCCTCAGGGATGGAGATCCTCTGAGGCTCAGGGGTGGCTTCTCCTGGGGCTCAGGGGTGGCTTCTCCTGGGGCCCAGGGGTGGCTTCTCCTGGGGCTCAGGGGTGGCTTCTCCTGGGGCCCAGGGGTGGCTTCTCCTGGGGCTCAGGGGTGGCTTCTCTGAGTACCTCAGGGATGGCTTCTCTTAGGGGCTTAGGGGTGGCTTCTGCTAGGAGCTCAGAGGTGGCTTCTGCTAGGGGCTCAGGGGTGGCTTCTCTGAGTACCTCAGGGGTGGCTTCTCCTAGGGGCTCAGGGGTGGCTTCTCTTAGGGGCTCAGGGATGGCTTCTCTGAGTACCTCAGGCATGGCTTCTCCTAGGGGCTCAGGCATGGCTTCTCCTAGGGGCTCAGGGATGGCTTCTCCTAGGGGCTCAGGGGTGGCTTCTCCTAGGGGCTCAGGGATGGTTTCTCTGAGCTGCTTCACACAGCAGCCTGACCGCTGTGAAGCTGAGAACCTCCATCAAGGAGCAACTCTTCACTCACACCTTGCCTTTGCCCCTACAGACAGCATGAAAGGGACCTGCTGGCTGAACATCCAGGATGGTCGTTGTGAGGTGAACATTAATGGGGCCACCCTGAAGTCGGAGTGCTGTGCTACCCTGGGGGCAGCGTGGGGCAGCCCCTGCGAGCGCTGTGAGATCGGTAAGCTTCTGCTTGGCACCACGAAGAGGAAGGCAGGAGACAACCCATCTCTTTGCTGATGTTCCTCTCTTCTCTTGCAGACACAGCCTGTCCTAGGGGCTATGCTAGGATGAAGGGAGTCACCTGTGAAGGTAAAGCATTGCAGGGTGCAGATGACTTCTTTAATTGGGAAGGTGGTCGCTGTTTCCTTGTTGCTATCCTGCACCTTGGAGCCTGATGAGGGATTGGCCTTTCCTGGCTCTCTGTTGGGCTCTCTCCAGTATGTCCACCTCTCTCTCCAGGTGCCTTTTTCATGCCTGCTTCTTGCTTTTGTGCCAACAGATGTCAATGAGTGTGAGGTCTTCCCTGGAGTCTGTCCCAATGGGCGCTGTGTGAACACAGCTGGCTCCTTCCGCTGCGAGTGTCCAGAAGGACTAACCCTTGATGGCACTGCTAGGACCTGTGTGGGTAAGGACACCTCCCCCAGACCCTGGGCTCTCTTCAGCCCTCTCTACAGAGGTCCAACCATGCTGCAGTCTTGGGAACTGAATGATGGCACTTCAGACCTGGTGAGGTCTGCCAAACCCAACAGCCTGGCCAAGGCAAGGCTGACTAGCTTCACATCCCAGTTAAGTTCTCCTTGGGTGGACCAAAGGCTAGCCAAATAGATAACCTGACTGACTAATGACATGGTCTAGCAGCCCTACAACAACTCCTGGCTGCTGTCTGGATACACAGTGACAACCTTTTGCCCTTCATTCTCTGGTCTTGTTGCCAACAGTCCCAGGCTGTGCCCATACTATTCCATCTCTCATAGCATCCCAAATGAGGTGGCCTCATCCAAATGGCCCATCCTTGGGCATTGTTTGAAGGCCAGAGCTGTTCCAGGAACCTCATTAAGTGCTCAACAGAAGATCCTAGCTCTGGTTTTAGCAGAGATGAAGTGCTGCAGGCAAAGGGCTCAGCTCCTGCTCTCTCCCCAGACGTGCGTGTGGAGCAGTGCTACATGAAATGGGATGAAGATGAGTGCACAGAGCCTCTGCCAGGCAAGTACAGGCTGGACATGTGCTGCTGTTCTGTGGGCTCAGCCTGGGGCATTGACTGTGAAGAATGTCCCAAGATTGGCTCCAGTGAGTACAAGGCCATCTGCCCCAGAGGACCTGGCTTTGCCAACCGAGGAGATGTCCTTTCAGGAAGGCCTTTCTATAAAGGTGAGGAGAAGAAGGAGAGCTGCTGCTGGTGAGCTGTGCTCAGCCCATCTCCAGCCCAAGGAACCTGCTGTCTGCCCTGGGACTCCAGGTTCATTACAGCCATCCCCTCCCTGAAACACTGCTCTTCTGCCTTCCCCCCCAGATGTGAATGAGTGCAAGGTCTTCTCTGGCCTCTGCACTCATGGCACCTGTCGGAACACCATTGGCAGCTTCAGGTGTCTCTGTGGCAATGGCTTTGCTTTGGATGCTGAGGAAAGAAACTGCACAGGTAAGGGAAGAGCAGCCTCTCTCTGGAGCACTCCTGCCCAACTTTGCTACCTTCTCTACCTCGTGGGATGCTTAGTGTGGTGGTGGTACCCAGAGGAGTCATGACAGTTGTCTCAGGGACATGCTGAGAAGCCAAGGGCAGGGTCCTGAGGCAGTTCCTCCTGCCTGTGGGCTGAAGGATCAGTCCTACACCAGAGAGAAAGCTTAACTGCTGCCTCTCTCTTCAGCCAGAGGCATCCCAGACTTGCCAGCCCTTATTGATGGGAGTTTGCTGGGCAGTGTAGTCAGCCCAGGGCTGGCTGTGGTGGTGCCTGAGGTCTCCTAACTGCTCTTTGTCCCCACAGACATCGATGAGTGCCGCATCTCCCCAGACCTGTGTGGCCATGGAACCTGTGTCAACACCCCAGGCAGCTTTGAGTGTGAGTGCTTCGAGGGCTATGAGAGTGGCTTCATGATGATGAAGAACTGCATGGGTAAGGACCTGTCTCCAGGGCAAGGTAGAGCCTTTAGTCTCTTGCACCTGGGAAGAGAGTAGCTGACAGTGCCAGAGCTGACCAAGGGCTTGATGCTAAGCTGCTCTTTGGGAGCTGTAGAAGTCCCTGTGCTGCAGAGAGGCCTCTCAGCCTCTGCTCTCTGGGTCTTCTGCCTTGCTTTGGTGGCAAAGATGGAGCTGGGCTGAAGGGCAGGATATGTAGAGAGAAGAATGCTGTGTGTGTAGCTGAGAGCACTGCAGCTGGAACCCTGGGAGGACAGCAAAGCACAGATGAAGTCAGGGTTTCATGAGACACAGCACAGGCTCTCTGAGCTGCAGGCCATAAAGGGAGAGGCCATGTCCCCAGCAAGGCTTAACTTGAGCCCCAGACCCCTACAGAGAAGGGTGGCAAAGAGAAAGAGCTGTAGCCTCTGCCTCCTGCCTGGAGGCTGTGCCAGCAACCCATGAGGGGAAGGTCCCATGCTGGCTCTGTACCATGCAGAGCAAGGACAGAGTGGGAAAAGGCTGCCAGACTTGAGACCAAATGCTGGGAACCTCCCTTAAAGACCTCTCTCTATTTATGAGGACCTCCTGGACCAGAGACCAAAGCCTGTGCCCAGTGCTTGGGCTGGTGGTGGCTGGAGAAGGAGACAGAGACTGGCAGCCCAGGCCAGCACCAGGGAGGAGTCTGGCTATAGGGCAAGGCCCAGGGCAGCACCCTGGGCTGTTCCTGCCATGATACTCTTGGGACATGCCCTGCCACCTCCAGACCACCATCACCTCAGCTGTGGGAGCCCATGGGGCCATCAAGCAGCTTTCCCAAGTTCTTTCCCATCCCTTCCCTGCTTGCTGTACCCAAAAGGGCATCTCAGTGTGGGGTGGCCTTAATTTTGTCTGTAAGACTAAGGCTTTGTCTTTCCTTTTTATCTTCTACCATGTTCTTTCTTCTTTGATTTGTCCTCTTCCTTCACTTGGACCTTCCCTTGCACCAGACCTTGCCTCTTGTTTCAGCCCCCAGCAGCTTCAGCCTGGCATTGGCCCTGAGCTGGGACCAGGATCCACGCCTGCTATTTTCATTCCTGCTAGGCAGGGAGATGGCAACCTTCATCCTGGGGCTTGGCTAGCAGAGAGTGGAGCTCTGCCAGGCCAACAGCTTGAACTGAGTGGCTGTGAGCTCCAATTCTCATAGACACTTGGCTCTTTCCTTCTTTTCTTTCTCATCTCATCTCCTTCTGCTTCATTTCAGCCTCGTGTTACCCATCTCTGATTGATTCTGCCACTGATTGTTTGCACATCCACACTCCAGGCCTAGCCCAGACATCATTCAGCTCTCCAACCCTTCCTTTAACCCATGGCTTTCCAAGCACCATTGCAGAATGTCTCTGCAGCTTGGAGATCTTTTTGGGTCCTCACTGTTATCCTCTTCCTCTCCCTGCCCTCAGTGCTGGCTCCCAGGCCACATCAGTCATCAGAATCCAGTCTGACATGTAGCTCAGTCCCTTCTCTGGGTATAATCATTGTTCCTTGCAAGTAGCTGTCAGCTGTGTCATCATCAGATCACTACTGAGATGAGGAGAGCTCTTATTTCCAGCCCTGCATTAGGAGACACATTAAGCTTTGGCCTCCTGCTGTCACTGCCCATCCTCCAGCCACATGCTGTCTCCCCTGGCAATGAGGAGATGGAGCTCCACCTTGCTCAGCAAGAGCTTCATCCTTTGACAGCTTGTGTCTCTTCTAGCTCTGAAGCTTGCTGATTCAGCCAGTTTTTCTTGGATTGCTTTCTGCTGACTCTTTCCTACCATGGCTCTCAACCTGCTCTCACTTCCATGGGATCTCTCATCATCTGTTGCTGTTTCTGTGCCTCTCCTTGGGCTCTGCAGCAGTTTCCTCACATCCTCAACCATGAATCAGGCTCCTGTCTGGATCACAGAATCAGTAAGGTTGGAAGAGACCTCTTAAGATCATCAAATCCAACCTGTGTCCAGATCAAGTCCTTCATGAGAAGTTCTGGTGACCATCTGGCTTCTTCCACTCCCCTCTATTTCCAGGTCTAAGTGTAAGGGCTCCTTTCACCTGCCCATTTAATCCTCCTTTAGCCTCAGCTAATTCTTTACAGCTCCTCCCTCCTGGCCACTGCTTGTTTTCATTCTGTCAGCTTCTCATCTGGTTCCCATTTAATGATTCTTGCTTGGAGTTTAAACAACAACAGAAAAATCCCATCAGTGACCTCAGCACCTCAGTTTGTCTCCAGCAAGCCAGCCAGATGGTTGCTGTCCTCTAATTCCTGGCATTCCATGTTCCTCTTCTGGTCTGTCTAGCCAGACAAACTTGTCTGCTTGACCTCCTCTGGATCCTCTGCTTTGGCTTGGCCTTGCAAACCACATCAAGCTGTGGCAAGCTGCAATCCCATTGCTTTGGGTTTCATAGTTGGTTCTCCTCCTTCCTGAACATCTAACACCTCCTTGCCATTGGAATGGTTTGCTGTCTGTGCTGTACCACAGCTCATGCTCATCATCTTCCTCCTCCTCCTCCTCCAGCTCTGAGATACTGAGAGTGTCAGAGTTCCCCCTGAGAGCCTGCTGGCTTCTGCCAGGCAAGAGATTCCTGAGGTCTTCACAGGAGGATGTTGTGGTTCATGGTTCATTGTTCTTATTTTTATGATCTCCACAATCCTTTTTTTTTCCCCTCTAGAATCAGAGAACCACAAGACTTGTTTGGTTGGAAGAGATCTTAAAGATCATCAAGTCCAACTGTTGACCTAACACTGCCAGGTCACCACTAACCCACAAAGCACCACCCTATCCTGTGTGTAACATAGAAATGTTCCTCAGCACCACATCTCCAGCTCATTTCAAGCCCTCCAGGGATGGTGACTCCACCACAGCCTTGGGACAACCTATTCCAGGACATGACAAGCCTTTTGGGGTGACAGGAGATGAACCATTTCACCCCAGAGGGTGTTGGGACATGGTGGCATTTCCCATGGCCAAGAATTAACTTCTTCCTGCCCATGTTTGGCAAAAGAACTTTGGCTTCAGCCTCAGGAGGGAGGAATCCTTGGGAACCCCTGGCAAGAAACAACATTGGCAGTGAACCTGCATCCTGCAGTTCATGGGGAGCAGCTTCCCACCATGGAGAGCTGGAGGTAATGGGTCCCATGGGACCTGTCACCCCAGTGTCAGCTGTATTCCAGGCTGAGCATCTCAGCAGAGAGTTTTACCCAGCTAAGGTGGAAGATTCCATTCTTAACTGCAAGGCTGGAAGCAGAAAGCATGAACATATGAGGAGAAAAAGGGTTCTTCAGATGCCTCTGAGATCACTGCCTTGGTTTGCTGTTGCTAAGAGGGTCCTGGGGGCATTGCTGCAGCTCCTTCAGCTCTTCCATGCTGCACCCAAGGGCTTTGCATTCCCAATGCCCATTTCTCAGTGTGCATCTGTGGACAGATGAATCCTCTGAGCAGTTCCAGGCTTCCCTGCTTTGCTCTCTTTGGCTTAATTCTAGGGCTGTGCAAGAATGCAAACCCTTCTGAATCTGTTCTGGGCCTGCAGGGGAGTCATTCTCCTCCTCAGGTTCCTGCTGCCAGTGTTAGAGGATCAGATTCAGCTAGCACTTGCCCTTCCAAAGGGCCTCAGTTGCTCTGTGGAACACCACAAGCAGCACAAAGCCTGTTCCTGGCCCAGTATTGTGGTAGATCACAGAGAGCTTTCTCCAGGGGCCATGGATAATGAAGTTACCACAAAGCTTTGATGTTTCTGGTGCTTCATAGAATCCTTCTAGTTGGAAAAGCCCTCTTGAGATCATGGAGTCCAACCATCCACCCAACACAACCATGTTCACCACTCCACCATGGCCCCAAACACCATATCTACATGGGGTTTGACCTCTTCCAAGGCTGGTGATCTCCTCCTCCTGCTGGTTTCCAGCCATCACCACTGCACCATTCCAGGAGTTTCCTTCTTTGACTCTTTTCTCTTTTAGTCTGGTGTTCATAAACTTTTCTCTCACTTCTTTCATCTCCTTTTGAATGCTAGCAGCCTGCTTCCAGCTTTGGCTGGATCACCTCTCTCTCACAGCAGTTGACTCTATTTCAGGAATTCCCTCAGTTCCTGGTAAACTCCCTCCCTTTGTCCATCTGTGCTCTTCTCAGAAGCCTCCAGAGTCTTTCCTAAGCCTGTGTCTGGTACTGGAACTACTCTGAAGGCTGTTACCAAGAAGTCTTCTATCAACTAAACCACACATCTTCTGAGGAGCTCTCCATCTGCTGCTGGGACCTGTGAAAATGCACTCAGAGAGGGTGGGATGTGAGCTAAGAACTAGCCAAGTTAGGGAGCTAATCCACACAAAGCTCAGAACTTCTTTCCTCTTCCTCTTCCACTTTACCTTCTACTGAGGTCAGGAAAAGAGCTGGCTGTTCCCAAAACACATGCTTCAACCAGAAGCCCTTTGGCTTTACCTGCTCATTTTGAGAGGTGCCTTTGGTTTGGGCTATGTCCTGGTGCTGGGACTGTGGTGCATGGTGGGAGGGCCAGCTGAAGGGGGCAGCCCACCACCCTGCACCTCCTTCTTTGCAGACATCAACGAGTGTGAGAGGGATCCCCTGCTGTGCCGAGGAGGCATCTGCATGAACACTGAGGGCAGCTTTGAGTGCATCTGTCCTCCTGGCCACGAGCTGACTTCTGAGGGCAACACCTGCATAGGTGAGCTGATGGAAAACTCTCTTCTCACCAGAGGGTGATGGTACAGGGAGCCTTGGCTCTCATGCTGGCCATGGGAACCTTCTCCTTCCAATCCTGGCTGTGGGCAGAACACACTCACCCAGGAAGGCCTGAGGGAATACCCCCAGGGTTCCATTGCCTTGGTGATGTTCTACCTTCTGCTCCCGGAAGGTTGCCCAGTGGGATGATGACAAACTCAGTTTGGAGACAGCAACTAGGGGTTGTGGGGGGGAGAAGGTACCCAAGGATGGTACCAAGTGATGCTCACCATGGCCTTAGCATGCTCAGACTGTTCTTCCCACCACAGACATCAACGAGTGCTCCCTTAGTGACAACCTGTGTCGCAATGGCCACTGCGTCAACGTCATTGGCACCTACCAGTGTGCCTGTGACTCGGGCTTCCAGGCCACGCCGGACAGGCAAGGCTGTGTGGGTGAGTGAGGACCTCAGGATCCCTCCAGAATCCTCCTGGCCTCATATCTCTTTCAATCTAATCTAATCTGAGGGGAGAACCTCCTGAGGAAGCTTCTTGTTGAGCTACTGCCGGCTTGACGCTCCTGGTAAGGAGCTGGCGTCAGCCGGGAGCCGGAGGTGGTTGGCAGAGGAGACAAGAGGGGTTTTCTTCTGGCTGAGGGGGAGCTTTGTTTCCTCTGTCTCTGTCTGCTGGTTCTGCTGCAAGGCACATGTGCCAGGAGGTGATCTGAGCTCTCCCCTTCTCCTGCAGACATTGATGAGTGCACCATAACCAACGGTGGCTGCGACACGCACTGCTCCAACTCGGAGGGCAGCTACGAGTGCAGCTGCAGTGAAGGCTATGCACTGATGCCAGACAAGAGGTCCTGTGCAGGTAAGCAGTCAGCTTAGCTTTTGCAGATGCTGGCCCAGGGACCTCTCCAGCTCTAGTCCTGGCTTTAGGGTTAGCAGGGGTCTCGTTTTTAGGTCGTTTTCAGAGAGGTGATTTCCCTGCAGAGATGTTTTTGCTTTGTACTGTGATGTCCAAGCCTCTCACAACAGGCTGCAGAGTCCTGGAATGTGATGTGTGTGGAGCAAAGCTCCTCCTGTGACTCCTTCCTGCTCCCACAGTGCCCTGTGATAGAATCATAGAACTCTTTTGGTTGGAAGAGACCTTTGAGATCATGGAGTCCAGCCATTACCCAGCACTGCCAGGTCACCACTAACCCATGGCCCTCAGCACCACATCTCCAGGGCTTTGCAACCCCTCCAGGGATGGTGACTCCACCACTGCCCTGGGCAGCCTGGGCCAGGGCTTGATGACCTTTTGGGGAAGAAATTGTTCCTAATATGCAACCAGAACCTCCCCTGGCACAACTTGAGGCTGTTTCCTCTTGTCCTATCACTTGTTACCTGGGAGAAGAGCCCAAGCCCCACCTGGCTGCAGCCTCCTCTCAGGGAGCTGCAGAGAGTGAGAAGGTCTCCCCTGAGCCTCCTCTTCTCCAGGCTAACCAAGCCCAGTTCCCTCAGCTGCTCCTCACAACCCTTGTGCTCTAGACCCTTCCCCACCTTCCTTGCCCTTCTCTGGCCACTCTCCAGCACCTCAGTGTCCTTCTGGCAGTGACTACAAGCTCTAACATCTTTCCTTTGGCAATGATATCCTCTCTCTAGATATTGATGAGTGTGAGGACAGCCCAGACATCTGTGATGGTGGCCAGTGCACTAACATCCCTGGGGAGTATCGCTGCCTCTGCTTTGATGGCTTCATGGCATCCCTGGACATGAAGACCTGCATTGGTGAGGACAAGGCTGGGCCTTGGGCACATGCCAGCACTCTTATCAGGAAGGCTGCTGTTGGATGGAGGGAAGGGGTGCAGAGAGGTGTCCCAGAGAGTCAGATCCTGGTTCTTGTGCTGTTCCAAGCAAGTCCTTTTTCTCCTGCAGATGTGAACGAGTGTGACCTCAACCCCAACATCTGCCTGCACGGCGAGTGTGAGAACACCAAGGGCTCCTTCATCTGCCACTGCCAGCTGGGCTACTTTGTGAAGAAGGGAACCACAGGCTGCACAGGTGGGAGCTCAGCAGATCTGGAGCCAGGGGGAGCTGCTGGGAGCCTTCATAAATATCTCCTGCAGCTGCCATGAAGAGAGCTCCATCCCTGGACTGGGGGATGCTGTGGGAGGGATGTGGTTGGGTGCCAGGAGCTCATCCTGGGCAGGCAGAGATTGTCAGGGCAGGAAGCTGCAGGCAGGAGCTGACACTTGCTCAGTTTATAGCCCAGCCAGGACCTTGCCCTTCCTTTTGTCCTCATCTCCCAGGGGTGAGTAGGGATCAGCTCAAGGGGACAACTCCAGGCAGCCTATTTCCCAAAACACCCTGTTCCCATCCCCTAGGGTTCACAGCATCCCTAAATCCCAACATGGTAGAGGTTGGAAGGCACCTCTGGGGATCAGCCAGTCCAACCCCCTGCTCCAGCAGGGTCACCCAAAGCAGCTTGCCCAGGGTCACCTCCAGCTGCCTTGGCAATCTCTCCACACAAGGAGATAATGACTTCCAGGAGCCCTTGGTACCCAGAGCTGTTAGCAGGATTGGACCCAGATGCCCCCTCCTCTCCTGGGGGAGCTGAACTGTGTCAGATCTGATCTCCTTCCTCCTGCAGACATCGATGAGTGTGAGATTGGGGCTCACAACTGTGACATGCATGCCTCCTGCATCAACGTGCCTGGCAGCTTCAAGTGCAAGTGTCGCACAGGCTGGCTGGGAGATGGGCTCAAGTGCAACGGTGAGTTCTCCTCCAGGACAGGAGCTTCATGTGTCCATGTGCTCTGGGGGAACCTGGGAGGCTTGGAATTGGTTGGAATAGAAGAAACCTTGTCCAATTGTTAGCACTGCTAGGTCACCATTAAACCATGGCCCTCAGCACCACAGCTCCAGGGCTTTGCAATCCCTCCAGGGATGGTGACTCCACCACTGCCCTGGGCAGCCTGGCCCAGGCCTTGACATCCCTTCTTGGGTAGTCATTTTTCCTAAGATGCAACCTAAATCTCCCCTGGCACAACCTGAGGCTGTTTCCTCTTGTCCTAGCACTTGTTCCTTGGGAGAAGAGCCCAACCTCCACCTGGCTGCAGCCTCCTCTCAGGGAGTTGCAGAGAGCCAGAAGGTCCCCCCTGAGCCTCCTCTTCTCCAGCCTAACCAAGCCCAGTTCCCTCAGCTGCTCCTCACAACCCTTGTGCTCTAGACCCTTCCCCACCTTCATTGCCCTTCTCTGGACACACTCCAGCACCTCAATGTCCTTCTTGGAGTGAGGAGCCCAAATCTGACCCCAGGATTGGAGCTGTGTCCTCCCTAGTGCCCAGCCCAGGAGGCCAATCCCTGCCCCAGTCCTGCTGCCACCCTAGTGCTGCTCCAAGCCAGGCTGCTGTTGGCCTTCTTGGCCACCTGGGCACTCTGCTGCCTCATCTCTAGCTGATGTTGGCCAACACCCCCAGGTCCTTTTCCACCAGGCATCCTTCCAGCCACTAAGCCTGTGAAGGCTGAGCTGAGCTGACACCTGCACTCCACATGCTCTTGAGCCCCAGGAGCCCTGCATGAGGATTTATGGAAGTGTGGAGAGATGTGGGGATGTGACAGAGAGGAACTGGAGGTGCAGGCCAGCAGGTGTTGCTCTGCCAGGCTCTGCAGACATGTCTGTGAAGCCAGGAATGTGGGGGGAGGACATGGAGTGTGTGGGCAAGGCATTGAGGTGGGTGTGGAACATCACAGTCCCCTTGGCCATGTGGCTGCCTGGTGAGGTGTTGGGGCATGCTGTAGAGTCTGCAGGTGGTGCCTGGGTGTGGGAGGTCTCTAGGGATGTGTTGGGGTGTCTCTGGTGGGTGTGGATGTGAGTCCAAGGACTTAATGGTGTTTATGAAGGGTATGTGTATGGGTACCAACTGGAGAGGTATTGGGAAGGTGTTTGTGGGTGGGAAGGTGTCTCCTGGCCACATTGTCTCTGCCAGCACTGCCAGGGGAGTGTTTCATGGCTGTAGAGAGACTCCTGGAGATGTGTCAGAACCTCTTGAGTGCTCCAAGGGCCTGGAGTCTCCTTGGTCATTTGTCTGCCCCTCTGGGTCCTGCAGTAACTGCCCAGGCTTAGAGAAAATACCAAAGGCAAACCACTGACAGGGATCTTCTCCCTGCCCAGATCTGGATGAGTGTGCAACTGAAGAGCACAAGTGCAACCTGAATGCCAACTGTGTCAACACACCTGGCTCCTACCGCTGTGCCTGCAGAGAGGGCTTCAATGGGGATGGCTTCTCCTGCTCAGGTGAGGTCCTGAAACCCAACTGGCAGCAGGAACCTGGCTTGGATATCCTGCTGGGACAGGGAGTCACCTCCTCTCAACCACCAGCCTACCTCAGCACCTAACTGCTAGCATCTGGCCTTCCCTAAAGCAGATGTGTCCCCCCCCCACCAAGCCCCTGCAGCCTGCCCTGTAGCTTAGCCTGCTCAGATACCTCCAGCAGAGATCCACAACCTTCTCAGCAGGTGCTTGAGGAGGTCCAAGGCCAGGAGAAGCTCTCTTCTCACAGCCTGCCAGCAGAGGGGTGGGAACAAGCTTGGGGGAAGCTCCCCATCTTTGGGGGGACAGCAGGTCAACCTGCTGCTTGGCTGTGTCTAGATGTGGATGAGTGTGCAGACAACGTGAACCTGTGTGAGAATGGGCAGTGCCTCAATGCCCCCGGTGGCTACCGCTGTGAGTGTGAGATGGGCTTCAACCCCACAGAGGACAGCAAGGCCTGCCAGGGTAAGTGCCCCCAGCTTTGTCTACTGCTTCAGGAGATCCAGAGTCCCACCTCCTCTCTGGTCTTGGTCTCTCCACTGCACTGTCACCACTTAGTCTGTTGCTAAGCAGAGCCCCACCGTCACCTGATGGTGCAAGGCTCCTGAGGTGCCAGGTCTTCCCCCTCCCCTCAAAGGAGTTGGTGCCCCACCAAGGTTAAGCCATGGATCCACTCAAGATGTGGACAATCAGCAAAGCAGGGGGTGAGGGCATCCCCACAGCATGCCTGGTCCTGCTCCCCCAGGAGATGGTATCCCATGGCACTAGAACCATCCTGAGATGGATCACCCCCAGCTGACCTGGGGCTCTGCTTAGAGACAGGAGCAGGAGAGGCCTGGCCTGGCTTTCCCTCTGCCACATCCTGAGTGCCCAACCCTTGCTGTTCTGCAGACATTGATGAATGCACCTTCCAGAACATCTGTGTCTTTGGGACCTGCCAGAACCTGCCTGGGATGTTCCGCTGTGCCTGTGATGATGGCTATGAGCTGGACAGGAGTGGAGGCAACTGCACAGGTATTGGGCTGTTGAGTGAGGATCTCTGTGATCTACTGGTGTGAGCTTGCTCCAGCCATGACAGGGAGTGGCACTAGCAGCCTAAAGCCAGCTGAGTGTCCCTCTGTGAGGAGCTGAGGTGTCTTTGCTCTTGGCAAGGCTTCCATGCTGCTGGAAGGTGGGAATTCAGTGGGGAGGAGGGAGAGCTTGCCTGTGGCTCTGCTCCTTTCTCCTGTGAAGCTGGACAAGGCAAGGTCTGTTTCTAGAAGGGCTTTGCCTACTGTCACTTGAAGAGCCTTAGAAACACCATGCTCCTGGAGATACACCCTGAGCACACAGTCCAGAGCTTAGGGCTGGGGCTGTGGTTTCTGGTGGCAGTCTTCATCTTTTCATTTCAGTCTTCATCTTCCCATCCTTTCAGACATCAATGAGTGTGCAGATCCTGTCAACTGCATCAATGGCCTCTGTGTCAACACCCCTGGCAGCTACCTCTGCAACTGCCCACAGGACTTCGAGCTGAACCCCACTGGTGTGGGCTGTGTGGGTGAGTGGGGACCTGTGAGAGGAGCACAGCTTCCATCCAAGGCCTTGGTGGTCCTTGGTGGTCCCACATAGCTGGAACTGGCCACTACCAGAGACTGGAGTAGTTAACCACTGTCAGCCCTGCCAAATGTCTGTCCATGATGGGCTGATCCCTGCAGCAGCAGCAGGGTACCTACCTCCTGGAAGCCTGGCCCACCTTGTGTCCCTGGTGTGGGTGCTCTCCTGGTTGAAGCAATCTCACTCCTGGGCAGCTCTGGAGCTGTTCTGAAGAGTCTCTTGAAAGGCCTTGGGTTACAGGTGGCATTATTTGGGCCATGCTCTCTATCCACACCAAAGACAGGCCACCATGCTGTGACTTCTGTATGCCAGAGTGTGGCTTGGACCAGATGAGCTGAGCCCACTTCCCTCTTGAAGGGTTCCCAAAGTCCTGAGCTGCCAGGATAACCTGGATGTGATTTATTCCAACCTGGGTGAGGACATCAGGGACAGGTCTGGAGCCTTAGGCTCCTCTTTGCTTCTTGAAGCAATGGTGCCATTCATTCCTCCAGCCTGTGCTGGAGAGGCTTTGCTCACCCACCACTGTCTTTGTGCAGATACTCGAGTTGGGAACTGCTTCCTGGACACCCAGGACCGAGGGGATGGAGGCATCTCCTGCAGTGCAGAGATTGGAGTTGGGGTCACTCGAGCATCCTGCTGCTGCTCCCTGGGTCGTGCATGGGGCAACCCCTGTGAGCTCTGTCCTCCAGCCAACACCAGTGAGTTGAGGAGATGTCTGGGGTGGATTTGGGCATGGGCTGGGTGGGCAGTGTAGAGCAGGGAAGAGAGATGAGGTCACTTCCCGATGGCTTCTCAGCTCAGGTCCTGGGTCTGGTGTGTGCTGTCGTCATGGTGGAGCAAGGGAAGCTGAGGGGGAAGGAGGCAACCCTGTTGTGTTAGGGCAGGGCTAGACAGGTGGAGCAGGGGAGTGGAGAGGTGAGGTGGGATGAGGGAGACCAGGCTGGTTGTGCCTGAGGGATCCAAGTCCAGTGGATGTGGAACAATCCCATTCAGGGGTGGACAGGCAAGGACAGGGCAGAGAAGTTGGCTTGTCATGCAGCAGGAGTCAGGCTGCTCCACCTGGACCACTGTCAGCATGCTGATGGCCTATTTCTCCTGGGTTTCTCCTGGTTCTCCCTACCCCTCCTGTCTCATGGGAGCCTGCCCAGCTCAGGAAACCCCTGACTGACTTTTTCCACAGCTGAGTACAAGACCTTGTGCCCTGGAGGAGAAGGTTTCCGACCCAACCCCATCACTGTCATCCTGGAAGGTAAGCTGACCTGGTCCCCATGTCCTCTCACCAGGGACTTGGGTGCTGGAGGAGCCCAGTGGGCACTGTCTGCCATGGCACTGAGCTTGCCTGGGTGCCCACCAAGCCCCTGACCACCAAAGGATGAACAACAAGTGCTTGCTCTCCTTGGATGTTCTCCAGCCACTTGGGGCTGGAGGTGGTGGCATGAACCCACCAGAGATCCTGGGGTGAGGACACTGCTCTGGCAGGCAGCAAACCCATCTTGGACTGCTCTCCTTCCTCAGATATTGATGAGTGCCAGGAGCTGCCAGGCCTCTGCCAGGGTGGCAACTGTGTCAACACCTTTGGCAGCTTCCAGTGTGAATGTCCCCTTGGCTACTACCTCAACGAGGACACACGAATCTGTGAAGGTACCTGCCCCCTGCTGCTTGTGCTTCCCTGAGTGCCTGGGCTGCATGGCACTGGTGTGTGTCTGCAGCACTGTTGGCTGTGTGTCTGGGCTGTCCTAGGAAGAGCTGGCAGCATCCCTCCCCCTTTCTCTTCCAGGCTTCCCCAACCTCATCATAAACCCTGCCCCCAGGCCAGCCTGCTCCCCCTGCCAGAGCTTGCGCCAAGCTTCCCCCCACAGCCCCATGTCAGGTCCTTCTCTGCCTGTGCTTTGAGCTCCAATCTCCTTCCTTTGGCAGATATTGATGAGTGCTCTGCTCACATTGGGATCTGTGGTCCTGGGACCTGCTACAACACCCTTGGCAACTACACCTGTGTGTGTCCCCCTGAGTACATGCAAGTCAACGGAGGAAATAACTGCATGGGTATGGATGGCATGGGCTGAGTCTGGGGGAAGGGACCTGGCAGTGCCCTGCCTGTGACCATGGGGATCTGCTGGGGGCAGTACAGTGAGGGCAATGTGGCTGAGAGGATGAAGCAGGGGCTGGGACTTGGGATCACAGAATCCCAGCATGGTAGGGGCTGGAAGGGACCTCTGGGGATCAGCCAGGCCAACCCCCTGCTCCAGCAGGGGCACCCACAGCAGCTTGCCCAGGGTCACCTCCAGCTGCCTTGGCAATCTCTCCACACAAGGAGACTCCACAGCTTGGCCTGTCCACAGCAAAGCCTGGGCCAGGGCTCCAGCACCCTCACACAAGACAAGCTTCTCCTCCTGCTCAGCTGGAACCTCCTGGCTTCCAGCTGGTGCCCAGTGCCCCTTGGCCTGGCCCTGGGCACCAGTGAGCAGAGTCTGGCCCCAGCCTCTTGCCCCCAGCCTTCAGCTCTTGCTGGGCATTGAGCAGCTCCCCTGTGGGGCTGCTCTTCTCCAGGCTCAGCAGCCCCAGGGCTCTCAGCCTTTCCTCCTGCCGGAGCTACTCCAGTGCCCTCAGCATCTTCCTGGGCTCTGCTGGCCTCTCTCCAGCAGTTCCTTGTCTCTCTGGACCTGGGGAGCCCAGAACTGGAGCCAGGACTCCAGATGTGTCCTGATTAGGGTAGAGTAGAGGAGGAGGAGAACCTCCCTAGACCTGCTAGTCACACTCTGTTTCATGCAGCCCAGGAGAACATTGGCCTTCTTGGCCCTGAGAGCACATTGCTGTTGCTTTGCTGGGCTCCCTTGTGTGCCACCTGCAGTCCTTGGGCACCAGGAGAGGACAGGGTGGTGCATCCCCAGCCCTGAGCACCCTGGGGGGCTGGCACAAGAGCTTCTCTGGGCTGCCTTTGCAGACATGAGGAAGAGCGTGTGCTACCGCAACTACAACGACACGTGTGAGAACGAGCTCTCCTTCAACATGACCAAGAAGATGTGCTGCTGCTCCTACAACATTGGCAAGGCCTGGAACAAGCCATGTGAGCCCTGCCCCACACCAGCCAGCCGTAAGTCAACCTTCTTGGAAGGTCATCTTGCTCCTGTTGTTGTTGCCTCCTGGTTTTCCTGGGGATCCAGTGCACTTGGAGACACAGACAGGAACAAAACCAGGGAATCATAGAATGGGTTGGGTTGGAAGAGGCCTTAAAGATCATCTAGTTCCAAGCCTCCTGCTAAGGACAGGGAGATCTCCTGCTAGACCAGGTAGTGGACTTCCAGTTGGAAATCTCAGGTGGTCTAGTGGAAGCCAGCAGCAATCACCTTCCTTTGTGCTGAGCAAACCAACCATCTGGCAACACTTGAGACCCATGTGAGTTACCAGTACATAGAAAACACAGAGGGAGAGAAGGGAGATCATTATGTGTGGGGTGGGCACCGTGGGGAGATGTTGCCCTAGAAGGACCCAGAGAACTGGGACAGGATCTGTGGAGTACCTGCATGCAGATGACCTCTCCACTCACTCCTGCCATGCCTGGCTCTTGTCCCTCTCATCACCCTGCTCTGCCCATGGGGCACAGCCATGACCTTGGTGTTCCCCTTCCAGCTGAGTACCAGATCCTGTGTGGGAACCAGGCTCCTGGGTTCATCATTGACATCCACACTGGGAAGCCCATTGGTGAGTAGAGCTCCTGCACCCTGTGGTCTTCTCTCTGCCTCTCTGCTTTCTTCTCATGGTGCTTGTGAGCTTCTTCTTTTCCCCTCCCTTGGTAAATTGAGCAGGGGAGAGACAAGGAAAAGAGGTAGCAGATGAGGCTGCAAACCACTGGCCAAACCTTCAAGCCTATGTCCTGAGTAGCTGTGCTGCTCAGACCTCTTCACATTGTGCCATGGTTTCTGTCCCACCTGGAGAGACAGGTGGCCAGTGACCACAGCCAGTGGTTGGTGGCCAGGTAGATCCAGCCCTGTGGTAGCCCTGGTGCTCATGCTGCCAGCAGCACCAACCCTAGAGCAGCAGGGCCCTGCTGAGAGCCAAGGGTTCAGGTTGGTGTCTTGGTGGATGGGAAGCCAAAGGAGCTGTTGGAAGCCATGGGGTTTGTGGGCTGTCTGCAGATGTTTTGCAGTCAGTGGTGGTTTGTGAGACAAGCAGAGTAGTCAATCCTTGCTTCACCCAGCCCTGGCCATGCCAGCCAGGGGACTGAAGAGGAGGGAGATGAGTTCATCTTCTGCTCCCAGGAGGAAAGAGAAACAGAGGGTATTAGTGCAGGGCTGGCAATGGATTGTGCTGGACACAGTGACACAGTCAGGGACCCTGGAGCCATTTGAGTATTTCAGTGATCCCCTGCACTTCCCATGTGCAGCCTGGTCCCAGAGCCTGAGCAAACACCCATGTTACATGGAGAAAACAAGCTGGATGTCCCGGGTAGGATCCCTCCCAACATGTGCTCTGCAGGTTCTGCCAGGGATCCTATGGCTCCTACCTCTTGGGGTTGTGTGTGGCTCTGTTGTGTAGCCAGACCTCTGCAGAGCAGCAGGAGCCTGGCATGGTCTGCAGAGTTTGGAATCAACCCTCCAAGAGTTGCTCCACCGTTTGTCTGGTGGCGCTTTCCTGCTGGGGTCACCTTAGAATCAACAAAGGCAGCAGTCTTCCAGCTCCGGGGACGCTGTCCCGTCCCATCCCATGTCCCCTCCCGCCCCAGCTGTGGTCATACCGTCCCGTCCCGTGTTCCCCCTTCCAGCTCCGGGGACGCCATCGCGTCCCATGTCCCCTCCCAGCTCCGGAGACACCGTCCCGTCCCGTCCCGTGTCCACCCCCAGCTCCGGCCATGCCGTCCCGTCCCGTGTTCCCCCCCGAGCTCCGGCCATGCCGNTAGGGGACGCTGTCCCGTCCCCCCCGCCCGGATCCGGGGACGCCGTCTCGTCTCGTCCCGTCCCCCTAGCTCCGGGGACGCTCTCCGGAGACGCTGTGCGCCCCCCAGCTCTGGAGACGCTCTCCTCCCTCCCTGCTGCCTTCCTGGGATGCTGAGAGCTGTTGCTGTCTCCCAGATATCGATGAGTGCAGTGAGATCCCAGCTATCTGCACCAACGGTGTCTGCATCAACCAAATCGGCAGCTTCAGGTGCGAGTGTCCTATCGGCTTCAGCTACAACAACATCCTGCTCATCTGTGAAGGTAACAGAGCAGCTGCCAGGGGTGGCCAGGAAAGTGAGGGGGGGGTCTTGGTGTGGCACTGGCATCTCCTCACCTCATGGGGTACCAGGGTAAGGGCTGTCAGTAGACATGGACAGTCTACATGTTCTCAATCTTCTGGAGAACATCTTCATTTTCCACATGGATGGTTGGACAGAAATGGCTGGTTTTCATTCCTCTTCCTGTCTGGTTTTCCTTTCCTTTGATTTTTGGGTTTATTTTGGTTTGTTGCTAGAAGAAGTCTGCAAATGTGTTCCAGAGTTTTGAGTTGCAGCTAAAAGTCCCAATATTTTATTGCAAAACAATAGAAAAAAGTTGAAAATTTATCTTGGTTGGAGCAAACCAAGGATGAAAACTCAGTTGACTCAACTGAGCCACTCCAGCCCTACCATCAGAGAACCAGAGAATGGCTTGGGTTGGAAGGGACCTTCCAAGGTCACCTAGTCCAACCTCCCTGCAGTGACCAGGGACATCTGGAACTAGAGCAGGTTGCTCACAGCCCCAGGCAACCTGAGCTGGGATGGTTCCAGGGATGGGACATCTCCCACCTCTCTGGGCAGCCTGGGCCAGGCTCTCACCACCTTCAGCATCCTAAATTTCTTCCTTCTCTCCAGTCTTAATCTCCCTCTTTTAGTTTCAAACCATCACAGAGTGTTGGGGCTTGGAAGGAACCTCTGGAGATCATCTAGTCCAACTCCCCTGTCAGAGCAGGTTCTCCTAGAGCAGGTTGCATAGGGTCACATCCAGGCAGGTTAGGAATGTCTCCAGAGATGGAGACTCCAGCACCTCCCTAGGCAGCCTGGACCAGGGCTCCACCACTCTCAAAGTCAAGAAGTTCCTCCTCATGTTTAGATGGAACTTCCTCTGTTCCAATTTGTGCCTGTTCCCTCTTGTCCTGTCCCTGGGCACCACTGAGCAGAGTCTGGCCCCATCCTCCTGACCCCCACCCATGGAGTATTGCTAAGCATTGATCAGCTCTCCCCTCAATCTGCTCTCCTCCAAGCTAACCCCATCTCTCTCAGCCTTTCCCCACAGGAGAGATGTTCCAGTTCCCTAATCATTTCTGCAGCCCTTTCCTCTACCCTCTCCAGAAGTTCCCTGTCCTTCTTGATGAGGGGAGACCTCCTGATGGCTTTGCCAGGCCACTGGTGCCTGCCTGGTGGCTTCACCTTGCTCTCCTCCACAGACATCGACGAGTGCAGCAGCGGGGAGAACCTCTGCCAGCGCAACGCCGACTGCATCAACATCCCCGGCAGTTACAGGTGCGAATGTTCAACCGGATACAAGCTGTCGCCTAGCGGAGCCTGCGTGGGTAAGAGGGGAGATCTTTGTTACCTATTCCAGAGACACCACCTGCACCAGGTGCTGACACTGCCTAAGGCTCTTCAGATGGCTTTGAAGACCACCCTGTGTGGACAGAAGGAAGGAGTAGGGTGAAGGATGTGCCCATCCCTGGTTTTTGCCAGACCTGCTTCCTCCTGGGTTTGGGGTTTTTTTTTTTTTGGTCAAGGCTGGGGTGGTCTAGGACCTGGTTGTGCTTTGATGATGGGATAGCTGCACTTTGGGAATGAGTCCGAGGGGTTGTGGGCTCCTAGGGGATGAGGAAAGGTCACTGTGAAGTGCAGCTTCAGTCTGGCAGCTCAAGACATGTGGCATTTCTCAGTTAGTTTGGGTTTGAGAACCCAGTGGGCAAATCCTGTTCTGTGTGAAGCCACCTCTCAGGAAGGAGAGACCTGGCTGTGCTATGCTGCTGCTTCCCAGACACAGCATCCCAGCAGCAGTCAGGGTCAGCAGAAGGCCATGCCTGAGCTCTTGCCCTGTGCTGCATCCCTTCTGCTCACCAGTGCTCACTGGGCTTTGCTTTAGGTCGTAATGAGTGCCAGGAGATCCCCAACGTTTGCAGCCACGGCGACTGCGTCGACACCGAGGGCAGCTACGTCTGCATCTGCCACAATGGCTTCAAGGCCACAGGAGAGCAGACTATGTGCATGGGTGAGTGTGACTCCCACAACCCTGCTGGTCATCAGGCAGCCAGCAGGATGGACCTGAGTGCTCTCCAGCACCTGCTGGTGTCAAGGATGGCCAAAGGTCATGGTGTCCTCTTGATCCCAGGCTGCCCTTGCGAGCCACAAGGGTGTTGTGCAGCTGCCTGGAGCATGTCTGCACACCTGAGGCAGTGGCTGCTGAATCAGCTGTGACCTTAGCATAGACCATAGAAACACAGAATGGCTTGGGTGGGAAGGGACCTTTCAAGGTCATCTAGTCCAACCTCCCTACAGTCAGCAGGGACATCTCCAACTAGAGCAGGTTGCTCACAGCCCCAGACAACCTGACCTGGAGTGGTTCCAGGGCTGGGACATCTCCCACCTCTCTGGGCAGCCTGGGACAGGCTCTCACCATCCTCAGTGGACAAAAATTCTTCCTTATATCCAATCTCAATCTCCTCTTTCAGTTCCCAACCATCAGCCCTTGTCCTGTCCCAACAGACCCTGCTAAAAAGTCTCTCCCCGTCATTCTGAGAGGCCCTTGAAGCACTGCAAGGCTGCAGGAAGGTCTCCCTGGAGCCTTCTCTTCTCCAGGCTGAACAAGCCCAACTCTCTCAGCCTGGCCTCCCAGCAGAGAGCTTCCAGCCCTCAGATCATTGCTGTGGCCTCCTCTGGAGCTGCCTTTCTCTCTGCAGATATTGATGAGTGTGACCGCCAGCCCTGTGGCAATGGCACCTGCAAGAACACCGTGGGCTCCTACAACTGCCTCTGCTTCCCTGGCTTTGAGCTGACTCACAACAATGACTGCATGGGTGAGCTGCATCAAATCCTCACCCCCTGGATTGCTGACTAAGGTCAACATGGCCACTTCATGGGGCTTGGGGGTGCCATACAAGGTGTCAGATCTGGATGTCACCTGCCAGTGGCTGTGGACATGACCTCAGTGGCTGTAGGGGTGGTTGGAGGTGTCAGGAGGTGTGGGGCTGGCTGAGGTGCCACAGTGACACTCACATGCTCTACATCTCTCTTCCCTTGGTGCTTCTCCTTTGCCTCCTACAGACATTGATGAGTGTTCATCCCTGGTGGGGCAGGTGTGTCGAAATGGGCAGTGCATCAACAGCATTGGCTCCTTCCAGTGCCTGTGCCAGGAGGGCTATGACAGGACCCCTGATGGAAAGAACTGTGTGGGTGAGTGTCCAGGCAGCAGGTTAGTCCTTCTCAGTTGGATGCTGGCATGGCTGCCACTCTGCAGTGCTAGGAGATGTGGTCCCCAAGCTGATTCCATCAGAGCCAATGGGCTCTGGAGAACCACTCACAAGAACTTGAGTCCTCTGGAGCCAGAGGCTGGTCACTTGGCTGCCTGTGGAGAGCTGGACTGGGCACCACTATTCCTGCATCTCCCATCCAGCAGTGCAGGGAAGAGTCATAGTATCACAGTATCTACTGAGCTGGAAGGGGCCCACCAGGACAGAGAGGAGAAGTGTTGTCCTATCCTTGCCCCTGAAGCATGCAGAGATGTACCAGAGATGCCTTGAGAAGGACTCTGCAGGCAGGGGCTGTGGGGCAGACATTGTCCTCTGGTTGCTTGTGTCCATCACTCTGCCTCCTGCAGCACAGTCACAGAGTCACAGAATCACCAGATTTGGAAAGGACCTTCAAGATCATCTGGCTCCAACCCCCCTGCCTGCCAGGGACACCTCCCATTAAATTAGGTTGCCCACAGCCCCAGCCAGCCTGGCCTTAAAAGCTTCCAGGAATGGAGCTTCCACAGCCTCTCTGGGCAACCTGTTCCAGTGTCTCCCACCCTCACAGTGAAGAACTTCCTCCTAATCTCCAATCTAAATCTCTCCTCCTGTAATTTATATCCATTCCCCCAAGTTCTATCACTACCTGACCTCCTCAGAAGTCTCTCCCCAGCTTCCTTGCAGTCCTTTCCTTCTCTGTGCCAAGCTTCTTTGCACTGAGCTGCTTTTGGAAGGGCCAGCACTGGACAGTCCAGAGCTGCACATTCTTAGGCACAGCAGGAACCCAGAGCTCAGGCTCCTGCAGGGCTGAGTCCCCATTCCCAGGCTAGAGCACCTTGGGCAATGTCTTCCCTTGCTTCCCTTGCATCTCTTGGGTGGAGCAGGCTGCAGCTGCAGGTAGGACCTGGGTGCAGGCAGGCACCCAAGTCCTCCAAGCTGAGCACAGCCGCTATCCCTGCTTGTTTCCTCTCCTTTGTAGACATCAACGAGTGTGTGAGCCTGCCTGGGACCTGCTCTCCAGGCACCTGCCAGAACCTGGAGGGCTCCTTCCGCTGCATCTGTCCCCCTGGCTACGAGGTGCAGAACGACAACTGCATCGGTAACTTCACCTCTCTGCCTCCTCCCTTGCCAGCACAGCTTGTGCTCCCCTTGGGCTTCCTCCTAGCCCAGCCACGTTCTTCCCAAGGGGGCTGTGGCATGCACCACCACCACCACACCTCTTCTTGAAGGCAGTTGGATGTAGAGCAAGGCCATGATGGAGGAGGCTCTGTGGTTTTGCTGTGCCCTGGCTTCTTCCCTGCCCTATTTGCCCTGAGGGTGGGTTAAGGGTTGGGGCTCAGGATGATGTCCTGCAGGCATCAGAGCCCCTCAGACATCACAGCAATGGTTTGCAATGAGGAAAGGAGTGAGCTTGGCTGCTCTGTAAGTAACATGACCCTGCTGCTCCCAGATATCAACGAGTGTGAGGAGGAGCCCAACATCTGCCTCTTTGGGACATGCACCAACACCCCTGGCAGCTTCCAGTGCGTCTGTCCTCCAGGCTTCGTGCTGTCTGACAACGGCCGGAGGTGCTTTGGTGAGTGCAGCTCATCCCAGTGGGGCTGGGAAGGGAAAGCACCCTGGAGGAGGGTGTCTGCCATGGCCTGAGTCTCTCCCCACCCTCCTCAGACACTCGCCAGAGCTTCTGCTTCACTCGCTTCGACAACGGCAAGTGCTCTGTCCCCAAGGCCTTCAACACCACCAAGGCTCGATGCTGCTGCAGCAAGATGCCAGGAGAAGGCTGGGGAGATCCCTGTGAGCTCTGCCCTCAGGAGGGAAATGGTGAGTGTGCTGGGACCTGGAGATGGCCAACAGAGGGTTAAGAGGCAGAGGGTTGGGCTGACCACCAGGGACAGAGGCTCTCTCTTAGCCCTTCTTCCCTCCACCCCAGCAGCCATAGTTGGGACTCATTTCTGCTTTGGATCTGCTCTCAGGTCTCTGAAGGGTTTAGATAAGGCAAAAAAACCCCAAACCCAAACCATCTGAGTGTCTCCAGATCCAAGGCAAGACATGTGTTTCCCAGCAGCTGGAGTTTGGGGCCTCCCATGGGCAGGGAGCTGTCAAGCTCTCAGTCATGCTCTAGAAAGCCTCCAAAGCTCATGTGAAGCTCTGTGAGCAGAAGCACTTGTGTAAGCATGTGGAGAAGCCCTCTGAGATCATCTGGGACCAACCAGCCACCCAACACTCCCATGCTCACCTCTAAACCATGGCCCTCAGCACCACATCTAGGTGTTGGTGGAACCCCCTCCAGGGATGGGGACTCCACCACTGCCCTGGGCAGCCTGGGCCAATGCCTGAAAGCCCTTTCAGGGAAGAAATTCTTCCTAATATCTCATCTGAACCTCCCTTGGCACAACTTGAAACCATTTCTCTGCTTTCTTCCAGTTGCCTTCCAGGAGTTGTGTCCATATGGCCATGGAGCTATCCCAGGCCCAGGTGACACCAGAGAAGGTAAGGTCAGGTCTAGGGAGGAGAAGAAATTTGAGGTTTTTTGGGGGGAGTTTGCCTAGAAACAACCAAACTTAGGCTGTCTGGAGAGTCCAGCTGAACCCCAGTGGCAGGAGTGATGAGGGGACACAGACTGGGTGTCCTCTCAAGCTCATGGTCTCTGCCTGCTCCCTGAAGGTTCAGCTCTGGAAAGGGAGTCTCTGAGATGGCAGGCTCAGTCCTGAGAGGACAGGGCTAGGTGTCTGGCTTCCCACAGGAGGTTTCCTTGCTTTGGTTTCCCTTCTAGATGTTAATGAATGCTCAGAGAACCTGGGGGTCTGCATTAATGGAGCCTGCATCAACACCGACGGCTCCTTCCGCTGCGAGTGCCCCTTTGGCTACAACCTAGACTACACAGGAGTCAACTGTGTGGGTAAGGCTCAGCCTGGGGAGCTCCTCCAACCCTCTTGCTTTGCCCTACCTCACCCCAGGGGGCTGTGGAGAGAAGGAACTTGCTTCTTCTCTGTCCCTTCACCTTTTCCCCCTGGCTCCTTGCTTTGCTGGGCTTGTTGGAATGCTCTGGCTGCAAGAAGAGAGCAACCTGCCCCTTGCCTCTTTATCTCACCAACCTAACGTGGTCCTGGCTTCCTCCAGATACTGATGAGTGCTCCATTGGCAACCCCTGTGGGAATGGCACCTGCACCAACGTGGTGGGAGGCTTCGAGTGTGCCTGTGATGAAGGCTTTGAGCCAGGTCCCATGATGACCTGTGAAGGTAATGCTGCTTTGGGGCAATCCCTTGTGTACTGGGCAACGTTTGTCAGCCTGCTTGGGTGAGCAGCAGGCAGGGCAAGGCTCCAATGGCCAGAGAAGATGGCTGGGGCTCATCTCCACCTCAGTGTGGGCATCACCACTGGTCTCCTGCACCTTTCTCTGAGGCTGGAAGCCAGGGGGAGGTCTGGTCACCTGTCTGATCTCCTGCAGCTTCCTCTGAGGCTGGAAGCCAGGGGGAGGTCTGGTCACCTGTCTGATCTCCTGCAGCTTCCTCTGAGGCTGGAAGCCAGGGGGAGGTCTGGTCACCTGTCTGATCTCCTGCAGCTTCCTCTGAGGCTGGAAGCCAGGGGGAGGTCTGGTCACCTGCTTGGTCTCCTGCAGCTTCCTCTGAGGCTGGAGGCCAGGGGGAGGTCTGGTCACCTGCCTAAATGCAGGAGCTACCTCAGCAAGGAGCCAGGAGCCTGTCCCCATCAAAGCTGCTGAGACACCAAGTGTCTGTCCCCCAGCAGCTGACGACCATGAGAGGAAGCCTTGGTGGAACACAGTTGTCATGAAATGAGTGCAGAGGGAAGGGTGGGGAGTCTGTCCTGGGGAGGTCCAGCACCCTTCCTGCTGAGAGCAAAGAGTGGAGCTCTCCTCTCTCTCTCTCCTGCCTCCCAGACATCAACGAGTGCTCCCTGAACCCCCTGCTCTGTGCCTTCCGCTGCATCAACACCTTTGGCTCCTACGAGTGCACCTGCCCCTCTGGCTATGCCCTGCGAGAGGACAGGAGGATGTGCAGAGGTAAAACCACCTCCAGAGCAGCTCCCAGCCTCTCCTCAGCCCCTTGCACCTAGCCCATCTCTGGTGCTGGATGGAGAGAGAGAGGGCAGCACTTCTGAGCTGGCCTCTCGGGACCCCTGCTCACTCTCCCCTTGATGTCCGTGCCAGCCAGGCTGGGCCAAGGCAGGAGGGGACTGGTGGAGCAGAGCCAGATGTGAGCACCTTTGGTTCCTAGGTGCCCCTCAGGGTGCTGGCAAGGCTGCCCATGGTCTCAGGAGGTTCTTGGTTTTGCAGATCTGGATGAGTGTGCAGAAGGACTGCACGACTGTGAGTCTCGAGGGATGCTCTGCAAGAACCTGATTGGCACCTTCATGTGCATCTGCCCACCAGGGATGCAACGCAGGCCTGATGGAGAGGGCTGCACAGGTACCAGGGAGCAGGCTGGGAAGGGTCCTCAGTAGGGCTGGAGACCATCCTCTTCTAAGCATTGTCTGGGTAGCTTCTCATTTGATGTCCTTCTCAGGGTTTCCCATGTGTCAAGACTTCCTCTCTGTCCTCCTAGATGCCTTCAGACACACAAACCCTATTGATCTCTGAACCTGTGGCTCTAGACAGTTCCACCACAGGATGACCCAGCATTATGCCCTCAGTCCTTTCTCTTGAGGCTCTCCTTGTCTGTGTCAAGCTTCTTTGCACTGAGCTGCTTTTGGAAGGGCCAGCATTGGACAGCCCAGAGCAGAGCTGCAGTGCCTTAGGCCCAGCAGGACAGCCCAGAGCCCAGCTCCAGCCTTAGCCCAGCACTTTGACCCCTTACCAGTGGACACTGTGCCAGCCAGGGAAGGTGGACACTCAACCCCTTGCCTTTGGGAAGAGGTCCAAGGCAGGTTGTCAGGTTTCTCAGCTGCCTAAAGTGGTCCTCAAGGCTTGTGGAAAGCTAAAAGGGAGCCTGTGCCTCACCACAGCTCTTGGGGCTGCCTTCCTTCCCTCCCAGATGAGAATGAGTGCCGGACCAAGGCTGGGATCTGCCCCAACGGCCGCTGCGTCAACACGGTGGGGAGCTACCGCTGCGACTGCAATGAGGGCTTTGAGGTCAGCCCCTCTGGCACTGAGTGCATTGGTGAGTACCCAGCCCTGGGGGCTCCTCAGCAGCCTCTCTAGTAGCAGGTGATACTTTTGAGGGCTTGCAAGGTTTCTAAGCAGAAAGAGTTGTTGGGACATCACCTTGAGGGTTATCCCAACCGTGCTGCCCTCCGTGCTGCAGCTGGCACAGGCTGGTTGCTTGGTCAGTGCTGGTGTTGTCAGTGGCTCAGATCATGAACTTGGATCTTCACTGTCTCTGTCCAGACACACGCCAGGGGTTCTGCTTCACTGAAGTGCTGCAGACCATGTGCCAGATGTCCTCCACCAACCGCAACCTGGTCACCAAATCCGAGTGCTGCTGCAACAGTGGGCGCAGCTGGGGACCCCAGTGTGAGCTCTGCCCCCTTCCTGGGACTGCCCAGTACAAGAAGATGTGTCCTCATGGCCCAGGGTACTCCACTGATGGCAGAGGTGAGCTGGGGCCTAAAGCCCTGAAGACCAAAGTGGAGGGGGTTGGAAGGGACCTGTGGGGATCAGCCAGGCCAACACCCCTGCTCCAGCAGGGGCACCCACAGCAGCTTGCCCAGGGTCACCTCGAGGTGAGATTGGAATCACAGAATCCTAGGGGTTGGAAGGGACCTCTGGAGATCATCTAGTCCAACCCTCCTGTCAGAGCAGAGTCACCTAGAGCAGGTGCCCAGGATGTTGTCCAGGAGGTTTTGGAATGTCTCCAGAGGTGGAGACTCCATCACCTCCCTAGGCAGCCTGGGCCAGGGCTCCACCACCCTCAAAGTAAAGAAGTTCCTCCTCATGTTTAGATGGAACTTCCCATGTTCCAGTTTGTGCCTGTTCCCTCTTGTCCTGTCCCTGGGCACCACTGAACAGAGTCTGGCCCCATCCTCCTGACCTCAGCCCTCAGCTCTTGCTGGGCATTGAGCAGCTCCCCTGTGGGGCTGCTCTTCTCCAGGCTAAGCAGCCCCAGGGCTCTCAACCTTTCCTCCTGCCAGAGCTGCTCCAGTGCCCTCAGCATCTTCCTGGGCTCTGCTGGACTCTCTGCAGCAGTTCCTTGTCTCTCTGGACCTGGGGAGCCCAGAAGTGGAGCCAGGACTCCAGCTGTGGCCTGACTAGGGCAGAGTAGAAGAACTCACCTCCAGTGCAGGGAGGAGCCAGGGCTGTGTATGCAGGGAGAATTCCCATGAGAGCTGGCTGGGACAGAACCACACCAGTGCCTGAAGCAACCAAGAAATCTCTGTGACATCATCTGACAACTCTCTGAAATAAATCTGCCTCCTTGGGATGGTCTGAGCTGCCCTGGCACTGTGGTGCCAAGGGAGCATTGGGCCAGGGGCAGCACTGGCACTAGCAGATCCTTCTCCTCCCTCCTGCAGACATTGATGAGTGCAAGGTGCTGCCCAACCTCTGCAGGAACGGGCAGTGCATCAACAGCATCGGCTCCTTCCGCTGCCACTGCAAGCTGGGCTACACTGCAGACATCACTGGCACTGCCTGTTTGGGTGAGTCAGGAGGAGGAGACCCCTGCCTCTGGACAGCCCTTGCCCTTGGTAGAGTGCTACCCCTCCCTTCCAGCATGCAAAGGCAAGGTCCTGTCACCCCCAGCAGGGCCCTGCCCTTCCTTCTGCCCACACTCTGCTGATAGCCAGAGCAGGGCTCTGGGTGCTGAGCCCTAGGGCATGGCTTAGGGGCACCCACAGCAGCTTGCCCAGGGTCACCTCCAGCTGCCTTGGCAATCTCTCCACACAAGGAGACTCTACAGCCTCTCTGCAAAGCCTGGGCCAGGGCTCCAACACCCTCACACCAAACAAGCTTCTCCTCCTGCTCAGGTGGCACCTCCTGGGTTCTCCTAGCTTTGCTGTGGTGGCTCTGAGCTCCTCAAAGCACTTGTGTCTCTTCACCTGCTTACTGGAGAGTGGAAGAGATTTCCCTGGGGCAGGGAGTGCAATATCCATGGGACTTTCTAGCCATAGTCATGTGGGGCCATGGAGCCTGGGTTCCCCTTGTCTTCAGGAGCCCCTGGACAGTCTGAATGGTCCAGGAGATGGTGGGAAGCCAGGCCAGCAGCACCACCTCTGAATGTTGATGTGTCTTGTCTCTGGGCTCTAGATTTGGATGAGTGTAACCAGTCCCCAAAGCCATGTAACTTCATCTGCAAGAACACAGAGGGCAGCTACCAGTGCTCCTGCCCCCGAGGGTACATCCTGCAGGAAGATGGGAAGATCTGCAAAGGTATTGTCCCAGGAGAGGGGAGCAGGGGCCTTGCCTCCTCTTTGGCAGCAGAGGGGGTGGCAAAGGCTGATTTAGCTGTGCCAGAGCTGTCAGGTCCTTCTGTCAGCCACAGCACAAGGCTAGACATGGAGAAAGGTGCCAGGCTGGACCTTCAGGGATGCAGGAAGGTTTCATCCTTCCACAGACACTCCAGCCCTGTCTGATCAGGGAGAGAAAAATACTCTTTAGCCTTTCCTACAGCCTGCCCAGCATATGCCAGGCTGGGTTGAGCTCCAGGGCCCTTGTCCCTGTTTGTCTCCTCCAAGTGGGCTCCTCCTGGGGCTGGAAGCTGCCAGGCTGGAGCTTCAGCCACCTACCCCAGTACTGAGGCATCAGGCTGGGAGAAAGGTGGCCAGAAGCCTTGGGGAGGCTGGGATTTGTGGGTTACAGGAGAGGCAGAGAGGAACCTCTGCAAATGTGTCTGTGTGTGGCCAGCAGCTGGGGTGGGGAGAGGTTCCCTGGGCTTGTGTTCTCTTGGGAGAATTGTGTGTGTTGTTCCTGAGGCTGCTCTGGAGAATCATGGAGTGCTTTGGGCTGGAAGGGACCTTTCAAGGTCACCCAGTCCGACCTCCTGCAGTCAGCAGGGACATCTGCACCAAGATCAAGTTGCTGTCAGCCTCAAACAACCTGACCTGGGATGGTTCCAGGGATGGGACATCTCCCAGCTCTGAAACTGAGCTGCATCTTCTTGTGCTTGTTGCTTTAGACCTGGATGAATGTTCTACCAAGCAGCACAACTGCCAGTTCCTCTGTGTCAACATCATTGGAGGATTCAACTGCAAATGCCCTCCAGGCTTCACTCAGCACCACTCCTCCTGCATCGGTGAGTGGCAGCTCACTGCCCTGCTCTGCAGCTCCAGTGGGGTCCCTGGGGGCTGTGGAGACACCAGTGGGGTGCCTGGGGCCTGTGGAGCCACCAGTGGGGTCCCTGGGGGCTGTGGAGCCACCAGTGGGATCCCTGTGGGCTGTAGAGCCACCAGTGGGGTGCCTGGGGGCTGTGGAGCCACCAGTGGGGTCCCTGTGGGCTGTGGAGACATCAGCTGGGTCCCTGTGGGCTGTGGAGCCACCAGTGGGATCCCTGTGGGCTGTAGAGCCACCAGTGGGGTGCCTGTGGGCTGTGGAGCCACCAGCAAGGTCTCCCTGGGCTGTAGAGGACTGGCAAGGTGTCCCTGGGCTGTAGAGCCATCAGTGGGCTCCTTGTGGGCTGTAGAGACACCTGCAAGGTCTCCCTGGGCTATTGAGCACCAGCAAGGTCTCCCTGGGCTGTAGAGCCACCAGTAGGGTCCCTGTGGGCTGTAGAGACACCAGCAAGGTCTCCCTGGGCTGTAGAGTCACCAGTGGGGTCCCTCTGGGATGGCTTTCAGCCCAGGAGAGTCTCTCCAGCTTCCCAGCTTTGGCTTTTGAGCACTGCCCCCCTCCAGCTGGCCTGGGGTTGTGTGACTGCACACAGCCATGTCTCTGGGGATGGATTCAGGAGCTGCCCCTGGTGTTTTGCAGACAACAACGAGTGCACAGCTCAGCCCTCCCTGTGTGGAGCCAAAGGGCAGTGCCTGAACACCCCAGGCAGCTACAACTGCGAGTGCCAGAAAGGATTCTCCCTGGACAGCTCTGGTGTCAACTGTGAAGGTGGGTCTGTGTCTCTGGGGCTTTGGCCAACCCAGGTTCCATGGGGAAGAGTTCCTGGTTCAGTCACAGGCCCTAAGGCAGCCAAGAAGGGATTTCTCCTTACTGTGAGGCACCAGAAACTCCCCCAGTAAGCCCTGGAGCAAAGGAGAAGCCAGTGTCTGGCTTGCCTGCTGAAGCACTGGGTCTGGGACAGGTGGATGATGAAGATCTTAGTGCTGCAGCCATAGCAAGTAAGGCTGGGAAGGGAATGGTCCTGGCTCTCACCAGGGGAGCTCCCATGGTGGCCAAAGCCCACCATGATCTATGCTGTGGAAAAGCCTTTGGTCAGCACAGGCAGCCTGAACCAAAGCAGATCCAGGCCAGACCTTAAAGCAAACCCATCCCAGCAGGGGCTGCAGAGGGATGTCTGCAGGCTGTGGGGCTGAGGTTGCTGCTCCATTCCAAGCTGCAGAGACATGATTAGGCAGAAGAACATCACTAGGGGCCCCTGGCTCCAGGCAGGACACTGAGGTGCTGGAGTGTGGCCAGAGAAGGGCAAGGAAGGTGGGGAAGGGTCTAGAGCACAAGTGTTGTGAGGAGCAGCTGAGGGAACTGGGCTTGGTTAGGCTGGAGAAGAGGAGGCTCAGGGGAGACCTTCTCACTCTCTGCAGCTCCCTGAGAGGAGGCTGGAGCCAGGTGGGGGTTGGGCTCTTGCAGGTAGCAAGTGACAGGACAAGAGGAAACAGCCTCAGGTTGTGCCAGGGGGGGTTTAGGTTGGGCATGGGGAATAATGTCTTTACTGAAAGGGTTGTCAGGGCCTGGCCCAGGCTGCCCAGGGCAGTGGTGGAGTCACCACCCCTGGAGGGATTGCAAAGCCCTGGAGATGTGGAGCTGAGGCCATGGTTTGGTGGTGACTTGGCAGTGTTAGGTTCATGCTTGGACTCCCTGATCTTTCAAAGTCTCTTCCAACCAAAGCATTGTTCTGACTCTAACAACCCTTCAGCCACATCATCACCCTCCAAGCTGCTGGCAGCACAAGGTCCCTGTGCCCCCAGTGCTGCCTCCAGGGCAGGGAGAAGTTGTCTCACCACCAGCTGTGTTCCATTGCTGCAGATGTGGACGAGTGTGATGGAAACCACCGGTGCCAGCACGGCTGCCAGAACGTGCTGGGAGGTTACCGCTGTGGCTGTCCCCAGGGCTATGTGCAGCACTACCAGTGGAACCAGTGTGTGGGTGAGTGTGGGGCAGGAGCTCCTGTGTCCTGGAGCTGAGGCTCTGAGTCCTGAACCCCTCTGCAGCCACCCCTGTGAGTGTGGGGCAGGAGCTCTTGTGTCCTGGAGCTGAGGGTCTGAATCCTGACTCCCTCTCCAGCCACCCCTGTGAGTGTGGGGCAGGAGCTCCTGTGTCCTGGAGCTGAGGGTCTGAATCCTGAGCCCCTCTGCAGCCACCCCTGGCCATCTCTGACCCTAAATTCTGGGTTCATCTCTGCTAACCCAGCCCTGCCCCAGGCACAGTGTCCCCAGCCCTGCCCCAGGCACAGTGTCCCTGCCCTGCCCTAGCTTCTCTCTGCCATGGGGAATGTCAGGAAGCTCCTCTGCAGAGTGAGTTGTTCCTAGTGCTCCTGATGCCAGCAGCTTCCTGCCTTGCAGGAGAATATAAAATCAAAGCAATCTTTCAGGAGGTCTCAGAGGAGAAGGGAGTCTGCTGCCAGCTCAGCTGTGGCCATGGGCAGAGTTCCTTGGCCAGGCTGAGTGGGAGCACCAGAGACTGATAGACTTAGAGAATGCTTTCATTTGAAAAGGACCTCCTCAGGTCATCTAGTCCAACTCCTCTGCAGTCAGCAGGGACATCTACAACTAGAGCAGGTTGCTCACAGCCCCAGACAACCTGAGCTGGGATGGTTCCAGGGATGGGACATCTCCCACCTCTCTGGGCAGCCTGGGACAGGCTCTCACCATCCTCAGTGGACAAAAATTCTTCCTTATATCCAATCTCAATCTCCTCTTTCAATTCCCAACCATCAGCCCTTGTCCTGCCCCAACAGGCCCTGATAAAAAGTCTCTCCCCATCATTCTGAGAGGCCCTTGAAGCACTGCAAGGCTGCGGGAAGGTCTCCCTGGAGCCTTCTCTTCTCCAGGCTGAGCAACCCCAACTCTCTCAGCCTGGCCTCCCAGCAGAGAGCTTCCAGCCCTCAGATCATTGCTGTGGCCTCCTCTGGCCCTGCTCCCCCCAGGCCCATGTCTCCAATCTCTGACTAGCTCTGTTGTTGGGTGCAGATGAGAACGAGTGCTCCAGCCCCAGCGCCTGCGGCTCTGCCTCCTGCTACAACACTCTGGGAAGCTTCAAGTGTGTCTGTCCTTCTGGCTTTGACTTTGACCAAGCCTTTGGTGGCTGCCAGGATGTGGATGAATGCTCAGCAGGTGGCAGCCCTTGCAGTTATGGTTGCTCCAACACAGATGGAGGTTACCTCTGTGGCTGTCCTGGAGGCTACTTCCGAGCAGGACAAGGGTAAGAGAGCAGCCAGCAGATAGCTCCCACGGGGACCTGTAGGTTCTTGCTCACTGCATGGTGTCCCCAGACATGCTCCATCACCACACTTCTCTCTGCCACTGAAGCAGAAGGTCCTTCTTCACTTCAAGGTGAAGGAGCCCAAGGAACCAGTGAGGTCCCATTCCTCCATGTGTCCTCAGCTTCTCCCTGCTAGGCTGTTCCTCACCCATCCCCATGTGCATCTCCTCCTCCAGTTCCCAAACCCAGTGCAGCTGGTAGCACTGTAGCAGATGCTCTGCAGATCTGTGGAGTCCAGGGCTGCAGAGATTAAACCTCCTGGCCACATCTAAACAAGAGGCAGCCTGATCCTTCTCAGGCATGAGCTGGGGACAAGCCATGTCCTCTCTCCAGGCATGGTCCCCGTGTGTTTCTGGGTGCCACCTGGAGAACCTGGGAGGGCAATGGTAAGCTTTCTTGCCTGAAGAGTGAATCTGAGGTGACTCTGTTTGCTCTTCTGCCACCAGCCACTGTATTTCTGGCTTGGGTTTTGGGAAAGGTCCCTACATTCCTGCTCCTCAAGAAGAGGATGAAGACAATCTGCTCTCCCCTGAAACCTGCTACGAGTGCAAGATAAATGGGTACCCCAAGAGGGGTCGGCAGCGACGCAGTGTCAATGGCACTGAGCAGCACCAGGTAAGAGTTCCATGGCATCCAGATGGGATGGGGCAAGGCAAGAGCTGGGTCACTTGGGGGACAGCTGCCTGGAGTGGGTCTCATGCACTGTTGCCCATTCCTGGGGGGGGCTACCTCAGTCCAGGCAGAGAGAGGTGCTGACTCTGGACCTACCCATGCTAGGTGCTTGGGTGTTTGTGGACACCACTGAGTCCAGAAGTCCTGCAGAAGTGGAAGGTCTTTCACAATACACTAGAGGAGGTCAGGACAACCTTCAGTGACACACACTTTGGGTGGCTTGGCCACAAATGTCTGGAGATACGTGCAACCAAGAGCTAAAGCCCACGTGTTTCCTTGCAAGGGGAGCTTGCTGAAAGGGTGGTTCCTGGAGGACCACAGAGGGCTCTCAGCATCTGCTGTCTGCCTCCAGGCTGGACCTGTCACTGTAAATCATGCAATCATAGAATGGCTCAGGTTGGAAGGGACCTTAAAGATCACCTAGTTCCACCCCCCCTGCCATGGGCAGGGACACCACATGCACTAGACCAGGTTATCCAGGGCCACATCCAGCCTGGCCTTAAACACTGCCAGGGACAGGGCCTCCTCAACCTCTCTGGGCAAATACAGGTTATTCCTTGGAGGAAAGACCTGGCCTCAGTTCAAAGCTCCCCCAAGAAGCTGACAGGCCTGGGAAGGACAGATTGGACTGGGAGGTCATGGTTTGGGCTTTGGGAGGAAAATGCTTCTGGAGTTATTGGTCCCCTGAAGATGAGGGTTGTGCCTGCTTCAGTCTCAGGCACAAACTGGGGAACAGAGAAAGGAAAGCCAGGACCACAGAAGTTGTAGCCATTCCAGAGCTGCTTTGGGTTGGCCTGTGGGGCACAACTCCTCCACCACCTCCTCTCCCTGCCCACAAGCTGTGGCTAAGTAACCCTGCCTGCTTCCTTTGGAAGGATCCCACCATCAACTTGGCCAGCATGGACGTGGACTCTCCTCTCACCATGACGTTGAACCTCTCCGACCTGGCTCACAGAGAGCACATCCTGGAGCTGCTGCCAGCTGTGGAACCCCTGGAGAACCGGGTGCGCTACCTCATCTCCCACGGCAACGAAGGCGGCTTCTTCCGCATCCACCAGAGGGAAGGGCTCAGCTACCTGCACCTGGGTCGTAAGAAGATCCTCCCTGGCACCTACCTGCTGGAGATCGTCAGCGTGCCCCTCTACCGCAAGAGGGAACTGCAGAAACTGGAGGCCAAGAACCACCTCAACTACTTAGCAGGAGAGCTGGGCCAAGCACTGAGGATGAAGCTCCAGCTCCAGCTCTACTAACAGCCCCTCGGATCCAGCCACCCAACCGACGGTCTGGTTCCAGCCCTTCTTCACCTTGGCCATCCCCGCCCCCTGGGAACGACGTCCTCCTCTCTTGCTCGCTGCACCCTTCTTGCCACTGCCACCCCATGGCACTGCACGGCCCATGGGGAGTGTCCTTGGCCATCTCCATCCCATAGGAAGTGCCTTTGGCCATCTACATCCCCTGGGAAGTGTCCTTGGCCATCTCCAACCCATGGGAAGTGTCCCTGGCCATCTCCATCCCCTGGGAAGTGTCCTTGACCATCTCCATCCCCTGGGAAGTGTCTTTGACCATCTCCAACCCATGGGGAGTGTCCCTGGCCATCTCCATCCCATAGGAAGTGCCTTTGGCCATCTCCAACCCATGGGAAGTGTCCTTGGCCATCTCCATCCCATGGGAAGTGCCTTTGGCCATCTCCAACCCATGGGAAGTGTCCTTGGCCATCTCCATCCCATAGGAAGTGCCTTTGGCCATCTCCATCCCCTGGGAAGTGTCCCTGGCCATCTCCATCCCATGGGTGGTGTCCTTGGCCATCTCCATCCCACAGGAAGTTCCTTTGGCTATTTCCATCCCCTGGGAAGTGTCCCTGGCCATCTCCAACCCATGGGAAGTGTCCTTGGCCATCTCCATCCCATAGGAAGTGCCTTTGGCCATCTCCATCCCCTGGGAAGTGTCCCTGGCCATCTCCATCCCATGGGAATCGTCCTTGGCCATCTCCATCCCATAGGAAGTGCCTTTGGCCATCTCCATCCCCTGGGAAGAGTCCTTGGCCATCTCCATCCCGTGGGTAGTGTCCTTGGCCATCTCCATCCCATAGGAAGTGCCTTTGGCCATGCTGGGACACTCCATGTCATGGGGTGCTTGGGTCAACCACCAAGCCACACTGCAGAAGAGCTCATGAAAGCTTTGCCAAAGGTTCCAAGCTCATCAGCAGGGACTCCCTCCCTCTGCTTAGCTCTTGCCCATCTCCTTGAACCAAGATACTGTTGGTCCGAGCTGGCAAGGGCAGTGCCGTGGGGACACTGCCTTGTCCTTCATGGTCACAGACCATCCACCACCCCCCAGCCCTGGCAGTGTGAGGAGGGGCTGGGGGCAGCTTCAGGAGGAGCTACAGCATGGTGCAGTCTTGGTGCATTTCCCAACAGCTCTTGGTCCTCCTTTGCTTCTGCATTGTCATGGTGGTGCTCCAGAAACCATCTCATACCTACCCTGGCTGGGCTCTGTCTTTCTCTGTCCTTTTCCATGACCTCTGGTCCTTTTGGGCTCCTTGGTCAAAGAGAAGAGGTCACCTCTGAGTGATTTCTGGTACTTCAGGTTGCTAATCTCACATGGGACCACAGGCTCTGCTGGGAACCTGGGATTTTCACACTGCCATGTGCTCAACACCTGCCTGCCCTTCAGAGATTGGAGCTGGAAGGGCTTCTCCAGAGCTCCAGCAAGTCCAAGGGGTGAAGGTGTCCTCCTAGAAATGAGGAGGACCTCTGGGGAAAGGGAAATTGTCAGATGTGGTTGGACAAACTAAACAGGCAGGAGAAATGTTCCTGAGGCTGGTAGAGAGCAGCTGGATGCCTCCCATGCCAGAGGGGATGGAGGGCTCAGCAGGACGTGGGTGGCATCCTGTATCTCCTGGCCACCACCCACCTGAGGGTTGTGAAAACCCTGGGAGGAGTCTGCCAGCAGCAGGAGCAAGCTAGGGATGGGGAGTGGTGTCTGCAGCCTGGCAGGAGGGAAGAGGCAGGAGCAGACAGAGCTTCAGTTTGCCAGTGGTCCCTGACCCCATCTCTGGTGCTCATGGCCTGGTCTCCCCAAGTGAGGAGCACTTCTGAAGTCAGAGGCTGCAAGTTGCTCCCCTCTGGTTGTCACAGAATATTAGGGGTTGGAAGATCTGGGGATCAGCCAGTCCAACCCCCCTGCTCCAGCATGGGCACCCACAGCAGCTTGCCCAGGGTCACCTCCAGCTGCCTTGGCAATCTCTCCACACAAGGAGACTCCACAGCCTCTCTGCAAAGCCTGGGCCAGGGCTCCAACACCCTCACACCCAACAAGCTTCTCCTTCTGCTCAGCTGGAACTTTCACTGTCCAGGTCACATAGAAGGTGACAACTTGTCCCTGGCTAATGCAGACAAACCAAATGCACTACAAAGAGTCTGGCAAATGTTCACTAAGTACCTGGAGGTCTCCTTGCTGCCTCCCCTAGCCTGGCTAGATCATTCTGCCCAGGCTTTTTGCTTCCAAGCTCCAGTGTCCTTCACTCAGTTAGTCTGGGCAGTGTCCTTCCTTTAGGTTCTCCATGAAGCCCTTCTCAGTTCTTCAGCCAGCCTGTGCCTCAGCACAGGCCACAAAGGTGCTAATTCCCTCTGGTGACACACAACTCTACCTGACCACCCAAGCTGAGGTGCTTCCAGGAGCTGGCTGGTCAGGATTAGTGCACTGGATCCAGCCACCCTTCATATTTATGTCTAACCACCAAAGTTCAGCTAGCTCAGAGGTGGGAGGAGAGCAGATTCCTGGTGCTTGATTTGTTTTTTAGTTGTATTTGTATTTTGGGGGGGATTTGGAGGGGATTTGCTGGGGTTTTCTTGGGGTTTTTTTTTGGGTGGGGGGGTTGGGTTTGGTTTCATTTTGGTTTTTCCTGGTAAGCTGCAGCTGTAGGGGGAGAGGGGAAAGGGTTTGAGTGGTGGAGTTGGGGCTAACCTCCAACTTGAAACCTCTTCTGTATCATGCAGCTCCAGACTCTGGCTTCTGCAGGAGCTTCAGAGCTTGGGGACAGGATGGGTGGCCTGATTTTGGGCTCTTTTTTATTCTTATTTGGGGTTGATTTTTTTTTTTCCCCAACAGGTGCTTTTTGTTTGTTTGGGTTTTTGGGTTTGTTTTGTTTTCAAGGATGAAGAAGAAAGAAAAAAGAACTATTAATAATAATAACTGAGCAGAGATGGGTTTGTGTGTGTGTGCTGAGCCAAAAGTCTCCAATGCCAAAGCTGAAGGTTGCCTTCCCCTCCTCTCTGGGGCAGTGTTTGGTTTCTTTGTCTCTTGACATTTCTTGCTGGTTGTGTTGTTTTGGGAAGTGTGGAAACCCCAAACCCTATGCCCCTTGTCCCTCACTGGGAGGTGCCTCTTGGTGGGAATTCCTGGGTTTTGTATCAGAAGCAACAGCAACAATAAAATTATTTTGGGTTAAGTGGTTCCATGGCTTCCTCCTTGGGCAGGCAGAGTGACAGCAGCAGCCTGCTGGGGGCAAGAAACAGGAGGGAGGGCACCTGGAAGGCAAGCTGGGAGTGTGGGAGGACCTCAGCTGGATGGAGTTGAGGCTGGTTTCTTCTCTGTGCTCCTCAGGGGCATGGTGTCACCCTCAGAGCCTCACTCAGACAACCTGAGCTGGAGTGGTTCCAGGCATGGGACATCTCCCACCTCTCTGGGAACCTGGGCCAGGCTCTCACCACCCTCAGTGGGAACAATTTCTTCCTTCTCTCTTGTCTCAATCTCTCTCTTTCAGTTCCCAACCATCAGCCCTTGTCCTGCCCCAACATGCCCTGATAAAAAGTCTCTCCCCATCTTTCTGAGAGGCCCTTGAAGAACTGCAAGGCTGCAGTGAGGTCTCCCTGGAGCCTTCTCTTCTCCAGGCTGAACAAGCCCAACTCTCTCAGCCTGGCCTCACAGCAGAGAGCTTCCACCCTCAGATCATTTTTGTGGATCCACTCCCCCAGCTCCATGTCTGTGCTGTGCTGAGGACTCCAGAGCTGCCCCAGCACTGCAGCTGAGGTCTCCCCAGAGCAGAGCAGAGGCAGAATCCCCTCCCTGCCCTGTTGGCCACGCTGCTGGGGATGCAGCCCAGGACACAGTTGGCTTCTGGGCTGTGAGCTCACATTGCCAGCTCATCTCCAGCTTTTCCCCCACCAGTGGCCTCCAGCCATGGCCCCCTGCCTGTGCTGTGCTCAGTGGTGGCTCCTGGCTCCCCTCTCCTGGAGGAGCAGCTCGTGGTGGTGCTGGGGTGGTGCTGTGCCCAGCAGAGGCCATGCAGTGCAGGGCTGCTCCAGCCTGTGCAGGGACTGTTGTGTACAGGGGGTGCAGTGGTGCAAGAGCTTGGCCAGAGCTCGTGTTGTGTGTCCAGGGGACAGTGTCCAGCTGCATGAGCTCAGCTCAAACCCTAAGTTCTAGGCTGACATTTGGAGTTTAGCAAGCTCTTCCTGGCCTCCCTCTGTGGATGCAGAGCCAAGTGCCACCAGAGGGCAGGCAGGACCAGCAGCAGCTCTGCAACCAGCATGGAGCCCAGCAGCACCTTGCTAGGTGGTGGGGCAACAGGAGAGGAGACTCCCAGGGTGAAACCTGGGCAGAGGAAAAGCTGCTCCCATGGAAACTGCCCCCAGAGAGTTCCCTGGGCTTTGGCAGGAGGTGAGTGGTGTCAGATGTGCCTCCAGCACTGTGGTGCAGAAGCAGGATCAGCCTGGCTCCCCAGTGGCCCTGCCAGTCACCTCTCTGCAGCACCCAGCAGTGAGCCAGCATCTTCAGGTATGACCCTGAGGACCTTCAGGGTGTCACCTGCCACCACATGTCCAGAAGGTCCCTGAGGATGCAGCAGAACCTGCCAGGCTGCTGCCTTCCTGGCTTCTCTTGTCATGCAGACCCAAACTGGTGCAGAAGACCCAGCCAGGCATAGCCTCCAGGTCCTGCAGCAGATGATGCAGAGAGCACCCACAGCACCCTGGCCTGGGGGTGCTGCTCTTGTCCCCCCTCTGGAGCTGCTCCAGCTGGCTCTGGGAGATGGTGAAGACCTTGGCTCAGATGGAACAGCCACCATGGGCTGCTGGGCCAGGCCAAAGAGCAGAGGAAGAGCTGGGGTGGGGTTAACACAGTGCAGCTTTATTTCCATGGTGGGGAAGGAGGTTCTCTCCCCCAGGGGCTCAAATCCCTTAGGACAAAGCTTCTGAGAGGCCCAGAGCCAGAAGCCACCATGGCTTTTGCTAGCCCCATGGCTAGCTGCAGCACCCCTGCTCCCCAGGCACAGCTGCCACAGAGGGGCAGGAGGACAGCCTCCTGTTCTCCTGGACTATTTACACAGCCCTTCTGATCCCTAGATGCAGGATGGCCAGGGAAGGGCTAGGCCACCCCTTTGCCCCCCCTTCTTTCCCCCCAGGACCCCCCTGGACGTGGCTTGGCCACCTAGGTCCTGCTGGAGCAGAGAACTGGCCAGAATGGGACACTGGTGGGAGGCTCCCAGGCTTGGGCTGGCTGAGGAACATCTCCCAGGTGTCATGTGGGACCTTTGATCCCTCCTGGGATGCCAGCAGGGGCCACCCAGGGCAGGGGTGCAGGCAGCTGCATGACTTGCACCTTGCTCAGCCCACGGTCACCACGGTGTAAAGCAAAGAGCAGGCTGCAGGGCTGGACACCAAAAGGGGGCTGCAGATAGAGGGGAGGGGGGAGGTAGGGTGGTCTCCATCTCCCCCTCACTTGGGGCTGCCACACAGAGAGGAACAAAGCCAGCACTTGGGTCTGGTGCCTAGAAACCCCCTGACAGACAGAGCTGAGCTACAGGGACACACACCCACACACACACACACACACTGGAGCAGTCAGCACTCCCAGGGGGACACAGAGGAGAAGATTTCATGGTAGGGGGAGGGGGAAGGAGGGCAGGAGGAGGTGGGGGTCAAAGCTTTGGCCTGGCACCAGGCAGAGCCAGCCAGAGCAGGAGCTCCATGGGCTGTGGCTGAGGGCAGGTCCTGCCATGCCCTGCCCCATCCCCTCCTGCCCCACTGCCCAGGAGCCCTGCAGGCAACGAGGACCATAGCCACCCCTATCCCCCCTCCAACACACCTCTCCAAGAGTCCTGCAGGCTGCCAAGAGAACTGGAAAGTGCTTAGAAAAGAAAGAAACCCCTAGAAAACCCCACCCTGGCTAAGAGTCCTCCCTCACCTCCCTGCCCAGAGCATCCCTCATGGGCTGGAGTAACAGCAGGGGGGAAGGAGGGGCTAGGGCCGGGGCCAGCTGGGGTGAGAGGCACACGGAGCTCCCAGGGTGACTCCATCCTTGGTTCTAGACCAAAGCATAGTCGAACTGGCCCCTCTCCAAGCCCTCCTTGTGGTCGGTCCAGGAGGAGGCAGGCATGCGGCTGTAGGGGTCCAGCAGGATGCGAAAGCAGCGAACCATCAGCATCACCAGGAAGAGCAGGAGGAAGATGACAAAGGCAAAGACAGTTTTCTGCTCAGCATCCATCCCCGTGGTACCTCCTGGGTGCTCCAGCAGGGAAGGAGAGAGCAGTTCATAATCCATAGTCGAAGCATCATTCATGGCAGAGGTCAGGAGGGTGTAGGCAGGGTGCATCCAGGGGCCAGAGTCACCTTCTCCTTCTGGCCAACCCAGCAGCAGAGCTCAGGTTACTCCATGGCCACTGGCACTGCCACCTGGAGCTGCAGGTTTGCTCCTGCCCGAGGCAAAAGGTCCTGGAAGGGAAAGGAGAGATGGAGAGAGAGGAGGAGCTGGTCACAGGTTGCATCAACTCTGCGAGGTAAGCAAGGGGCAGGGCAGGGAAGCTGCTGGGGGGAGGGATGCTTCTGGTGGTCTAGCAAGATCAAGAAGGCACTCAGGAGGGGCATGAAGGGGTGGGATGGAGGGTGGAGAGCCCAGGGCAGCTGTGTGAAGCTTGCCTCTCCAGTCCTAAATCCCCAGCCATCCTCTGGACCCTGAATCCCAGGAGGATTCACCCTGGAAAGGACCTTAGCTATGGAGACCAAGTTGGCTCCTCAGGTCTTGAAGGTCTCCCCAGATGGACACAAGTGTCTGCCCATCCCCTCTGAGGGGCATGTGCCCAGCTGCTCTCTTTCCCTCAGCACAGTGGCTGCCTTTGGCTTTGCAGCAGGTCTAGGAGGAGCTGAGTCCTGAACTCACCTCACTGCAGCTGCTTGGGGACACCAGCATCTCTACTGCAGCTGAGGGAGGAGAAGGCTGTGTCCAGCCAGGTCACTGAGGAAACCTCTCCAGAGTCCAGCTTCCCTGGGCTAGGGCTGGAAAGCAGAAGGAGAAAGAGAGCAGAAGAGGTTACAAGGGCCAGAGTCACCAGGGGTCCCAGCAAAACACATCTCCAGAGCTCTCAGGGTCTCTTCTCAGGACAGCACTGGGTAGAGTTCACCCAGAGGAACATCTACACCAGCCTCCCTCTGCAGCACCCTGGAGCCTGGGTGCTCTCAGTGCTGTGGAGGCTCCAGAAGAGAAGCAAAAGCCACATTGGGAGATGTCAGGAAGGAGCCAGAGGCTCTCCCTGCCCTTCCAGGCAGGGACATGGTCTGTCAGGGAGCAGCAGCAAGGGGCCAGGAGAAGGCAGAGCCCAGTGCCAAGGCCAAGGCTTCCAGAAACAGAAGACAGCAGCTTCAGGGTAGATGTTCCTCATGCTGAGGATGTGCTGGGCTGCCTTTATCTGCACCTTCTGGGCACCATGAGGAGCTTGCAGGCTTCACAAATCACTCCACACACCAGCAGCCATAGGAAGGTGAGCAGAGAGCTGCTCCCTGCCTCTCCACCCCAGCTCCATGCTGCTCATCCCACCCCAGACATCTCTCATGTCTAGACCAGCCATGGGCTGCCCTCCATGGATCTCTCCAGCTCTGCTCTCCCTTAGGAAACCCTGCCCAGGGAGGGTGCTGAGCCCTGAGCTGGCATCTCCACATCAATATGCAGCCAGGGGAGCTCTGAACCCCCAGCCACTGCCCACCCCAAACCACTTGTCTCGGTCCTCCCACTAACAGCAGCCTAACACCAGCCTGCCCAGCACCTGCTGAGCTCCAGGTGCCCTTTGGGGCTGAGGGAGTGGCCTCATCCTGCTCTGTCCTAGCTCCCCTGCTGCAGGGAAGTACCCAGGGGAGCTCCCCAAAGGGAAACTGCCTCCACCCCAGGTCAAGTTGGCCACCCCTAGCATGACTCCACCCAGAAGCTTCTTGGATTGCCAAGCTTCTGTCATGCTGGGCTTTATCCCTCCCTAAAAACATCCCCAACAGAGCATGGGGGGCAGGAATAAAGCAAAGCAGTGTCCCACAGCATGGCTGCCACCTCAGGGGAGCAGGAGGATGAGGGAGCTGAGCTGGAGGAGCCAAGGGGCAGGGAGGACTTAGGTCTGCTGGCCCCAGGCAGCAGGTGATGGCTTCTGAGCAGGGGAGGAGCCCTGAGGGGACAGGCAGAGCTCTGCATCTCCTCCTGGAGCTCCTCACAGCCTGGGCTCTGGGAGCATTGCACTGCTGGGACACTGCTGCCTCTCCATGCTCCTCATGGACACACTCAGGTGGAGAACATCTCCCTCCAGGGTGCTGGAGATGCTCAGGACAGATCCTGCTGCAGGATGAGAGACCTGAGCACAGAGCATGGGTCTGGAGACACCCAGCTGCAGGGAGGAACAGGCACAGCTAGGGCCAAACACCAACCAGGATCCCTAGGGTGAGATCCTCTAGGATCCAGGAGATTCCCCTCCCAGCAGGGCTGTGCTCTTGGGGTTTTCTCTCCCCTGAGGGTGTGAAGAAGCAGCTCCCCCTTTCCTGGCAGTTCTGAGTGGAGCCAGAACCTGCTGCTCAGGGAGTCAGCTGGAGGCAGCTGTTATTTAGGGAACACTGGATGGAGTTTGATTAAGATTCATGTTCCCTTAGTAACTCCCAAAGAAACAGCAGTGAGGGAATGGCTTCAGAGGGAGGGAGAAGATCTCTGCCAACAACCCAGCCAGGCTCTGCTGAGGTGTTCCAGGGCAGGCAACAGGGATTTGATCTTCACTTGGGCACTTGAGGAGATCTTGAGTTCAGTAGAAGTGCAGGGCAAGGCTGGAGGGGTGGGGATGGGGCTGGGGCTGGGGCTGGCTCCTGCTCTGGGGGCTCACCCTGCCCACCACAGACACCTCCAGGGGCAGGAGCTGGGCAGGGGTGGGGTGGCACAGCACTGGCATGGCTCAGCCTCCTCCTTGGATGACACCCAGGCACTCCAGGACTGTTCCACACTTGTCCTTGGAGCTTCTTTGCCCAGGAATCAGGTAGTGGGTTGGGGAGCAGAAGAACTTGAAGAAGAGAAGGCTCCAGGGAGAGCTTCCTGCAGCCTTGCAGTGCTTCAAGGGAGCCTGGAAGAAAGGTGAGGACAGACCTGTGGGGACAGGGCAAAGGCTGGTGGTTTGGAACTAGAAGAGGGAGATTGAGAGTGGAGAGAAGGAAGAAATTGTCCCCACTGAGGGTGGCGAGAGCCTGGCCCAGGCTGCCCAGAGAGGTGGGAGATGTTCCAGCCCTGGAACCATCCCAGGTCAGGTTGTCTGGGGCTGGGAGCAACCTGAGCCAGTTGCAGATGTCCCTGTTGGCTGCAGGGTTTGGACTGGATGAGTTTGAGAGGTCTCTTCCCACTCAAACCCTTCTGTGAGTCTAGGAGGTGTCCAAAGCAGGCTGAGAGTCCAATCAGGGAAGGCAACAGGAGGAAGCCTCTTGTGCCAGCAGTTTCTGGACCCTGACCTTTTGGGTATTGCCTGTTTCCATGCTCATCACCAAAAAACATCTGCTCCTCCTTGGAACAGTTTCCTCCCAGCAGCAGACAAGAGCTGAGGCTGGTGGTGGCCAGGGCCAAGGCATCCCCTGTGCTCTGTGCAGGGGTGAGAAGCAGGGAGCTCAGCTCTGGGAGCTAAAGGAGCTTCCCAGGTTGGGGCTCAATGGCTCTCTCAGGGTGCTGGGAGGTTCAATCAGCTTTGGCCCTGGCAGGGGTGCAGGGGAGCAGCAGGAATGAAACCAGCCCAAGAGGATCTGCACAAGAAAGCAACAGGGTGGCACCAGAAAGGCTCCAGGAAGGAGCTGAGAGGGTGGCAGGACACAGAGAGAGGTTGCCCTGCACCCTGTTGTGGATGCAGCCCAAGCACCAGGGAATTCCTCAGTTTACACACTTGGAAATGTACCCAACTTTGGGCTTTTCTAACCCAAAATAGCCATTGACAATTATATAGCCATGAGAAATGAGAGCAGGGGCTTAGCAGGAGAAGGGGGAGCTGGCTGGGCTGGAGGGGAGCTGGGAAGGGCTGGAGGGGAGCTGGCTGGGCTGGGGGGGGGCGGGGGAGGGCTGGAGGGGAGCTGGGGAGGGCTGGAGGGGAGCTGGGGAG
>VWZX01006203.1:1506477-1524057 GCA_013399015.1 Galbula dea | reverse complement strand
TGGAGGGGACCTGGCTGGGCTGGAGGGGACCTGGGAAGGGCCCCAAATGCTTCAATCCAACTGCTACTTCTGTAGGGAGCTAAAATGACTGCCCAGAGAGGAAGAACTGGAGCAGATTGATCAGGATGAGGCTAAACTGAGCTGGTGCTGAGCAGCCCAGCCCTGGGGCTGCTCTCCAGGCAGATCTAGCTGAGAAACCCAGGAGAAACATCCCAAAGATCAATGCCCCCAGGCCCCAGGGGATGCCTAACAGAGATGTTTCAGTGGTCAGGAAGAGCAGGGCAGGGCAGCAGCAGAGCAGGGAGCTGCTCAGTGGCAGCTCAGGGTCTCCCAGCTCCCTGGGCTGCCCTTGGTTCCCATTCAGCACAGCAGATGGTGCCCAGCAGCCTGTTGCAAGGCAGCAAATGGGATCCTCAGGGAGCTGAGAGAGCAAACAGCCTCCTGGGGGCTGCAGGCAAGCAAGCTGCTGCCCCAGCAGGACCTCAGCTCCTCAGAGATGGGGGGAAAAGCTTTCCCAGGGCTCTGGGGGTGCCTCTCCTGCTCCCAAAGCAGAAGTTCCAGCTGTCCAGGGTGGTTCTGCTCCTCCCTGCTGGGCTGGAGGTGGCTGGATGCCTTGGCTGGGAAGAGCAGCCCTGTGCCAGAGAGCTGGGGAGGCAGCTGAATCCTTTGCAGGGCTTTGGTCAGGAGCTGCTGCTGCTGCTGCTGCTGCTGTTGGGGCAGAGGCACAGATCCTGCTGGGCTCCTGCATGGCCACCAGCATCCTGCAGCCAGGGGAAGCTCCAACAGGAGACAGAGGCCTGGAGAGAAGAGCTTGGGCTGTGTCCCCAGAGGTATTTCTGCCCCAGAGGGGAGCAGGCTGGGTAGCTCCAAGCTGGCAGAAGCTGTGAGCACAGGGCTGTGGCCTCCAGCTGCTCTGGGGGCTGCACCCTGGGAGCAGCCAGGGCTGGGGCTGCCCAGGTGAGCTGCTCCCTTCCCTTCCTAGGCAGCCCAAAGCCCAACTGCTGCCCTGGCCCTGGAAACCTGCTCCTGCCTCTGCCAGCAGCCCCTGGGGCAGGGCTCCCCCAGGGGCCATCTCCTCTGCCCTTCCCAGCAGGATGAAAGTTGTTCCCCACTTCAGGAATGCTGCCTGCTGGGAGAGGAGCATGTGCAGTCTCCCCTTCCCATCTCAACCTCCTTCCCTCTGTCTGCTGCCAGGGAGGAACCTGGAACCCTCCCCAGATCATCCCTGGCAAGGAGAGACCCTCCTGCCCCTGCCAATGCTGTGCCCCAGGAAGGGTGCTGAGGCCAGGAAGGGTGCTGAGGCCACCACCTTCCACCTTCAGCTGGGGCTGAACCTCCTACAGGGCACCCTGGCCATGCAGGCAGCTGCCCAGGGCCAGGCAGTGCCACCTCCTGCCCAGGTCTGGGCTCCCTAATGCTGGTTACCTACAGGAGGGCACTGGGATCCTTCATGAGCCTTCAGCTCACTTTTCCTTCATCATCATCAGCCTTCAGCTCACTTCTCCTCCTCCACCAGCCCTGTGAGGGCTCAGCATGTGGCTGGCCAAGGACACATGGGGTGCAGGAGACATCCTGCTCTGGCTCTGGGGGCAGGAGACATCATCCTGCTCTGGCCCTGGGGGTAGGAGGCATCATCCTGCTCTGGCCGTGGGGGCAGGAGACATCATCCTGCTCTGGCTCTGGGGGCAGGAGACATCATCCTGCTCTGGCCCTGGGGGTAGGAGACATCATCCTGCTCTGGCTCTGGGTGCAGGACACATCCTGCTCTGGCTCTGGGGGCAGGAGACATCATCCTGCTCTGGCCCTGGGGGCAGGAGACATCATCCTGCTCTGGCCCTGGGGGCAGGAGACATCATCCTGCTCTGGCGCTGGGTGCAGGAGACATCATCCTGCTCTGGCTCTGGGTGCAGGACACATCCTGCTCTGGCTCTGGGGGCAGGAGACATCATCCTGCTCTGGCTCTGGGGGCAGGAGACATCATCCTGCTCTGGCCCTGGGGGCAGGAGACATCATCCTGCTCTGGCTCTGGGTGCAGGACACATCCTGCTCTGGCTCTGGGGGCAGGAGACATCATCCTGCTCTGACCCTGGGGGCAGGAGACATCATCCTGCTCTGGCCCTGGGGGCAGGACACATCCTGCTCTGGCTCTGGGGGCAGGAGACATCATCCTGCTCTGGCCCTGGGGGCAGGAGACATCATCCTGCTCTGGCTCTGGGTCCAGGACACATCCTGCTCTGGCCCTGGGGGCAGGAGACATGATCCTGCTCTGGCCCTGGGGGCAGGACACATCCTGCTCTGGCCCTGGCTCAGCTCCCAGGACCCAGGCTGGAGGCAGCTCCCAGGTCTCAGCAGGTTCTCCCCTCTGGGAGATGTCTCCTCCTGCTCACAACCTCCCTCCTCAAGCCCCTTCCACCCCAGGGAGTGGGTGGCCAGGCTGGGACTCCAGCCCAGCACCTCTGTACCCTAAACCCTGGTGGAAGAGCTTGGCCTCTCTCAACCAGCCCCTGGACCAGCTTCTTCTCCTCCACCAGCAGCATGCAGCCCCCCTGGAAGGGCTGTGGCAGGAGGGTCCCAGCCATGCCCAGCAGCCAGGGGAAGAGGAGCAGAGCCTGGGCTGCTCATGGAGGAGAGAAGCAAGCAGATGAGGGCAGAGTGGGGACACTCTGAGGGATCCCCAACCACTCTCTGGCAAGGGGAGTGAACAAGCCTTTGGCCACAGGGGAGGTTTTAGCTCAGCCTCAGCCAAGCAGAGATGTTTGTCCCCAAATCCTAGGATCCCTGAGGGGCACAGGGAGCCTGGCCAAGGGCAGGACTCTGCAGCACACCCTTCCCATGCCTCCTCACAGGTGGAAATCCCACCAGTGTCAAACCAAACCAGTCCAGAAGAAGGAAAACCCCCAGGAAAGGTTACTCCCACCCACCCCAGCCCACCCTCCTGCCCTCTCCACCCAGACTTGCCAGCCCCCACCAGAAGGCACACTAGACCCCAGCAGCAGCCCAACAGAGCCAGCTCCAACCTCCTGACCCCCCCAGCACCAGGGATGGAGGGGAGGGGTGGGGGTGTCCCTGCTAGCCAGACACAGCCAGAACCATCACTCCTTGCCCTCCCCACAGCAGAAGCACTCGAGAGGGGATGGGGCGGGGACAGTACCTGGCTGCCATGGGCTCCCAGCTCCATCACTTGGCATCTGGAGGGAAGGAGCAGCCTCCTCTCTGCTGGAGTGAGCCCAGGGAAGGCAGCAGCTGCTCCTCCCTCACGCTGGAGCCGGTTCCTATGGCGATGCAGAAGCAATTAGAATAAAAGGTGGAGCCCAGCAATTGGAGAGGAGAGGAGAGAAGTTTCGTGAGCTGCCAGCCTGGGAAAAGCAAACCCGTGGGAGAAGAGCAGGGCTGGGGGCTGAGCTTGCTCCTCCCCAGCTCCCAGAGCTCCTTCTTCAGCCCTCAGAAGCCCCTCAAGTCCCCAGGGTAATGTCCCTGCATCACTGCCCCTCCCAGGCACCCAGGAGGGTGTCCCAGAGCCAGGGCCCCATCCTGGCAGCATGAGATGATCCAGAGCAAGCTGAGCATCACTGCTGGCCAAGGCCACCTCTGCCATGGAGACCTCTGCCTGCTGTAGCCAGGGCAAGGGACTGTGCAGCAGAGAGATGCTGGAGGCACAGACAGGTGGCCAGGAAGATGGTCAGGGGACTGCAGAACCTCACTGGAGCATCTCACCTGCCTTCCAGCCCCAGGCTCCAGCACTGAGGCAGCTTTCTGGGCTGCAGATTGCTGCCAGGCTTGAGTGGAGTCACCCAGCAACCAGGGAGAGGTGTCCAGGCTCTGGAAGCTCTCACAGAACCCCAGCATGGAGAGGGCTGGAAGGGACCTCTGGGGATCATCCAGCCCAACCCCCTGCTCCAGCAGGGGCACCCACAGCAGCTTGCCCAGGGTCACCTCCAGCTGCCTTGGCAATCTCTCCACACAAGGAGACTCCACAGCCTCTCTGCAAAGCCTGGGCCAGGGCTCCAACACCCTCACACCAAACAAGCTTCTCCTCCTGCTCAGCTGCAACCTCCTGGCTTCCAGTTTGTGCCCAGTGCCCCTTGGGCTGTCCCTGGGCACCACTGAGAAGAGTCTGGCCCCAGCCTCTTGCCCCCAGCCCTCAGCATTGAGCATCCTTCCCCTCATAGATGGCTCAGGAACCTTCTCACTTCCAGCTCTGTTTCACCTCAACCCAGAGCTGCTGCTCACCAGGGACCTTCCCTCCCCAGGTGGCACAGGCTGGGACCTGCTCTGGGCCCTCAGGCAGGACAGGGAATGGGATGAGGCTGGCACCAAACCCTGGGCTACTGCAGGGCTGTGGGGCAGGGAGGGAGCAAGCATGACACAGGCTAATTAGCATGGCTCATTAATGAGCTGTCCCCTTCCTGCCTTTTGCATGTGTTAGGGCAACAGCTCCATCCAAGCTGCCTTGTCTGCAGACAAGAAGAATCCTTCTGCTGGGATTACAGAGGCATGGAATCATCCCTTGCCTGTGACAAGATCAATTAATTACTACTAAGTCATTTGCAGGGAGAAATTCACTTCTCTTCTCCCCTCCCTGTGCAGCTGGAGTGGAGCTGCTGAGGAATTGGCAGCGGGAGGGAGCTGGGGACACAGGGCTCAGGTTGAGACCTCCCTGGCCTCCATGGCTCTGGAGCAGGTGGAGGGTGAAGTTTGGTCCTTGGAGGTCTCTGCTGGGGTGTTCCCTCAGCTCACTCTTCAGCCATGCTGCAGGTCTGCAGGAACCTGGGCACATCTAGGGTCTTCCTGTCCTTCAGTCTCACACCCATGGGTGCACACAGAGAACCTCAGGATCACAGAATGCTTTGGGTGGGAAGGGACCTGTTGAGGTCATCTGGATCAAGCCTCCTGCAGAACTGGCTGAGAACTGCTTCCAGGAACCTTGTTTTGTACCTCCAAGCCCCTCAGCAGGGCTCTGGCAAAGAACTTCAGCAGTTCCTGGGCTGAAAACAAAGCTCCCAGTGCCCATCTGCTCTGCAAGGCAGCAGCCCTTCACCAGCTCATTAGCAGCTTCCCCAGGAGAAGGAGCAACCTTTGCAGCAGCTGCCAAGCTTTTGTTTGCTGTGCCCTGCCTGGGGAACAAGAAGTCTGGGGCCAGAGTGAAGCAGGAGGTCACCCAGCCCCAGGCAGAAAGAGTTCCAGCCCTGGATGGGTGCTCTCAGCCTCATTACAGCTGGTAGTGAAAGCAAGAGGCAGTCAGTGCCTCTGTAGGGCAGGACTCTGAGTGCCAGGCTGGGTCCCCAGGGCTCTGCTGGCCATCTGGAAGATGCTGATTGTTCAGCTTTGGCAGTTTTGCTCCTCCTGCCTTCTCCTGGCTGTGTCCTGATACAAGCAGAGACCTCAGCACCTTCCTTCAGGCACAGCAGAGACCCTTCCAGCACCCTGAAGGCCTCATGACCTCTCCTAAGGTGGTGGTCTACTGCTAGTGGGGAACCTGTGGGCTTTCTCCATGCTCCTAGCAGCCTGCTCTTGGCCTCTGACCTGCCCATGCTCCCTCACCTCTCCCATCACCTTCTCTACTCATTCAGGGCTCATCCAGCCCAGTGCTCTGCCCTCTTCACCCTCCAGCCCCTCACAGCCATGCCTTGAGCACCTCAGCAGGGAGATGAAGCCACCTTTGCCTGGGATCCACCCCTAGATGGTTCCTCTTGCACCCTTCTGACTCTTCACCACTGCAATTCCCCCTCCAGCTCCTCCCTGAGTTGCCATGGCATCCACCAGGAACCCCAACTGCATTGGCATCCACCAGGAGGTTGCACCACAGCTTTCCTAGGCATGCAGAAGGAACCTGGGTGTCTCCTACACCTAGCCATGGCCTGGAGCAGCTCCTGGGCAGAGTTAGGGTGCTCAGACCTCACCCCTGCCTCTCTACAGCTTGTTCTGCCTCCACCACCTGAGCAGAGCTGAGTGTGGGATCACTGCCACCTCCCTCACTTCATTTTGGGTTGGGTTTTTTTTCCCCTCCCCTTTAAATCACTGATTCATATTCTCACTCTTAATTGCATCATAACCCAATTTTGGCTGCAGAGCTATTCCAGGAGCAGGAGTGTGCCTAATATTGAACTACTGGAGGGACTGCACCTGCTTGCACTTCCCAGAGGTTCAAGCATCATGAGAGTGAGGGCTGGGGGGCAGCAGAATGGGTGAAAGAGGCTTGAACTGCAGAGCAAGTTGCTCCAAGGGGGTAAGAAAGAGCCCCAGTGTTCCCCAGCATCACCCAGGTGTCCCCACACTCTGAGGTTCATAGAATCAGAGAGTTGGAGTTGGAAGGGACCCCCAGGGATCACAGAGTCCAGCTCCTGTCTCTGCACAGGACACCCCCAAAGTGACCCCATGTGGCTGAGAGCAGTGGCCAGATGCTGCTGGAGTCCCAGGAGAGTTGGGGCCATGGCTGAGGTTCCTCTGGGTCACCCCTGGGAAAGCTCAGGTCCCAGCTCCTCCACCCAACACCTGCTTCTGATGACTTGAGGACCTTAAAAGGTCTTTTCCAACCCAATCTATTCCAGGACTTCAGCAGAAATCTCTTTGGCAAAGGGAAGAGGAACTGGTGGCTTATTCTGCTTCAGATTACCCAGACATCAGCAGAGGCAGGAACCTCCCTGGCAGTAGAGCAGCTAGGGCAGGCAGGAGCTGATGTTCTGGCTGTGTTTGGGCTCCAGAGGGAAGGGCTCATGCCTTCAGCTCAACTGCCCTGGGAGCCTGAGCTGCAGCCAGGGGGACAGCAGGAGGTTGGCAGCTGAGGAGACACAGGCACTGGGCCAGTGGGAACAGCTTGGGTTAGCTGAGCCTCAGCCTGAGATCTAACACACTTGGAGCAGCAGGACAGGACTGGGGCAGCTCTGTTGTGGCTCCACTGGAGACCTAGTGCTTGGAGCTGGGGTCACTGATGGCTGTGCTGAGCCAGGCTCTGTGGCTACAGGATGGGGATTGCTCTCCTGCTCCTCCTGGGGTAGAGCAAATACAGGTCTAGGATCACAGAGCACTCAAATCCCAGCATGGAGAGGGCTGGAAGGGACCTCTGGGGATCAGCCAAGCTAACCCCCCTGCTCCAGCAGGGCACCCACAGCAGCTTGCCCAGGGTCACCTCCAGCTGCCTTGGCAATCTCTCCACACAAGGAGACTCCACAGCCTCTCTGCAAAGCCTGGGCCAGGCCTCCAACACCCTCACACCAAACAAGCTTCTCCTCCTGCTCAGCTGCAACCTCCTGGCTTCCAGTCTGTGCCCAGTGCCCCTTGGCCTGGCCCTGAGCACCACTGAGCAGAGTCTGGCCCCAGCCTCTTGCCCCCAGCCTTTAGCTCTTGCTCAGCATTGAGCAGCTCCCCTCTGGGGCTGCTCTTCTCCAGGCTAAGCAGCCCCAGGGCTCTCAGCCTTTCCTCCTGCCAGAGCTGCTCCAGTGCCCTCAGCATCTTCCTGGGCTCTACTGGACTCTCTCCAGTAGTTCCTTGTCTCTCTGGAACTGGGGAGCCCAGAGCTGGAGCCAGGACTCCAGCTGTGACCTGACTAGGGCAGAGCAGAGGAGCAGGAGAACCTCCCTGGACCTGCTGCTGGTCATACTCTTCTTCATGAACTTCTCACTCATTAGAAGGACCTGACCCAGTCTAACAGGACCTCACAGACTATCACTACTGATGACTTGATCCCTTCAGGAGAGCAGAGCCCTGGGCCTCTCATAGCCCCTTCCAGGCTCCTCTTTGGGCTACAGATATCTTTATTCTCTGCTCTAGACAGCTCTGAATCTTAGAGGAGGTCTCAAGACTGCACAAGACTGCACCTGAAGGCAGGGCTGATGTCCTCAGGAGACCCTAGTGAAGTTAGCTGGATGGGAGGTAAACCAGTTGCACATGTAGATCCCAGAGTGAAACATTCCCATTGCTAACAGGAGCAGAACTGCTCCTGACTCCAGCATCAAACACTGCAGTGAAATGTTGCATAAAGCAGATCCCTGACCTCTCCATGAAGACCTGACCCTGGATGGGTTTGTTTCCAGCAGAAAACAGCAGTTTTCCCTCAAAGTGAACATTTTCCTATGGAAAACAGTGACCAAGAGAGCAGGATGCTGCTGGAAATGCTGCCAGGAGCTTGTCATCCAGAGGGGAGGATGGAGCCCTCAGAGGGGTCCTAGGAAACCCAAACCTCCTTCCAGCACTGCCATTAGGTCAGTGTGTCCTGGAGAAGCCACTCCAGGGCAGGATTAGGTCCTACCTGATGTGGGGAAGATGCCTCATGGGTGGGCACCTTGGGAGTGGGACAACCACACAGCAGCCCAGGTCAGGAAGGGGTGAACTTCTCTTTGCTCTCCAGTCACCATGCCTCCACAGGCATGGAGGAAGACCTCAGAAAGAGGAGATGGAGACCTCACCTTGCAGGGACCTAAGCCTTGCTTTGCTCTTGTGAATCAGGTTGGAAAGGACCTCAAGGATCATCTGGTCCAACCTTTCTTGGGAGGAGTATGGTCTGGAGAGGATGGCTCAGCACCTAGTCCAGCTGGATCTCCAAAGTGTCCCTTCCTGGGGACTCCACCACCTCCCTGGGGAGATGATTGAAGTGGCTGATTCTTCTGGCTGTGAAGCCTGTGGGCTGTGGCCTGTCCCTCTCCCAGTCTCAAAGGCCACCAGTGAATCTCTGGCTGAAGCTGGGTAAGGAGGTGACATGAGTAAGCATCTGTGACTCATGGCAAACACCTCCTGATGAGTTCATCCTCTCAGCATGTCCCTCACCTTCCTCCTGGAAGAGCTGAGAACCAGCTCTTGGGGATGGCACAGGAACACACAGGACACAGACCCTGATTCCAATCCCCAACCTCACCCCCTCAGATGGTCCACATGCCCCAAACACCCCAAAACACCCCCCTGTGTGCTCCAACACCCCAAAGCACCCACACCATGGGTGCAGTGCACACCCCAGGTCCATGCACACCCATCCTCTCCCTCCCACACCCCCCAGCCACCCCACTCACACTCCATCATGCCCACACAGGACAGTCCAGGCCAAGGCACCACAGATCTGCAGCCAAACCTCTCCTCTGATCCAGCAGCCCAGAGCTTTTCTCTTTCTGAGAGTCTCCCACAAGACTGAACCCTCCAGCCCCTGGCTCTTGGCTCTAACTCAGCCTCCTAGCACCCCTGCCCCATGGAGAACATCATCTACCCCTTCCCCATGGAGAACACCAACCCCTGCCCCATGGAGAACACCATCCACCCCTGCACCTCTTATAGCCTCCTCCAGGGCCTCTCCCACAAGCTCAGCTCTCAGGGATCTCAACTTGTCACTCCACTTGAAGATCACTTCTTGGGTGCTGGGCATTGCTCTCCCTGCAGGAGCTGCACCCCAGGGCTGTGCACTGCACAGTGGCCAAGGCCAGGGAGTATCATGGAAGAGACTTTGAGATCATGGAGCCAACCCTTAGCCAGCACCAAACCATGGCCTCAGCACCACAGCTCCAGGGCTTGGAAACCCCTCCAGGGATGGGGACTCCACCAATGTCCTGGGTAGCCTGGGCCAGGGCTTGACAACCCTTTGGGGAAGAAATTGTTCCTCATGTCCAACCTAAACCTCCCCTGGCACAGCTTGAGGCTGTTTCCTCTTGTCCTATCACTTTTTCCTTGGGAGAAGAGCCCAAGCCCCACCTGGCTCCAGCCTCCTCTCAGGGAGCTGCAGAGAGTGAGAAGGTCTCCCCTGAGCCTCCTCTTCTCCAGCCTAACCAAGCCCACTTCCCTCAGCTGCTCCTCACAACACTTGTGCTCTAGACCCTTCCCCACCTTCCTTGCCCTTCTCTGGACACACTCCAGCACCTCAGTGTCCTACTTGGAGTGAGGAGCCCAAACCTGACCCCAGGATGGAGCTGTGTCCTCCCCAGTGCCCAGTCCAGGAGGACAATCCCTGACCTAGTCCTGCTGCCACCCTAGTGCTGCTCCAAGCCAGGATGCTGTTGGCCTCCTTGGCCACCTGGCCACTCTGCAGGTGCCATGGGGCTGGCACCCAAGGGACCTTCTGAAGAGGCAGACAGGGCCAAAGCTGAGAGTTCTCCACAGAGCCTGTGCTGATTCATCTCTGGGGTTGTTTTAATTTGCATCATTCCTCATTTCTTTAATAGCCATTAGGAGAAGCTGGGCAGATGCCTTCCATCAGCACAGGCACAGGGAGAAGCTTCCACTGCAAAGAGAGTGGTGAAGGTTCAAGCTCTGTGCCACCACAGGCAGAAATGCTGACTAATCCTAACAAGGCTGGTAAGTAACTGTATTACTGTTAATTAGCAATTAAAGGCATTTACACAGCAATAGAAGCACCACAATGCTAAGCAAATCAGGTCTTCAGCAGTTAATTACCAGGCTCCCCTATGAATTATTTAGCAAGTGGGCAAATGCAGTGCTCCTGAGAGAGCCATTGCTGCAATTAAGGGATTTCTCATTAGTTATTGCTCTGGGTTGCTGTCCTGCCTGGTCACCTTCCACCTGCAACACCAGTGCCCAGGGTTTTCCCTGAGGGATGGAGCTGAGCTCCTCAGCAGAACAATCAGAGACTCATTAGGGCTGGAAGAGACCTCTAAGATCATCACCCATCAACCTAGCCCCACCATGGCCCTCAGCACCACATCTAGGGCTTCTTTAACCACCTCCAGGGGTGGTGATTCCACCACTTCCCAGGCTGGCAGTGCCCATGCCAGAGCTGGATTGCCCACCCCAGCTCCCTTCCCACCACAGGTCTGCACTCAACTCTCTGTGTGCACCCCCAAAATGACAACAAGCTACCCCAGAAGGATCTCCAGGCTGGTTTTAAGCAGAGAACACCCTGGAAGTCAAGAAAGCAGGAGGATCTCCACACCTCCACCTGCCCCCAGCAAGGAAGGAAGCCCAAGGATGCTCCCAGCAGTCACTGGCTCTGCTGGAATGCAGCTGGAAGGGTTGCTCCCAGAGCTCCCTCAGCACCAATCTGCATCTCATTCCTAATCTAACCCAAATCTCATTAGCTCCCAATTAAACTGATCTCTCCTGATCCTCTCCCAGCAGATGCAAAGAACAATTGATCACTTTATAACAGCTTTATATGCTGGAAGCAGTTCACTCCCTGTCTCTGTTCATCAAACTCAGGTTGTTCTGCCAACACTCCTGGTCATTCTTAACCCTCTCAAGTCCTGCTGCTTTCTTCAGTGGGGTGGGAGCAATGTTGGGAACACCCAGGGTCTGCAGAAGGATGGCAGGGAACCAGCAAAAGCTCTGCCAAAGCTTCCTGCTCCCACCCTGCTCCATGGCTTGCAAGAGCTTCAGCTCTGCTGGCATGTGGCACAACCCAAGATCATAGAGACATAGACTGTGTTGGGTGGGAAGAGACCTCTCAAGGTCATCTAGTCCAACCCCTCTGCAGCCAGCAGGGACATCTGCAACTAGAGCAGGTTGCTCACAGCCCCAAATAACCTGAGCTGGGATGGTTCCAGGGCTGGGACATCTCCCACCTCTCTGGGCAACCTGGGCCAGGCTCTCACCATCCTCAGTGGACAAAAATTCTTCCTCATATCCAATCTCAATCTCCTCTTTCAGTTCCAAACCATCAGCCCTTGTCCTGTCCCAACAGGCCCTGCTAAAAAGTCTCTCCCCATCTTTCTGAGAGGCCCTGGAAGCACTGCAAGGCTGCAGGAAGGTCTCCCTGGAGCCTTCTCTAGACAGATAATTGCAAGAGGAGGATCCCATCCCATCCCATCCCATCCCATCCCATCCCACCCCTCACTGAGCCTATTCAGTGGAAGGATCCCTGGCTCTGGGACACAGCCAGGCAGGGCTAGGGGATTGCACCACACTGAGATCAGTCAGAGGGGAGGAGCTGGAGCCTGGCAGAGCTTGGCAGAGCCTGGCAGAGCCTGGCTCTTGGGCTGAGATGGGCTCACTTCTTGCCAAGCCTCCTGCTCAGACAGGAGCATCACCACCAAGCACTGGTGCTTGCCAGGCAGTGTCTTCATCTGCAGCTCCAGCCTCAGAGGAAAACAGACAACATTAGCAGAAGCAGCCTTCAGTGAAAGCCCTGCCCCTCCCAACCCTGTGCACAGGTTTCCAAATCTCCTTGGGAACTTGAATTATTGAAGCCCTTTTGGCTAGACAGCTCCAGCTCTGCCCAGAGCTGCTCTCTTTTATCCACTCCAGCAACAGCAGCATGGGAAACCTTCTCCTTTCAGACTGCTCTGGGCTTCCCAACTGCTGGCAAGCAAAAGCATGCAGGAGAAGGAGCAAGGAGGACTTGCAGAGGGTGATTTTCCTAGCAAGGACTCTGCCTTCTCAGCCCTGAGGTAATGGCAAAGCCAAGAGCTGTGACAGAGCAACCTCCTGGGGAGATCTTTTGACTCCTCTGCTCAGTGCCATGGAACTTGGAACTGGAAAGGACCCAACCAGTCTGGCCTGGAGCAATCAAAGGTTGTCTAAATCCTTCCAGAAATGGATCCTGCTTTGTTAAGCCCAGCTCAGGCTCTGGTCCCCAAGGCAAAACCCAATCTCCTGGTTGGGCTTGGACTGCTTTCCAGCTGGAAGCTGTTCCCAGCAAGGCTGTGGTGCTGCTGCTTCTGCCATTGCCAGTTCTGCTCCTTCTCATTGATGAGGGGGATCAGATCCTTCCCAGAAACACAGAATAGTTCAGGTTGGAAGGGACCATGAGTGGTCACCTAGTCCAACCTCCCTGCTGCAGCAGCATCTCCAGGTGTCCAGGTGCTTCTGGAACCTCTCCAGAGGAGGAGACTCTGCAGCCTCTCTGGGCAGCCTGGGCCCATGCTCCTGCTCTCTCCCCAGGAGAAGTCCAGCCCTGCTGCTGGCTTACAGACCTGTTCTGACTTCTCCACTGGAGAGGAATGTCCTGTCTATTCCAACAGGCACAACCATGGCTCCAAACCAGCCCCAGGTGGCTCCTTCCAAACTCAGAAGGTAGTGAGGAGAGAACATCAGCTGGGAAAGGGCAGGGCTGGAGGGGCCACAGCAGGCAAACTGCAGAGCCACAACCCTACAAAGAGGCAAGGTGGTGAAACAGCCTGGTAAGAACTTCCTCTGCCATGGGACTGACAAGTGCTCCCCAACCCAGCAGCTGCACTCAGTGCCAAAGCCAAAGGCAGGCTGAAGTTTTCAGGTGCCACCATGGGCTAACTGCTCTCACTCAGGACCATGACTGGCACAAAAGGGTGAAGCCCTTGCCTTCAGCAGCTGAATGCTCTGGAACTCATCCCCTTCACCCATACCCAACAGAGGCAGAGGGAAGCAGGAGAGGGAGGAAGCTGGAATTGGTCTAACCCTTCCCCAAAGCCAAGCTGCAGTCCCTGGGGGAGCTTTCACCTGGAGAACTTCCCTCCACATCCTTCTGCAGGGAGGTGCATGACACTGCAGGACCAAGCAGAAGAAGACCTGAGGAGCTGAGGCAACCAAACAGCAGCAATTCCAGAAGACAGCAGCTCCTCCTCCTCCTCCCCCCCCCTGCAGTGTCAAGGCATCTCCTGTCAGAGCTGAGCTGATCACAATGCAGATCGATGGCAGGGGCAGGTCTCTCCAGCTGCTGGAGATCGATGCTGTTCCCCTGAGGGGAGCAGACTGCCTCTAACTCCAAGTCCTGTTATCTCCCATCAGCAGCAAGAGCCCCAAAGCTGCAGGAGAACAGGTTATCGCCTTGCTGCTTCCCCATCCACTCTCAGCTTCTGCTACACTCCCCAGCAGCTGCTGGCAGCTCCTTAGCCCAAGCTCTGCTTCCACAAGGCAGACAGAGGAGCTGGGAGCTGCTCTGTGGGTCAAGGTGGTTGAACATCTTGAGCCTAACCAGGGGTGGACACAGCAGATGGAAGGATCCAGCTGCAAGAGATGCAGCTCTAGGACAGCCTGCTCCAGACACAGCACAGCCCTGGGCCACAGCAAGGGCTCAAGCAGGTCCTTGTGATCCAGCAGCACCTCCTTACCCCCAGGCTGCAGCTCAAGTTGCCCATGACCTCTCCAGAGTGTGAGCCCATGACCAAGGAAGCATCTGCCCTGCAAGGATGAGATGAGTGGCACAGAGAAGACAGCCAGGCTAAAGCCTCCTGCCTTGGCTGAGGGCTTTTGAGTGCTGATGGAAGCCCAGGAGCTTGCTTGTGTGGACACTTGACAAGAGGCAGCTCAGATACCCACCCAGCACAGGGCAAGGCTCTCCTGGGAACTCTGCAGCAGGCCAAAAGACAGTCCTGAGGTTTGATGCTGCCTGCTATAGTCATCTGCAGGTATTTCAGTGCTCAGGAACCCTGGGGATCTTCTAGAAGCACCAAAAGATCACCTTCAGACCAGGAAGGGTTTGCTGGTTCCTCTGGCTGCAGCTGGCCTGGTACCATTGCTAAATGCAACCTTGCAACCAAGTCACTTCCCCCTGGCCTACAGCACTCTCAAGACAAGTTCATCTGCAGATGCTTCTTGGCTGGTGCACAAGGTCCTGCAGAGCTCCTGACCCCAGCTCCCAGAGCTGGCCTCAGCCCCACCATGTGTCTAAGAGAGTTGTCCAGATGCTTCTGGAACTCTGTCAGGCTTGGGGCCATGACTGCTTCCCTGAGGAGCCTGTCCCAGTGCTTCACCACCCTCTGGCTGAAGAACCTTTGCCTAACCCACCCCTGGCACAGCTTCATGCCATTGCCTTGACTCCTGCTGCTGCTCACCTGCCCCTCTGCCTAGTTCCATGTGTGCAGAGCAGGCAGGAGGCATGGGACTGCCTGACTGCAGCTACAAACCCTCACCCTGCTGAGGAAGGACCATCCCCAGCAGAGACCTGTGGTCCCAGCCATCCTCTCACCCACCTTCTTGGGGCTGCAGCTCCTTGGGTTGCCCCTGAGGCAGGTTCTGGTGCAGTGCCAGCTGTCCAAGCTTGGGAACAGAACTGGTCCTGCCCCTTGTGCCAGGACACTTTGTGCCATCTCAATGCCAAGCACTTGGCACTGCTTCTTGATTTGCTTTCCCACCATGGAAGAGCTCATTCCTGGAAGCAGGTCCCCAGGAAGGGAGGCTGCTCCCAGTCCTCTGGCTCTGACTGGAGGAGAAAAATCACAATCCCAAGCCCTAGCACCTCCAGGGAAGGACAGGAGTCCTCTTGGCTGATGGAGATGAAGTTTTCTCCCTTGGGATCAGCTGAGCTCTGCTCTCTGGGGGCTGTTAGTGACCTATCTGCCCCCTCCTGAGTCTCCACCATCACCCACACCAACCCCACCAGGGACAGGCAGGCTACTGGTGGAACTGTACCCACAGCAGCAGTTCTCAGCCACCAGCACCTCCTCAGTGGCTTTGCTGGGGAAGCTGACAGCTCCTCCAAGCTTTGGTGACATCCCATGCACTCCTGACCCTGAATGAAGAAGATCCCATGGCTGGAGCATGAGAAGACCTCCCTGCTCTGTGGCTCTCCACAGCAGGCAGCAGGTTGTCAGAAAGCCTCCTTGGCAGCAACCCTTGCTCCCCAGAGGAGACAGAGCATCTCTGGCTGCTTCTCCTCCCCCCAGGAGCATGGCCAGCCCTGGAGCACCTCCTGAGTTGGAGAAGTGCTCCAACTGCCATTGCACAGTGGCCAAAGCAAGGAGAAGGAAGCCCCTGGCTCACTGCTGGCCAAAGGCAGAAGCATGCAAAGGGACCTGGGGCTCCTCCAGAAGGAGTTCATCACTGCCCCACAGTCAGAGCAAGCTCAGGACAGGTGGGAGAGTGGTTCCCAAGCCAAGCCAGCTCTGTGCTCAGTCACTGCTCCAAGTGAAGCTTCTCTCAGGCTGCAGAGCCAGAGCTGGCAGTGCTGTGGTGGCCTCTGCTCTGCCCTCTGGAGCAGGGCTCAGGGAGCAGCATACTGCCTTTAGCTGTGAACCTCATTGTGTGCAGGCATCTCCCTCCCTCCAGTGCTGCAGTACAGAGAGGCCTCAGCTCTCCCACAGTCACAAATGTCAGAATGGGTTGGAAGAGACCTTTCAAAGTCATCCAGGCCAACCCCTGCAGCCAGCAGGGACATCTGCTGCTAGAGCAGGTTGCTCACAGCCCCAAACAACCTGAGCTGGGATGGTTCCAGGGCTGGGACATCTCCCACCTCTCTGGGCAAACTGGGACAGGCTCTCACCACCCTCAGTGGAAAAAAAATCATCCTCAGATCTAGGCTGAATCTCCTCTTTCAGTTCCAAACCATCAGCTCTTGTCCTGTCCCTGCTAAAAAGTCTCTCCCCATCTTTCTGAGAGGCCCTTGAAGCACTGCAAGGCTGCAGGAAGGTTTCCCTGGAGCCTTCTCTTCTCCAGGCTGAACAAGCCCAACTCTCTCAGCCTGGCCTCCCAGCAGAGAGCTTCCAGCCCTCAGGTCATTGCTGTCACCTCCCCTGGCCCTGCTCCCCCAGGTCCATGTTTCTCCTGTGCTGTAACCATCCCTGCTCTGAGCTCTGTGGAGCCACAGCAGGGTGGGACCCTGCCACCTCAGTGCCACCTGCAAAGTGTCCCTCTGGCAATGGGCAAGCCCTGGCTGGCTGCTGGCTGAAGGAAGGTGTGGAGCCAGCTGTTCACATCCAAGATGTGGATTCCAGAGTGGGGGGGAAACCAGGAAGCTGCTCCAGGCAGAGGGCAGAGACCAGGGAGAGGAGACATGAGGACTATTATAAACCACAAGACCTTGAAGAGAGGCAAGGAGCAGCTGGCCAGCACTGCTCACCCTTCCAGGCCTTAATCCCTTCATTAGCACACATGCCTGACACAATTAGACTCCCAAACCTGCAATGCAGACCATCTGCACCAGCAAGGGTCCTGGGAACTCAGCTCTGCACTAGCTGCTACCTCCTAAGCTGAGGAGCATTTCCCAGAGGTGCAGCTCTATGGGGCTGATCCTCCAGCTCCAGGTGCAGCCCAGCTCCAGGTGCACCCCAGCTCCAGGTGCACCCCACACTCAGGGACTGGGCTCTGTGGAGGATCCCCAACCATGGAGGAGGGATGGGAGCAGGCTGGCTGAGCTCCAGAAGGTCTCTGGGACAAGCAGAGCTGGAGCTGGTGACACACAACCAGCAGGAGCAAAGGCACCAGCCATGACTGGAGAAGGTGTGACCCAAGCCAGGAGAGATGATGGTGTGGTGGGCATGGGAGGGAACCTGCCCTAGTCCTACTGACCATCCTTCAAACCCCCTGAGCAGGGCCCCCCAGGAGCTCCCAAACCCCCTGAGCAGGGCCCCCCAGGAGCTCCCAAACCCCCTGAGCAGGGCCCCCCAGGAGCTCCCAAACTCTCTGAGCAGGGCCACCCAGGAGCTCCCAAACCCCCTGAGCAGGGGCTCCCAAACCCTTTGAGCAGGGCCACCCAGGAGCTCCCAAACCCCCTGAGCAGGGGCACCCAGGAACTCCCAAACCCCCTGAGCAGGGCCCCCCAGGAGCTCCCAAGCCCCCTGAGCAGGGGCACCCAGGAGCTCCCAAGCCCTCTGAGCAGGGGCACCCAGGAACTCCCAAACCCTCTGAGCAGGGGCACCCAGGGGCTCCCAAGCCCTCTGAGTAGGGCCCCCCAGGAGCTCCCAAGCCCCCTGAGCAGGGGCACCCAGGAACTCCCAAACCCCCTGAGCAGGGGCACCC
>VWZX01006203.1:1429164-1499148 GCA_013399015.1 Galbula dea | reverse complement strand
TTAAGGGGTTCGGGGGTGTGGGGATAAGGCGGCTGCAGGGGTTTGCAGTCCTATGGGGGGTGGCCTGGGGTGTGGCAGTGCCGTGGGGAGTGACCTTGGGGATGCAGGGGGCAGGCAGGGCCAGGGATGCTGCAGGAGTAGGGATGCAGGGCAGCAGGGTGACCTGAGGGCTTGCTGTGGGGACACAGAGGGGGCTTGGGGGGGTGGGAAGCTGGGAGTGGTGCTTTGGGGGCTTGAAGGATCCAGGGGAATTTTGGTGGTGCAGAGAGGCACAAGGAGTGGTGCTGTGGAGAGGCTGAGGGCCCTGAGGGAGGATGCAGGGTGTCAGAGTGCTGTGCAAGGTGGCCAGGGCATGGGAGCCACAGAGGAGGGTCCTAGAGGAGCCACAGTGTCTGTAGGGAAGCAGCCTTGGTGTAGATCACTGGCTAGGAGAGGCTGGAGGGAGCCAGGCTCAGGCCCCACAGGGTTATTGTGGTCAGGATAAGACCCCTGTCAGCTCTGCACCCTGCCAGCATGGGAGTTACAGCATTGCTGCTGCCTGTGCTCAGCACCAGCTTGCAGCTGGGTACATGCTTTGCTGCCAAAGCTTAGCAGAGCTCTCCTGTCCTGCTGGGGCATCTCCAGGGGCCTTACAGGGCTAGCAGGGGGTGACAGCAGGGCCAGGGAAGGACCTGCCAGCCCTCTCTAGCTGAGTGCTATCAGCTCACCCTCAGAGCATCCCTGCAGCCAAGCACAGTGGCTGCTGCTGCACCGCAGCCATCCCCTGGCAGGATCCATGCTTCCAGCTCTCCTGAGCAATGCACCAGCACTGCCTTCCCTCTGGAGCCCAGGAGCAGAGCCCAGGGTGGGTGAGGGTGACCATGCTCCTCTTTTCTCTGGTTCTAAAGGGGCTTTGAGTTCTCAAGCCTCTCCAGCATCCTCCTGCCCTCCCGTCCCAACACCTCAGCGTGGGATGTGTCCCTTGGGCTTCTGCCCTCTGCAATGGTACAGAGCAAGAAATGGATCAGGAGGGTGCTGGAAGCTGGTGCTGGGGTGCAGGATGGGGTCAGCCCTTGTTTGTGGGCCTGTGTCCCACACCTCCACACTCTCCAGTCTCTTCCAACATTCCCCCTAGCAGGACCTCCTGCCCAGCCCTGGCCTCACCACTGACACCAGAGAACCATGCTGCCTCCCACCAGCTCCTTTCCTGGGGGCTGCTGTCTCCCACCTGAGGCTGCTCTGAGCAACCTATCCCACATCTTCCCTCCTCCTCTCTTCCATCCTGCCCTGAGCTTCCCAAGAGAGAAGTTCTCTGTGTGCCAAAGCCAAACCTGCCTCAGAACTTCATGAGGAGCTTCTTAGGAAAGGGGAGAAGGTGCCCAGTAGTGAGACAGGGACCTCCCCTTCCCAGAATGCTCAAAATGAGCTGCAACAAGGTGCACAGAGAGCAAACCTCTCACTCCCCATCTGTATCTGCTGCCTATTTTCCAGCTGGGAACTGCCCAAGTCATCTTGTAGCAGAGGAGAACGACAGCAGCTAGGAAAGGAGGGGGAGGGAGGGAAGGAAACCCAAACCCACAGCCTGTGGAAGTGTTGGTGAGCTCTGCCTCTGGGTAGCTATGGTTACAGGAGGCTGGCAGAGGATGGAAGCCGTTGCCGGGGCAATGGGACGTGCTGGTGTCAATGGAGACCACAGGAGCTCAGCCTCCTCCAGGGCAAGGTTTGGATGCTCAGCACAGACCCACACAGCAAGCAGCAACAGGGCTAAAAAGAGATGTCAGTCATATGGTGAAGAAAGCATCCCACAGCCTGAGGGAGGTGGCCAGGCTAAGAAAGCCCCAGAGCCACCTGCTGCTGCAGAGCCTGGGCATGTGTTCCTGGGGAGACAGCAGCATGGGCTGCAGAGGGGCTGCTGCCCCTGGGTCCTCATGGACCTGCTGCTGCTGGGGCCTCTCAGGGTGTTGGGCACTAGACTGCAGCCTTCCCAAAGCCAAATGTTTCTGGGAGAAAGGATTCTTTTGGAAATACAGGGTATTTTCAGTGTGTTTGAAGAANTCTTCTCCAAGCTAAGCAGCCCCAGGGCTCTCAGCCTTTCCTCCTGCCAGAGCTGCTCCAGTGCCCTCAGCATCTTCCTGGGCTCTGCTGGACTCTCTCCAGCAGTTCCTTTTCTATCTGGAACTGGGGAGCCCAGAAGTGGAGCCAGGACTCCAGCTGTGGCCTGAGTAGGGCAGAGGAGAGGTGGAGGAGAAGCTCCCTGGACCTGCTGCTGGTCACACTGTTGTTAATGCACCACCCAGGAGACCATTGGCCTTCTTGGCCCTGAGGACACATTGCTGGCTCCTGGTGAACTTGTTGTCCCTCAGCACTCCCAGGTCCTTCTCTGGGGAGCTGCTTCCCATCAGATCAACCCCTAACTTGCCCTGCTCCATGAGGTTATTCCTCCCCAGGTGCAGGACTCTCCACTTGCCCCTGTTGAACTCCAGGAGGTTTCTCTCCCCCAGCTCTCAGCCTGTGCATCTGTCCCTCAGTGGCAGCACAGCCTGACAGGGGTCACCACTGCTCCCAGTGCTGTTCCAGCTGCAGCATGTTCAGGCACAAGCTCTACCCTGCCCCAGAGCAAGCCAGGATGCTGCTTCTTTGGGGTCTCTGCCTCTGGATGCTTCACACTGGCTGTGATGTTTGGAAGTGCTGAGCTCTTCCCCTCTGGAGAGCAAATTGCTGATGGCATCTGCAGCCTGTGCCCAGCTCCTGAGGCAGAGCTGCCAGCTGGAGTCTGCCTGTTTTCCTGCTGGTCTTCCACAGCTTGGTCATGCTACCAGCTCTCTGCTGCTGCCACCTCAGAGTCTTCCTGGGGACTGCACAACCTGCAGCTCCAGACCCACCCTGTGCCCCAGGAACCATCTCCCTGTGCCCAGGGAGCTCAGCCACATGTAAGCCAACCCCCATCCCACCTCAGGCTCTTCTTCCTCACCAAGGTTCTGAGAGGACCTTCAGGATCCACTCATCTCAGTAACTCATTCACCAACAAGCTTGGCTGAACCTGCCACTGTTCCTTCACTGGCACCCAGGGAGAGCTCCCAGCCCTCTGGGCTGAGCTAATAAGGGAGAAGGATCCTTCTGGAGGCACTCAGAGTGGCACTGAAGCCATCTCAGAGGCTTTGGCAGATGAGGGAAGCATCCTGAGGAGACAGACCTGAAGCCTTCTGCTCTGTGGAGCTGTAGCTGGGCCAGGCAGGAAGGTTCCTGAGATGAAATATGCCTCAAACACACAAAACCCCAACCCTTCCCCCCTCCAGTGAAGTGCTCCTCAAGGAGGCTGATGCATTGGGCTTGGCACACAGCTCTCCTAGGAGCTGGGGCTTTGGCAGTGAGTATTTGGTGTGCTGAAGTCTGGAAAGAAGCAGGCCTGTGCCAGAAAGCCCAGGGAGGACAATTCCAGCTGGCAGCAGGGGCTGCAGCCCTGGGAGATGCCAGCTGGTGGAGGAGCAGAAGAGCAAGGGGCACTGGGGGAGCCACTGGGGACATGAGCCAGAGGGATGCTGCTCATCACAGCCCAGCAAGTGAAGGAGAAGACTTGGAGATGGCTGAAGGAGACCTGCAGGGAGAAGTGTTTGCTCTGCAGGGGCATGGCCCAAGCCCAGAGCCCACAGGCTCAGCAGGGCAAAGCCCCAGGGGCCTGCAGATACAGCATGGGAAGGTCTGAGGTGGCAACCTAGCCTCTTTCTCTTGGGGTTCTTGTGTTGCTGGTGACCTCTCCTGCAGGCTGGGGGGGCTTGGTGCCAGAGGGGCCAAGCAGATCACCAGAAGGGTCAAGCAGATCACCTGAAGAGCCAAACAGATCACCTAGACTGCTCTCCTGTGGCTCAGGTACCTACCTATCACTCTCCATGATGTCTCTTGCCAAAAGCCATCCCATCCAGACCTCTTCAGCAGGAGACACCAGCATTCCCCCTGGGCTTTGTCCCTGAGTCTGATGGGAGCTTCTGTGGAGTCTGTGAGAGGAGAGAAGGAGCAGTGACCCCAGGGGACAAGCAGGGCAGCTGGCTCAGTGTCCTCAGGTGGATCCAGCACTGCTCCTGGTCTGCAGGGACAGTGCTGGCTGAGGAACAGACACCTGTGACATGTCCCCAGGGCCACCCTGGCATGCAGAGCTCCACAGAGTGACCACAGTGCCCCAAGCAGGAGACAATTCCCCACTCATTGGCCAAAAGCAGCTCTTGTTGGGTCCTCTGGCCCCAGCTCTGATCTCCAAACAGCCCAGGTAGCATTGAGGTCCCTGCCACAGCCACTGCATGCTCACAGTGGCCTCACTCACAGCAGACCAGGCTGAGTCCTCCTCCCCTGGTGATCACAGCAATGAAGAGTGGCCAAAAGTCCTCCCAGGGCTCTCCAGGAAGGCAGTGGACAGGAGGTGACCCTCATCTGGCTGGGCAGTGCCTGGGAAGGACTCCAACAGCAAGAAGGTATGTGGGGAGCCCAGGCAGGTCCCCAGGAAGCTGTCAGGAGCTCATGGCTGTGGCTGAAGCCACCTCAGGTCACACCAAGACCCCAGCAGCAGGTGAGCTCCTGCATGTCCTTGGATCCCAGGCCAGGTGGGAGCCACCTGGGACCTTGTGGTGGAGCTCGGCCCTGCTCTGATGGCACCTGCATCCTCCTCAGGTCTTCAGGGAGGGATCCAAAGTGCTTTTAGCCCTCCCAGGAGTATTGATTGTGGTCAGGGCTGTGGCCAGGAGCTGGCTAATGAATTGTAATTGGGGAGAAGTTCCACTTGGAGATGTTTGATTTGATTTGTGTCAGGATTTGCCATGCATGACTCTGGAGACTCATTCAATTACTGAGGCAGGAAGGTTCCCTCCTGGGCAGGCTTCAGCTGAGGACCTAGGAGAGATGTGGTCTGCAGAGACACCAAGGCTCCTGCTCCTCCTCCTCCTCCTCCCCTCCCTCCCAGGGCTCTGAGCCTGGCATAGCCAACCCTGTGCCCTCTGGCTGCTCCATGTCCCTCCCTGCCACTCCTTTCTCCAGGGATTTTTGCCCTCCCAAGAGAGCTGCTGCTTGCAGTAAGGGTGAGCAGGTAGCAGGGCACCAGCCTGGGGTTTGCCTGCCCTGCTGGAGCCCCCCTCTGCCCCTGGCTCTCCACAGAGCAGCCCCCCTGCCCCTCCTTCACCTCCCAGCCACTGGCAGCTGCAGTGGCCTCTGGCCTCCAGACAGTCTCCAGCTCCAGACAGGACCTGAATGGATAATGCTGTGAGAGGCAAAGAGAACACAGAAACCATCCTGCTGCCTCCCCTCCTTGGCCTGACCTCCTGCCACTTCCCTGCAGGCTCCCCAGGCCCAGGGAGTTCTCCCACCCCTGCTCCTGCTCCCTTCTCCTCCTCCCTCCACAGACCCATGGGCTGCCTTCAGGAGGGTGCCAGTGGAAGTCAAACACCTCTTCCTCAAGCAGATCTCACTCCTGGTGTAGCCAAGAGGGCCAGGAGGTGCCTGGGAGCATGCTGCCCACTGCAGACCCCCAGAACAGCTTCCAGCCTCTTGCCACTTGCTTTCCCTGTGCAGCCTCCAGTCTCTCCACCACCTTCCACCCCCCTCCTGCACTGCCCAGCAGCCCCAGGGTGTTCCACAGGGTTAAAGTTCTGCAGTGGCCAGCTTCTGCCCAGGACCTGTTGGGAAAAGAAACCTGCCAGCTGCTTTGCTTTCAGGAGAGGAACAAAGCTCTTCTGAGGCTGAAAAGGTGGAAGAGGCAACAGAGAGAAAGGAAACTAGCAGCAAAGTGCAAAAGCAATGTTGGTAATGTGTGTCCTGGTGCCTGGCAGAGAGCTGAGGCTCATGAACCACTGGGAATAATAAGCTGTTTTTGAACCTCCTGGAGTTCAACAGGGGCAAGTGGAGAGTCCTGCACCTGGGGAGGAATAACCTCATGGAGCAGGGCAGGTTAGGGGCTGAGCTGATGGGAAGCAGCTCCACAGAGAAGGATCTGGGAGTGCTGGGGGACAGCAAGTTCACCAGGAGCCAGCACTGTGCCCTCAGGGCCAAGAAGGCCAATGGTCTCCTGGGGTCTATTAACACTGTGACCCACAGCAGGTCCAGGGAGCTTCTCCTCCACCTCCACTCTGCCCTACTCAGGCCACAGCTGGAGTCCTGGCTCCACTTCTGGGCTCCCCAGGTCCAGAGAGACAAGGAACTGCTGGAGAGAGTCCATTGGAGGCTAGGAAGATGCTGAGGGCACTGGAGCAGCTCTGGCAGGAGGAAAGGCTGAGAGCCCTGGGGCTGCTTAGCCTGGAGAAGAGCAGCCCCAGAGGGGAGCTGCTCAATGCTGAGCCAGGTCCCTTCCAGCCCCCTCCCTGCTGGGGTTCAGGGACTGGGAATCACAACCCCAGAGTGGCATTTCTAGAGAGGGCAATGGCCTTGGAAGGCACTTGCTGTGTCTGCTGCACCCAGCTGGAGGCCACCTATGGGTGAAGAGCCTCTCTCACAACCTGGTAGCAGCCAAAGCCAGCTGCTGGCCAGGGATCTTCTGTGGTCCCAGACCAGAGTGGGAGCAGGGTCTCAGAGCCTTCCCTCCTCCAGGCATCAGAGTGCTGAGCCTCCCTGTGGACAGCACTGCTGGGACACCTCTGGAGCAAGGCAAGTGGCTCATGGGGGATGGGAAGGGATCCCTCCTGGGCTGTGGCACCTCAGGCTCCTGGTCCAGCCACCAAGGAGAGCTGGGTGAGCATGGCAGGCTGGGTCAGAGACAAGGCTGCTCTGCAGGCAGCTGGGAAGTGCAGCATCATCCATCACTGCCAGGTCCTCCTGCAGCAGAGGAACACCCTGTCTGAAAGGCCTCATTAGCATGGAAACAAGCTGCTCCTCAGCACAGCTGGGGCTTCCCTCTCCACCAGGTCACAACCACTCATTGACTCCTAACTGTCAGATGAAGGCAAGATGCTCCAAGCCCTCCCTGAAGCCTCCAGACCTCAGGCTGGGAGCCCAGGTGCTCAGGGCTCTCAAGGAGCAGCAGCAGCTCCACAGAGTCAGCTCTGGCCTGGAGAGCTGCTTCCAGCCTGAGAGAGGAGTGAGATTCAGAGTAGAGATGAGGAGAAATCCTTCATGGGGAGGGTGGTGAGACACTGGGACAGGTTGCCCAGGGCCAGGCCAAGGGGCACTGGGCACAGACTGGAAGCCAGAAGGTTGCAGCTGAGCAGGAGGAGAAGCTTGTTTGGTGTGAGGGTGTTGGAGCCCTGGCCCAGGCTTTGCAGAGAGGCTGTGGAGTCTCCTTGTGTGGAGAGATTGCCAAGGCAGCTGGAGGTGACCCTGGGCAAGCTGCTGTGGGTGCCCTGCTGGAGCAGGGGGGGTGGACTGGCTGATCCCCAGAGGTCACTTCCAGCCTCTGCCATGCTGGGATTTGGGGGTTCTGTGATTAAGAAGTGTCCTTGCTTTGGGCTGCTCTCCATCCACCTCCTCCTGCAGAGCTGAGAGGTCACTGTCCCCAGGAGCCCACAGCAGAACCCAGCTGTGCCCTGGCCATGCTCCATGCTCTGGGTGTCTGGCTGCTGGAGGTGAAAGCCAAGCTGAAGGTCAGCTAACATCTTGTTCCATGTGCTGTAAGAACAGGTTCACACTTCCCAAACCTGGAGGGGGAGGAAGGATTTGGTGTCAGACTACACCAGGATAACAAGGGCCTGGTGGGAAGTCTCCCTACCTGCTAGCCCAAAGGACAAGGCAGAAGGTCTGCTGCTCTAGTTGGTCCTCAGGACATGAGGATGGGCTCCCCAGTCACCCACCCAGGCACTGCCTGGATGGCTCTGAGGAGGAGAAATGTTCCTGAGTCATTCCTTTGGCTCCTGTTGCTAGGATCTATCTCAGGGACTTAGAGGAACACTCTGCTGCTTGGAAGATTTTTCTTCTCTTCCACTTGGTTTCCAACTCAAACTTACTGAGCTCAGACACCAGTGTGGCCAGAGCAAAAAAAGTTGTTCCAGGGCAGGTTTAGGTTGGCCATGAGGAACAATTTCTTCCCCCAAAGGGTTGTCAAGGCCTGGCCCAGGCTGCCCAGGGCAGTGGTGGAGTCCCCATCCCTGGAGGGATTGCAAAGCCCTGGAGCTGTGGTGCTGAGGCCATGGTTAGGTGGTGCCCTGGCAGTGCTGGGTTAAGGGTTGGCTCCATAATCTCAAAGTTCTCCTCCAACCCAAGTGTTTCAGTGACTCAGTGGCCAGAGGCTGCCTCCCCCACTGCAGGCAGCCCACGGGAGGCACCGAGAAGCTGTGCAGCAGCCAAGTGAGTGCTGGCACAGCCCTGAGTCACCATCCCCATGGCAACTCCTCTCCCCTTAAAGACATCCTGGGCCTGGGGAAGATCCAGCACCCTGGAAGATGGAGCTGGTCTGCACCTTCCTTCCAGGGCTGCTGTGGGTATGGGAGGGGTCCTTCACCCCCAAGGGTGGATCAGTGACCTCAGAGTCTCTTCCCACCTCTCTTATCCTCTGATTTTGCTCCTGTCTCTGCACAGGACAACCCCAAAAATCACCCCATGTGCCTGAGGGTCTTGTCCAGATGCTTCTGGAATCCTGTCAGGCTTGGAGCCATGAGTGCATCCCTGAGGAGGCTGTGCCAGGGTTCCACCACCCTCTGGGTGAAGAACTGATACCCAGTCTACCCCTCCCCTGGCCCAGCTTCATGCCATTCCCTCAGCTCCTCTCACTGCTCACCAGAGAGCAGAGATCAGCTCCTGCCCCTCTGCTTCCCCTGCTCAGGAAGCTGCAGGCCATGATGAGGTCTCCTCTCAGTGTCTTCTTCTCCAAGCATTCCTCTCAAGGAGTGGTGCCAGCTCAAGCCCTGTCCCTCCCTCCAGAGCAGCAGAGCCAGAGCTCCAGGCAGAGCAGGCACCAAAGGCTCAGCCTGATCAGATTATTCTCTCCCAGGCTTGGTCCTTGCTTGAGCTCATGAAACCTAAGGAGTTTTCTCCTCAGAAGAAATCAATGAGCTAAGTGCCAGGGAGGATGCTGAAGCCTGAGCTGGCCACAGCTAATCCCAGCCCCTGGCTGGCTCACTGTGCTTGCACCTCTGCTCCTTCCCTGGGGTCAGCCTCTGCTGTTCCATCCATCTCCTGAGGCAGTGGAGCTCCAGCCCATGACACAGCTCTTCAGTTGCCCATGTCCCACCTGGCTGGGTGCAGCCAAAGCATCTGGAGCTGCCACCTGAGCTGCAGCCTTGATGCCAGGTGGAAGGAAGGAAGGCAGCCCAGGGGCTACTTCAGCTCCCAGAGAGCTGGAGGGGTGCAGGATTCACCAGCCCACACCTGGGGACTAAGAGTGGAGCCACCTGAGGTGTCTACAAAGCCCATGAGCTGGAGCTCCTCATCTTTCCTCCCCCAGCAGTGAGGAGATGCAGGGAGCAGGGGCTTTACCAGTGAGATTTAGCCAACCTGGTCAGTGAGGGCTGGGTCAGGAGGGGTTCAGCTCTTGCTAGCCACTAAGACTCCACCACTCAGGCCTCCCCTGAAGGTGGAGGAGTCCATGCAGAGAGCTCAGCTCAGCTCTGGTAGATGCCTAGCTAGGTACCCCCAGGAGGAACCATGAACCTCCCAGTTTCCAGCCAGCCAAGGTCAGGCTAGAGCAGGACAGGGACCCTCCTCCTGGGCTGGCAGGGCTGCCACACTGCTCCCCAGCTCATCATGGACACCTGCCACCAGCAGAGCCTTGCCAAGGCTGCTCTGACAGAGCCACACTCAGAAGTTCCTGCAGGAAGCCCTGAAGCTGCTGCTGAGCCTGGGCAAAGCCATGGAGAATCTTCAGAGAGCCCAAAGGAGGTCACCAGGAGCAGCTGCTGCCTCAGGTGGCCTTGTGCTTGCAGGCATGGAGAGCTGGTGGCCCTTGGAGCAGGGAAGGGAGCAGGAAGGCAGCTGCTCTCTCTCAGCCTTTCTACAGCAGATGCACCCCAAGCTTCCATGGGCTGGAACACAGGTGGAGGAGCTGCAAATCCCAGCTGGAATCCTGAGGATGGTGCCAGGCCAGAGCTGCAGACATGCTGCTGCCCTGTAAGGCAGCCAAAGGTTGGGGAGAGCTTCACAGCCTTTTAGCAGCTGTTTCACACCTCCAGCCTGGATCCTGTTTGTTCCTTCTCCCCTTTCCACCTGGCCTCACAGCAGCCCTGTGTCCTCCCTCTGCTCCCAGCTCTGCAGCTGCTCCTGCCTGGCTATGGTTATTCTCCTTTACTCTGCATCTCTTGGCATCATCCTGGTGATGGAAACACTCGTGGAGGGGGACACTGAGGGAGGGGGACACTCAGGGATGGGGACACTCAGGGATGGGGACACTCAGGGATGGGGACACTCAGGGATGGGGACCTGATGCATTTCCCTTCCTCCTTCAGCTCCTGGCACTGCTGTAGCCTCTGCCTGCTCCCTCACAGCCAGCCCCAGCTTGTCTCCTCCCCACCAGCAGATGAAGCAGCAGAGAAAGGCAGCTGTGGACTCTTTACTGGTACCAGTTGAGACAACAGAGAGAACCCTGGAAGCAATCCTGTTCCTCCAGCAAAGCTGTGGCTAGACAAACATCAGCACTGGCAGCAAACTCCATGCCTGCAACCCAGCCTCCAGAAGCTGCCTGCTGCTGCCAGCAGCTCCCCTCTGCCTCTGCTCCAGGCCAGCAGAGTCCCATGCAAGGTCCTGGCTGTATTTGGTTCAGTGAAGTGCAAGACACTGCAGCAGCAGAAAGCTCTCTGGGGCAGCCTGGGACAAGAGCTGGGTGCTAGCTAACACCTCTGGGTCTTAGAAGCAGTTCCAGGGGTGCTCTGAGGCCACCAGAGGATGATGGCACATGGGAAGTGGAGCTGCCACACCTCCCTCTCCAGTAGCCACCTCTGTCCCTCCCTGGCCACCCAGGCAGGACCCAAACTTGCTTCCTTCAGGCAGGGGTGAGAAAGGAGCCAACAGCAGCTGCTTGTGTCTCAGCTTATTGATGGCCAGAGCCAACAGGCACCCTCAGCAAAGCCTAAGGCAGGGAGGTCAGACTCCTCTGGCTCCTCAGAGGGGCTGGCAGCTCCAAAAGCCTGTGCTTCTGAGAGGAAGCAGCCCAGCCTCCTCTTCCCCCAGACTGCTGCAAGTCCAGAGTCAAGGTGGCTGCAGGAAAGGTCCCAGGAAGCTCTTGGCTGCAGCTCTCAGAGAACTTGCTCAGTGCTGGAGGAGGAAATGTCCAACAGCCTCCAGGCAGCATAGGGGTTGAGTTCATCCTGGTCTCTGCACAGGGCCCACACATAGAGCATCTTCAGAACCTTGTCCTGCAAGGAGAAGTCTGGCATTAGAGTGAGCCATGGGCACAGGAGACTTCCTAATCCTCAGTGTGCACTGCATGGAGCTGCTGTAGAGAAGCACAGAAGCAGGAAGGGTGGAAAAGACCTTGAGGATCATGGAGTCCAACCCTGAACCAGCACTGCCAGGGCACCACTGACCCATGGCCTCAGCACCACAGCTCCAGGGCTTGGAAACCACTCCAGGGGTGGGGACTCCACCACTGCCCTGGGCAGCCTGGGCCAGGCCTGACAACCCTTTGGGGAAAGAAACTGTTCCTCATCTCCAACCTAAACCTTCCCTGGCACAACCTGAGGCTGTTTCCTCTTGTCTTAGCACTTGTTCCCTGGCAGAAGAGCCCAAGCTCCACCTGGCTCCAGCCTCCTCTCAGGGAGTTGCAGAGACCAAGAAGGTCTCCCCTGAGCCTCCTCTTCTCCAGCCTAACCAAGCCCACTTCCCTCAGCTGCTCCTCACAACCCTTGTGCTCTAGACCCTTCCCCACCTTCCTTGCCCTTCTCTGGACACACTCCAGCACCTCAGTGTCCTTCTGGCAGTGAGGAGCCCAAAGTGACACCAGGATAGGAGCTGTGGCCTCCCCAGTGCCCAGTCCAGGAGGCCAATCCCTGCCCTAATCCTGCTGCCACCCTAGTGCTGCTCCAAGCCAGGATGCTGTTGGCCTCCTTGGCCACCTGGGCACTCTGCTGCCTCATCTCCAGCTGCTCTGAAGCAACCTCTCCAGACCCTTTCCCACCAGCACCTTCCCAGCCACCCTGCTCCAAGCCTGGAGCACTCACAGAGCTGTTGTGCCTCCAGGGCAGGACCCAGCACTCAGCCTTGCTGCACCTCATCCCACTGTCCTCAGCCCATGGATCCAACCTGGCCAGATCCCTCTGCACAGCTTCCTACCCTCCAGCAGATCCACACTTCCAGCAGCTTCTCACAGCACAGGGGCCAGCAGTGGACTCCCAGAGGCACATTTCCACCATGGCCACATCACAGAAGGCAAAAGCCTCTCCTCTGACAAACAGCATCCTCCCCCCACAGCCCTTCAGGGACCTCACCTGAAACCTTCCCAGCACTCCAGGGCATTGCTCAAGAGCTTGTCTAAGGCCTCACTGTCCCAAGCTGATCTTGTGATGTTCCATGGGGACACCCCAGTTCACCTCCCCCACCTCCAAGCCCCACCCCCAGGCTGCCTCCCTCTCCCCACACCCCACAGCCCAGCACTTGGAGCCTAAACAACTGCAGCTAGGCCCAAACACTGCAGCAATTCTTTCTTCTTTAGAGAGCTGAGTCTTTGAGGCTCTTTTTTTCCCCCCCTAGCATGTCTTGTGTTCCACCCTCTGCAGGAGCAGCTCAGCAGTTAACACCCAACCACAGTGAGCAGCCAGCCCACAGCTAATGTTTGATTAAAGCTGAAGTTGGGTTTCCAGGGGAGAATTGGAATGCATCTCCTTGATGGATTGCTGCTGCAGAGAAAGCAGACAGCAAACAGACCCTGAGATCCTGGTCAATAATGATCACATCAATATCTATCTAGGAATGCAGTCATTGAAGGCAAGAAATCATTCCAGCAGCTGCTCCTCCCCTGCAGGCACTGGGGCAGGTTGTAAATCAGGTCCCACCAGGAATATTAGTCCCATGGGGGGGGTTTTTGGGGGGGTGAGCTTAAAGCCTGGGCTAGAGGAAAGGGCTGCAAAAAGCCAATATTGTCTTAAATGCATGGATTAATTTTAATGGCAAAGTGCTAGGAAACTAGCAGCTCCAGGCAGCTCCCAACAGCTCCCTTCAAAGATCATGAAGCAGCCAAGAGGCAAGCAGGGGTTGTCTGGGGCATGAAGCACTCACTCCAGGAAACAGAGGAGCTCCTCAAGCCTGTTGGGTCAGTAACCCTGCTAACCACCACCTACTGTGGCTGCCAGGCTCACACAACAGGCAGCTTGGGCTCCCTGGGGGCAAGGCTAAAGCAGGGTGAAGGACAAGACACTGCCCAGCTTCTCTCCCCACTCCAGTGCCAGAGGTTCTCCTCAGGAGGCTCCAGCAGCTCCAGCATGAACACAAGTGGATATGGGAGAGGCTCAGGGAAGGCTTGCAGAGCTGGGAGGGCTTTGGAAGGATGGAGTGAAGCAGTAGCCAAAAGCAGACACTCAGGGATCTTTCCCCAGCTCCTATAAGTGGCTTCACTCCAGCTCCCACCCTCTCTGCCCAACAGCCCTGGGGGAAGGAAAAGAGACAGGAGAAGAAGAGGATGAGGTGGGAGCTGTGATGGAGCTTTAGCCAACAGCAGAACAGCTAGATTGGGGCTAGAGCACAAGTGTGGTGAGGAGCAACTGAGGGAACTGGGCTTGGTTAGCCTGGAGAAGAGGAGGCTCAGGGGAGACCTCACTCTCTGCAGCTACCTGGAAGGAGGCTGGAGAAAGGTGGGGGTTGGGCTCTTCTGCCAGCAGGACAAGAGGAAACAGCCTCAAGTTGTGCCAGGGGAGGTTTAGGTTGGACATGAGGAACAGTTTCTTCCCTGAAAGGGTTGTCCAGGCCTGGCCCAGGTTGCCCAGGGCAGTGGTGGAGTCACCATCCCTGGAGGGGTTGCAAAGCCCTGGAGCTGTGGTGCTGAGGCCATGGGTTAGTGGTGCCCTAGCAGTGTTAGGTCAATGGTTGGACTCCATCATCTTAAAAGGTCTCTTCCAACCCAAAGGATTCCATGCTTCTGGCCCAGAGGGTGCCACAGAAGCAGAGCCCCCAGGAAGTAACAGCAGCAGGGAGCATGCTGGGCTGGCAGCAGCCACTGGGAGGGAAATTGCTGCTGCTGGTCACAGCTCCAGGGCCTCTCCTCACTGGGAACTTCAAACACCCCTTTGTCTGCCCACTCAGGATGTCTACAGCCTCTCCTCAGCCACCACAACTCCTGAGGAAGGAGTTGGGACACTTGGAGGCTGACAGGAACCAACAGCTCACACTGAGCTGAACCAAGGCCTGACCTGCAAGTGCTGCTATTCACCCTGGGGAACACACTCCCTGCAGACACCCAGGGCTCCACAGGCACCCAGAAGGATCCCTACCACCCAAGATGGTTTGCAGGGCACCCAGGGATGACAGCTGATGAGCAGCACTTACTGGATCACCTTCCACCACTTCTCCATGCTGGTTCTTGATCACCATCACCACCTGAGCCTGGAAAGTGATGATTAAGACTGGTCCCTGCTCCATCATCTTCCCCATAGCCAACTGCAAGGGAAGAAAATGCCATGAAAAACCATTAAATGCCATGAAAAACCATTAAAAACCTGGAGATGAATGTGAAAACATCAAGTATTTAACAGAACTGCTCTAGCTGGAGATGGCTAATGAGCTGCTCTGCTCCCTGAGCTGATGCCAGTCATCTTTAGCAGCTTACAGCTTCTCTGTGAACAGATGCTGTAACCTTCAGAGAAACCCCAGTGCCAGCATGTTGGGGGCTGGAAGGGAGCTCTGGGGATCAGCCAGTCCATACCCCCCTGCTCCAGCAGGGGCACCCACAGCAGCTTGCCCAGGGTCACCTCCAGCTGCCTTGGCAATCTCTCCACACAAGGAGACTCCACAGCCTCTCTGCAAAGCCTGGGCCAGGGCTCCAACACCCTCACACCAAACAAGCTTCTCCTCCTGCTCAGCTGCAACCTCCTGGCTTCCAGTTGGTGCCCAGTGCCCCTTGGCCCGGCCCTGGGCACCACTGAGCAGAGTCTGGCCCCAGCCTCTTGCCCCCAGCCTTCAGCTCTTGCTGGGCATTGAGCAGCTCCCCTCTGGGGCTGCTCTTCTCCAGGCTCAGCAGCCCCAGGGCTCTCAGCCTTTCCTCCTGCCAGAGCTGCTCCAGTGCCCTCAGCATCTTCCTGGGCTCTGCTGGGCTCTCTCCAGCAGTTCCCTGTTCCTTCCCCTGGGGCCTCCAGCTGTGACCTGTCCTGACTGCAGAACATTTTCCCACAACTGCTCTGGAAGTTGTCACAGGTTTATGACCAAGCTCTCTTCTCATTACTTCCAAATTAGAAAGCAGGAGGAAAAGCAGCCCTGCTCTTAACAGAAGGGACATTTTCTGTGGAAAGCAGATGAGCTGAAGTCTCTCCTCCTGCTTCTAACTGAATCTGCTAGATGAAGCTGTACTGAGCTAGATAAACAGAAGCAAGGAACAGGAGGAGTTGAGGGTGAGACCCCTCTGTTTGACAAGATTTCTGTCTCTATTCTAAGGTCACTCCATTAAATATTTAAAGAAGTTATTAACTGAAATGCAGAGAGGACTGGAGAATGGAGTTTGCTTTCCCAGAGCTGAGCTCTTAAATGAAAACCCAACAGCCTCTTGCTGCCTCCTCTGTGGGAGTGCAGGGCACTGCAGCATGGTCCTGGAGCCACTGCCTGGGTCACCCACACAGGGCTTCAAACCACCTGAGAGGAGCTCAAAACCATTGTGTTTCATCCCACAGTAAAGAATGGAGCCCAGGAGGCAGGGACAAGACTTTGGCCATCATTCACAGATCATCACAGCCAGCCCTGAACCAGCACTGCCAGGGCACCACTGAGCCATGGCCTCAGCACCACAGCTCCAGGGCTTGGAAACCCCTCCAGGAGTGGGGACTCCACCACTCCCTGGGCAGCCTGGGCCAGGCCTGGACAACCCTTTGGGGGAAGAAATTGCTCCTAAAGTCCAACCTAAACCTCCCCTGGCACAACCTGAGGCTGTTTCCTCTTGTCCTAGCACTTGTTCCTTAGGCAAAGAGCCCAAGCCACACCTGGCTGCAGCCTCCTCTCAGGTTGCTGTAGAGAGGGAGAAGGTCTCCCCTGAGCCTCCTCTGCAGCATCATCTGGCCACTGCTCTCAGCCACATGGGGTGACTCTGGGGGTGTCCTCTGCAGAGGCAGGAGCTGGATTCCATGACCCCTGGGGGTCCCTTCCAGCTCAGACTCCTCCCTGAGCAGAAATGGCAGCTACCAGAGTAACATGAGGCAACAAAACAGCAAGTAGAGCAGAGACAGAAGCCTCTCCTGAGGCCAGGAGCTCCTAACTCACCCCTCCAGGGGAAGGAACAGACAAGGACACTCACATCAAGGTTGTCAATGTCCAGAATCCTGGAGTGGAACTGCAGCCCCATGGCTTTGGCTTGCTGGATGGGATGAGCCAGCTGACTGTAGGTCTAAGGGAAGCAAGAAACTTGGGTTACACAGCTGAATTCCTTCTGTCACAAAGCAAAAGGCATTTTCCTCCTCAGAGAAGCACCAAAAGGCAAGAAGAAAAGTCAGGTTTGGGCAAACACACTCAACACCTGTCTGGGGAGGTATCCAACAGCTCCACCTCACACTCTTGAGCTTCAGCAAACCCAATTCTCACCCCAAAAACTCCTCCTGCTCTGCCCAGCCCTGCAGCCCCACTGCCAGCAGAGCATGCAGCAGGGCAGCTGAGAGCCAAGGCACTGGCAGTGTGGCTGTGACAGCAGTCCAGGGGCAGCAGCTTGGGAATGAAGCTATTTCCCTGGAGCTCAGGCAGCCCCTGGAGGCAGCCCAGCATTCCCTGGCTCCTCTCAGGCTGCACTATTTATGCATCTACAACTGTTGTTGGGGACAGCACATTTCTGTTTGCTTCCAGCAGGCTCTTGGCAGCTACCAAACCAACCAGGAGGCAGTTTCCTACTCCCTTCCCTCACCCCAAGGCCTTTTATCCTTCCTCCCAAGCATTCAAATGCAGATATCCTGCAGAATTCCCTGGCAAAGGACACTGGGGTGGAGCTGGAGCTCAGGGATTCTGAGGGCAGCAGGCAGGGAGAGCTTCACAAGGCACAAACCACACCCAGGGCAGAGGCTGCTGGCATCCTGCAGCTTGGCTACTGCCCCTGCTTGCTTTAGTGGCTTGTGTTCCAGCCCTTCAGCACACAAAGAACACTGGGAGGGGATCCTGGGCAAGGACTTTTATCACCTAGGCTCTCATGACTCCCTTGCTTTGCTCCTAGAGATGATTCTTGCCCTCAGAAGCCTCATCTAGGACCACAAGTAGCTAACAAGGGTTTGCTTTCTGCCTTACAAGCTGCAGTGGATCTGCTCCTTCCCTCTAGAGGCCTGAGAGGAACCCACTGCTATCATTCCAAAGCTTGTTTCCTTCCTTTCCCTTGCAGCCTGCTGCTAACAGCTGACCTTTCCCTGCTGCACTGTGGTCAGGAGGATGTTCAGCACCCAGAAACCCCATCAAAGACAAGACTGCCTCCTCCAGCATGTGCATCCCCAGCTTCTGGTGGTGATCAGCCAGGAGAACAGGGACTGGGAGCAGTCAAAACCTTCAGAAACAGAACAGCTCTGGCTCTGTGCTGCTTTGGAGCAGAGGGAAGGCCAGAACCAGTGCCCAGCAGTGCTGTCAGGAAAGGATTTGCCTCCAGGAAGTTCACTGGCCACTAACCCAGCCCCTGAACCCTCACCAAGTCATAGGCACTGTTCCAAAAGGTGGATCCAGGACTGAAGAATCTATCCCAGCCCAAAAACTAAAGCAGCTTTTGTCCAACAGAACAAAGCCCAGTGATTCTCCAGGCTGCAGATGAGGATTAGCTGCTGGGACACTGCACTGGAGCTGTCTCTGTGCTTGGGGAGCTCCAGGACAGCTCTGTAAACACAAAACCATCACCTTTTGGGGGCAGTTCAAGTGTCCCTGCACCTTCTCAGCCCACAGCAGGGACACAAGCTCCAGAAGGGCAGTTAGTTAGACTCCTTTGAGCTTAGCTCTCAATTTACTCTCTGTCTCTAAAGCTCTTCTCTCATATCCAGACTCTTCAAGGAACCTGCAACCTTTCCAGTTATTTATTAGATATTTCTCCTTATTCTCTCACCCTGCAGCCTTTCAGAACCTCTTCAGACCCTGTTAGTAGCTCTACTTACTGCTTCATAGCACCAGTCCTTGAGGATCTCAAGCTCTCCAGATATCATAGCCTGAAAAGAGAGAAACCAAACCAAACATCAACACTTTCAAACACTCTCTCAAGAGTTGAAACCAGCAGCAAACTGTTTGAAATCCTGCACCTTGGGAAAGTCTAAACAACCCCAACTCTCCCAGCCTGGCCTCACAGCAGAGAGCTTCCAGCCTCAGATCATTGTTGTGGCCTCCTCTGGCCCTGCTCCACCAGGTCCATGTCTCTGCTGTGCTGAGGACTCCAGAGCTGCTCCCAGCACTGCAGCTGAGCTCTCCCCAGAGCAGAGCAGAGGCAGAATCCCCTCCCTGCCCTGCTGGCCACCTCCCAAAGCTCCTGGAGCTGGGATCTGACAGAAGCAGGAGCAGAGAGCAGTGCCATGGAAAAGCAGAGTGACCCTGACAGCTCTGTCCCATCCCACTGTCCAGTGACAGTCCCCCAGCCAGCAGTGACAGCACCCAACTGGCCACCAGTTTGCATCTGCAAGCATCCCAGTTCTCTTTGCTCATCCCATCATGTCCCCTCATGGCCAGGAGCATCAGCATCATCTCTTTGTGTGTCCCAAGATGTCTCAGCTGGAGATCTGACCCCTCCCTGCACTGCTCTGTGGGATGAGAACACAGCTCTGCTCACTCTCAGCATCTGTTTCTCTCCTCAAGCCTCAGCTTTCCCACTCTCACCCAAACCTCCCAACCTCTGCTGGGCTGTTCCAACTCCTCTGCTTTCCCTCTGCTTTTCTGACCCAGTTACAGGGAGAAGAACTCTCTCCATCCATCCTGGAGCTCACATCCTTCATCCCTGCTGTCCTCTGAGTGCTTGAATGGTTGCCTTTAAAGCCATGAAGCTCCACATCCTTCCTTCCACCAGTGCCAGAAACACTTTCACTGAGCCATTTGTCATGACCTGCTGTGCCAAAGCAGTCACAGAACACTCAGAACCCAGCAGTGCCTGGCACATCCTCTCCCTTATCAGCTCTTTGCTATCATCATTTCCCCAGCAGTGTTTATTCACCTCCTTCCTTCTGATCTCTGCTGCCTCTAGCAGTCCTCCTGGGAGAAGCTGCTTAGATGTTTTATGAGGCCAGAAAACAATTGGCCTGTCTACTAAGGGATGAAATATAGAGGCAGAGAATCATTAAGGCTGGAAAAGACCTCTGAGATCAGCCAGCACAGCCATCAACCAGCACTGCCAGGGCACCACTCAACCATGGCCTCAGCACCACAGCTCCAGGGTTTCTGAACACCTCCAGGGGTGGGGACTCCACCACTGCCCTGGGCAGCCTGGGCCAGGCCTTGACAACCCTTTGGTGGAAGAAATTGCTCCTAAACTCCAACCTAAACTTCCCCTGGCTCTCTTCTTCCTGAGGCTCTTTTTTCCCCCTTCATAAATCATCTTCCCTGCACTGGCAGCAATGGCTTGGATCTGTTGAAGGATTCTGCTCTCAGGCTTCTTTATGCCTTTCAGAAACCCTGGCCAGGTAACTGCCCAAGCACAGAACCAAGAGTCATTTGGGTTGGGAGGATCTTGACTGAGATCAACCATGAACCTAACACTGCCAGGTCACCACCAAACCATGGCCTCAGCACCACAGCTCCAGGGCTCTGAAACCCCTCCAGGGATGGTGACTCCACCACTGCCCTGGGCAGCCTGGGCCAGGCCTGGACAACCCTTTCAGGGAAGAAACTGTTCCTCATGTCCAACCTAAACCTCCCCTGGCACAGCTTGAGGCTGTTTCCTCTTGTCCTGTCACTTGTTCCTTGGGAGAAGAGCCCAAGCCCCACCTGGCTCCAGCCTCCTCTCAGGGAGTTGCAGAGAGCCAGAAGGTCTCCCCTGAGCCTCCTCTTCTCCAGGCTAACCAAGCCCAGCTCCCTCAGCTGCTCCTCTAGTCCCTTCCCCACCTTCCTGCCCTCCCAACCAAGAGGCAGTTTAGTTCCCCATGGGATCCAACCTCCTCCCAACCTTCTCCCATCTCCTGAGCACAGCTGGCTGCTGGAGAGGCAAACACTGTGCCAGCTTTCCATCTACCATCAGGCACCTGAAAGAAAACCCTTCCAGCTGAGAGTAAAGGAAGAAAAGAAGGCCCCAAGCAGAGGACTGAGCCTCTGCCCCCTCCTGACCTCCAGCACGTTGGGGATGATGTCGCGCTCGCACTGCCGCAGGAAGCGATCCCTGTCGAAGGAGGGATCCACCTTCAGGATCTCTGTCAGGACTTCAGACATTTCTGTCTTGGAGAACAAGCCACCTAAGGAAAGAACTCCAGTCAGACTGAGGGCACAGCAGCTGCTGCCAGCAAACCTTTGGGGATGGAGCAGAATCACCTGAGAGCCACTGCAGGCCCCAGACGAGCACTTGCCAGCACACTGCACTTCTGAGCTAGCAGCAGGTTGGCTGCACTGCAGGACACTGCACTGCATGGCATTGCCTAATCATCTACAGAAAATACTCTCTCAAGGCCCAGAAGCTGTTCCCAGAGTTAGGAACACATGCAGGAGCCCAGCAGTAACCATCCCAGAGCAGAGCTCAAAGGCCAGAGGGCCACTTTCCCAGCAAGGGTGGAACGTTACCTATTAAGTCAGTGACTTTGTCTGTGACAGCTCTGGAGGCTCTGATGAATGCATTATCACTTTCATCATACTTCATTTTCATTTCAAAGAACCCTGAAAGGAGAGGAGATGTGAGCAGCAGTGTCCTTCCAGCTCCAGTTCTGAAGCAGGAAGCAGCATGCAGTGGGTTGCAGATCAACCCTGCCAGATCTCTTCTCAACTCCACTGCTGCTTTAACAGGTTCCAGTTCCAACAGTTCCTCTCCTCCTCCTCAGCCTGCAACGTTCTGGACTAGCAGTCCCTGTCCCTAGGAGTTTCTCTGCTGTCTCTGGTTCAGCTGCCACAAACCCTGGCCCTTCTATGCAGATGTTCACACCCCAGCCATGCTCAACCCCAGCACCACTCTGCTCCCACCCCCTGAGCCTACAAGGGGCAGCAGGACAGGAAACCAACAGCAGGAGGTTTACCTGGGGGGGTGGGAGAAGCAAGAACAGACCTCAAACCTTGCCAGGCTTTCATAAACTAGCAAACATCAGTGAGGAGGCAGCTCCTACACAGCCCCAGGTACTCCTCAAGCTGGCTAAGAAAGCAAGCCAAGCATGGCAGGAGCTCCAGAACTCCTGGGGGGGGGGAAGAACTCCAGCAAACCAAGATCTCCAAGGCAGAAGGAAAGGCAGAGGGTGAAGAGAAAGAACCAAGAAGCCATTCAGGCAAGCAGAGATTGCTCCAGCAAACCAAGGGCTCAGTGTTCTGTCTCTGGACACCATCAGTGGAGCAGAACTGCAAAGGTAGCTGCAGGATAACCTGCAGGGAGCTTCAGGAGCTAGTAGCATCTCTCCTCAGCCTGCTGAAGGGGATCTGAAAGCTCAGCCCAAGGAGCTCTGCTTTAAAAGAAGCTGGGAAGAAACACAAGGCAAAGTTAAGTCTGGCTTACACTTTGTTCCTGAGGCTCTTTTTTCCCCCTTCATAAATCATCTTCCCTGCACTGGCAGCAATGGCTTGGATCTCTTGAAGGATTCTGCTCTCAGGCTTCTTTATGCCTCTCAGAAACCCTGACCAGGTAACTGCCCAAGCACAGAACCAGAGTCATTTGGGTTGGGAGGATCTTGACTGAGCTCAACCATGAACCTAACACTGCCAGGTCACCACCAAACCATGGCCTCAGCACCACAGCTCCAGGGCTCTGAAACCCCTCCAGGGGTGGGGACTCCACCACTGCCCTGGGCAGCCTGGGCCAGGCCTTCACAACCCTTTGGGGAAGAAATTGTTCCTCATGTCCAACCTAAACCTCCCCTGGCACAACTTGAGGCTGTTTCCTCTTGTCCTATCACTTGCTCCTTGGGAGAAGAGCCCAACACCCACCTGGCTCCAAGCCTCCTCTCAGGGAGCTGCAGAGAGCCAGAAGGTCTCCCCTGAGCCTCCTCTTCTCCAGGCTAACCAAGCCCAGTTCCCTCAGCTGCTCCTCACAACACTTGTGCTCCAGACCCTTCCCCACCTTCCTTGCCCTTCTCTGGCCACACTCCAGCACCTCAGAGTCCTGCCAGTGGTGAGGGGCACACACCTGTAGATCTGCAGCATTTTTAGGTTTTGCAATCCAAAGCCCAGAGGAGGCCAAGCCCCAGCCATTCCAGAGCCCTAAGCAGATGACAGCAGAAAGCAGCTCTCTGAGGACAAGCTTTTTCCTTGCTGGAAGCTCAAGGGCAGGAAAAGGAGCTCTGCCTGCCCCCTCCCTGGTGACATGCATTCATCCCCTGGCCTCTTCCCAGTGCCAGAGTAGATCTGCCAAGAGGAAAACCCACCCCAGACAGAGTCTCCTTCTCTTGATGCAATGGCTAAAGCAGGGTTTGGTGCCTGAAGGGGGCAGGGACTGCTCCAACCCAATGCTTGCCTGGGGCTGGGGTCCAAACACAGATGGAAGAGCTTGGAAAAGCTACAACTCTGTCAGCTCCACCTCCCTCCCCCTCCCACCTCCTCCCAGCAACAGCTACAACAGCAAGAAAAGGGCCAGGACCTGTGTTGTGTTGAGACTGGTTGCACAGATGGGCAGCAAGAAGCAGAGGAAGGGAAGGAATCTGCTACTCCTTTGTCTCTGAGCACTTACTGTTGAAGACCACGTTGTTGTCCTTGAAATCCTTCCACTGCTGATACCATTTGGAGTCTTTGTGCAGTACCACACCCATGGCCTCCCTAGAAAGCAGAGAGGACATGAGGGTACTGGGGAGCAAGGGCTTTACAAGTAAGGAGGAACAAGGAGAACACCCTCAGGACTGGGACCCAGCTGGCACAGCCCAGGAAGAGGAGAGGACTGAGCAGGGAAGGCAAAGGAGCTCAGGCTTAGTCCTGCCAAAGGGAACTCAAGAGCAAGGTGAGACAACCTAACAGGTGCCTAAGAACATTCTCTCTCTCCTCCCCAATTCCAAGTGCCCAATTTCACTGTCACAAGAGTCAGTCTCATCAAGTCATGCTGGAAACTGCCCCTCAGCTCCTCCTCTGCTAGGTCACCCCTCAGCCCACAGCCTCCTCCTCAGCTCCCCCTGCTCTGCTAGGTCACCCCTCAGCCCACAGCCTCCCCCTCAGCTCCCCCTGCTCTGCTAGGTCACCCCTCAGCCCACAGCCTCCCCCTGCTCTGCTAGGTCACCCCACAGCCCACAGACTCCCCCTCAGCTCCTCCTGCTCTGCTAGGTCACCTCTTAGCCCACAGCCTCCCTCTGCTCTGCTAGGTCACCCCTCAGCCCACAGCCTCCTCCTGCTCTGCTAGGTCACCCCTTAGCCTACAGCCTCCTCCTGCTCTGCTAGGTCACCCCTCAGCCCACAGCCTCCCCCTGCTCTGCTAGGTCACCCCTCAGCCCACAGCCTCCCCCTCAGCTCCTCCTGCTCTGCTAGGTCACCCCTTAGCCCACAGCCTCCCCCTCAGCTCCTCCTGCTCTGCTAGGTTACCCCTTAGCCCACAGCCTCCCCCTCAGCTCCTCCTGCTCTGCTAGGTCACCCCTCAGCCCACAACCTCCTCCCCAGCACTGACATTTGAACCAACCCTGACCTGCAGCTCGGTTTTAAAGCTTTCCTGAAAGGATCCCCAGAAACATTCCCCCTCCAGCCCCTCCCCAGACATACTCATTAGCTTCAAACACTCGTTCTTCTTTCAGCCTCTCTCCTGAGGACTCTGTTCTCTTCCGCAGCCTCTCCGGGCGCCTGTAAGAACCAGGCTGCCCCAGGACACTTTCATCTAGCTCCTTCTTGACACTTTCTACTCCCTGAAAAGAGAAAGATCACTCTCAGGTTGATTTCTTGATCCTCTCCTTTCCCCAGGAACTGAGGGGAAAAAAACATGCTTCTGTTGGAAAGGAAAAAGAGGCAAAGGAAAACTAGTAACAAGTTAGTTGTGCTGCTCTCCTCAGCGAGTGTCTCGCTGCTGGTGGCTACACAGCACACCAGTGCACACCAGTGCACACCAGCAAGGCCTCCTGCTGAGGATGGGAACAGCCTAGGACACCAAATGGATGGCTGGATTCATACAATGGCTTGGAAGGGACCTTAAAGATCATCTAGAACCAGCCCCCTCCCTGCCATGGCCAGGGATGCCACTCACTAGACCACGTTGCCCAGGGTCACATCCAGCCTGGCCTTGAACACTGCCAGGGATGAGGCAGCCACAGCCTCTCTGGGCAACCTGTTCCAATGCCTAACCACCCTTAAGGGGAAGAATTTCTTCCTAACACCCACTCTAACTCTTCCCTCCTGCAGTTTGAGGCCATTTCCCCCTTGGCCTGTTGCTTTCCACCCAGGTCAAAAGTCTCTCCCCCCTTCTACAGGCCCCCTGTAGGAATTGGAAGGTTGCTAGAAGGTCTCCCCAAAGCCTTCTCTTCTCCAGGCTGAACAACCCCAACTCTCTCAGCCTGGCCTCACAGGGGAGGTGCTCCAGCCCTCTGATCATCTTGGTGGCCTCCTCTGAACCTGCTCCAAAAGGTCCAGATCTTTCTTATGCTGAGGCCCCCAGACCTGGCTGCATTCCTCCTGCTGGGGTCTCATGAGGGCAGAGCAGAATCAATCTGAAATGTAAAACCCCAACACAGCAGAAGCTCTGGGCACAGTCAAAGCTTACAGCTGGCAAGGGGGAAGCTCCACAGAGGAATAGATGGAGCCAGAGGAAAGCAGGAGCAGCAGCAGCCACTGTTGGATGACAAGTTCCAGCTACAAGGAAGAACAATTCCTTTATCCATAAGTAAGGGATAAGAAAGGCTCCAGGACACCAACAAACTGCAAAGGCACTGGGAAGATCCAGACAAGCCAGGCTGTAGGCTCAGCTTAAACTGCAGGAGATGCTAAAGGAGAAAGAGGAGAGATTCTCCATCCTGGGAGAAGCTGCCTCAAGGCAGAGACTGGAATTTAACTGACTTGAAACACCAAGGATAAGCAAATGAAAAGCTCCAAAGCTCAGCTTGTTCCTGCTGACTCTAAAAGACCTAACTGAGGGAGCTGGACTTGAAAGTCCTCTAAAACCATTGCCTGCTTCTAAGATCTGGGCCAGCAGCTTGCTTCAGGGAAGGGACAAACAGTTCTCAGATGAGGAGGCTGCTGGAGTCAGAGAACAGCTCTCAGTGCAGGAAAAGGAGCAAAGCAACTGGTGTCTCATGTCAGCTGCAGCTAGCAGTGACCTTTAGAAGATGATGGCTCTTCAGAAAGCAGAGAGAGGAGAGCTGACAGGACTGATGGCACTGTCACCTGCCTGCCTTTGGCACCTCCTGGCTCCAGGGAGGCAGGAGAAGCCACCCAAGGGGAACAGCACTCCTGAGGTTGATTCCACTCAGTTGGGTGACACTCTGCTCCCATGGGTACCCCCAGCACCCAGCTGCAGAAGGTATTTGCTGCCCCCCTCTGAGAGCACAGCCACCCCTGTTCCCACTAACACCTTCCAGCAGCTCAGCTCCTCAAGACTGACACTTCTTAGGGCTGAAGAGTGAAAGCCAGACCTGCAAAATCCCCCCTCTGGAATGCAGCAGCTTCTCCAAGGTCTTGCTAAAAGACTTTTGCATTGGATTTGATCCTCAGCAGAAAACCTGCACATGACTCCCATGCTAATGAGCAGTGTCCAGAGCCCCAGGGTTTCTGTACCTGAGAAAGAGCTTTGAAGGCTGCTGTCTTGCCTAATTTCTCCCCTCCTTTGGTCACTGACTCTGCAGACTGCTTTGCTGTTTTGGCTGCTTCTTCCACCCCTTCCTTTATCCTCCTGCCAAGGTCACTCTTGCTTACTTCATCCAAGCTCTGCAACAGAACAGGAGAGGAAAGAAATGGTTAATTCCAGCCCAAACTTCCCCAGAATGAGCCTTCTAACTTTAGGAGTGCTAAAGATCTCCCCAAAGCCAAGGTGAACAGCCAGGCACATGTCACAGGAGGCACACCAGGGCACTGTGGCTTGGCTCTTGCAGCATGATCCAGCCCACACCTCTCTGCAGAACACTTCTGGCTCCTTAGGGCCCAGAAACAAGTGTCACAGCTCCTACCCACATCCTTCTTGACATCACAGAGAAGGCTCAACGGTGGCAGAGGTAAAACAGCCCAGGCCTTGCCTCTGAAACTCTCTGGCACTCTCTGCTCCTCCAGAGAAGCTGCAGAAGAGGTTGAGATGCAGCTCCTCCAGCTAACCCAGGAGCTGCTTCCCTTAACCCAACCCATCCAACCCCCTCCCACACATCCCCTGGGCTCTGCTTGCAGAGCTGGGATCTCACATGCAAGAGCTTAAAAGGAGTTGCTCAGAGCCCCAGACAACCTGAGCTGGGATGGTTCCAGGGATGGGACATCTCCCACCTCTCTGGGCAGCCTGGGCCAAGCTCTCACCACCTTCAGCACCACAAAATTCTTCCCTAGATCTGGTCTAAATCTTAAGTTTCCAACCATCAGCCCTTGGCCTGGCCCAACAGGCCCTGAGAGGTCCTTTCAGCACTGGGAGGCTTCCTGAAGTATCTGTCAGCTGGAACTAACTGCAGGAGGAAGAGCAGCTCCTTTGCAGCCCCTGCTGATTTAATGACTCTAATTAAAACAAGACTGAGGTGTCTGGGAGTAAGTGGCAGGGTGGCAGACATGGCTACAACAGCTCTTCTCCCAACTCCTCCAGCTTGATGCCACCTCCTGGGTACTGAGAGGTCTGCAGCAGCAGCAGGGCTGAGCTCACCGACTAGCAGCCACCTTGGGCAGGAGAAGCAGTGTCCTCCTGGGATCTGCTCCCTCCTCCTCCTCCTGCACTTCAGGATGCTGCTTGTGCTGAGAGAAGGTGGCAGAAGGAATCAAAGGCCTTGCAGCCCCTGAGGAGTGCCCAAACAGCCCAGGTTTGGAGCAGAACTGACAGGCAGCCTAACACTGCAGAGCAGCTTCTGCAGGCACCACATGCACCTGATTTATTCCAGCTTCCAAATACAAGCAGGAGAAGTCCTCAGGACTTCACTCCAGAGAGATTCAACACTGACAGACATCTGCTGCCTGGGAGAAGCAATGCAGGAACTGAGCACAAGCTGCAGGGCTCAGCCCTCCCCTAGACACAACAAGATGAATTCAGCTGCTGAGAATCAGAGCTGCAGAGACACAGTGACCTTTAAAGCCACAGAAGACCTGGGAGGTATGAGCAGTGCCTTCTCCTGCAGGCATTCTGCTACTCCTCAGCCACACAGCATCACTGACAGCACTTCAGCTACCCCAGCAGCACCTAGAGCCTCTGCTGGGGCAAGTCTGCTTCCACATGCAGGGAGAAGCCTGAAGCCAAACTGCACTAGCAGCAAAAGCTGTCAGTGGGAAGAGCATCACAGCTCCTGAGCAGCCTTTCATGGGGATCTTCCAGCACTGCTCTTCCCAGGGCAACAAACACCCTGAGGGCTTCTTTATCACCACAGCTCCAGGGCTTGGAAACCCCTCCAGGGGTGGAGACTCCACCACTGCCCTGGGCAGCCTGGGCCAGGCCTTCACAACCCTTTCCAGGAAGAAACTGTTCCTCATGGCCAACCTAAACCTCCCCAGTGCCACTTGAGGCTGTTTCCTCTTGTCCTGTCACTTGCTACCTGCAAGAGCCCAAGCCCCACCTGGCTCCAGCCTCCTCTCAGGGAGTTGCAGAGAGCCAGAAGGTCTCCCCTGAGCCTCCTCTTCTCCAGCCTAACCAAGCCCACTTCCCTCAGCTGCTCCTCACAACACTTGTGCTCTAGACCCTTCCCCACCTTCCTTGCCCTTCTCTGGACACACTCCAGCACCTCAATGTCCTTCCTGGAGTGAGGAGCCCAAAACTGACCCCAGGATTGGAGCTGTGGCCTCCCCAGTGCCCAGCCCAGGAGGCCAATCCCTGCCCCAGCCCTCCTGCCACCCCAGTGCTGCTCCAAGCCAGGATGCTCTTGGCCTCCTTGGCCACAAGACTTTGGCCTTCAAGATTCAGAACATCAATCACCTTGGGAACAGCAGCCACCTTTCAGCAAGAGAGGAGAAAGGATGAGAACACAAATGCACCCAAACCACAACCTCAGAGCACAACCACACCAGGGGAAGGTCCTTCCACAGCTGCCTTTTACCTCTTTAACTGTGCCAGTGATTTCTCCAAGCTTCTTTTTAATCACTTCTGAGGTCTTGACTGTTTCAGATTCAATGGTTTTCTGTGAGGGGAAAAACAAACAAAGATGTTGCATTCAATTCTGAGGACAGAAAACACTCCAGAACTGGTTAGAACATCACAGACCTCAGTAAGACTGTAACTGAGGGCAAAAAGAGCTGCACCTGAGGGAGCTGCTACCTCCAGCTCCAGCATCAGCATTTCCTGAGTAACCAGCACCAGCATTTCATCTGTGCTGTTAATATTTCTTCAGAGACTGCAAAAGAAGTCTTGAAACACTTCCAGCATCCAACTTACTGCCTTATTCTTTTATCTCCTTGTTGTTTTCTGCTGGAAAGACTCTCCACTGAAACAACCACCCCACCCTAAGGCATCCATTTGCCACTTGCCCTTTCCAGCCAGACAGAAGCTCTCCTCAAAGCAGACATGGGAACTACAGAGGTGATTAGAGGAAAGATTCACCCTGATATTGAGAAGAGGCACAGCTCAGTGAGTGGGCAGTGAAAAGACCAAAGGAATTGAGGAGGAAGACTCACATATTTCCTCCTGGCTTCTCGAAGGGCATCAGATTCTTCCAGCTTCTTGGCCTCATCTCTGAATCTTTTAATGCTTTCCTTCATCTCCTTGTTCTTGGCTAGTTCCTGCTTGATGTTCTCCACAAACCCTGATATAAAGCCTTTCCTTCCTCCTGCAGCATAGCATCTAGACTAAAGAAAAGCATCACATGTTGGAGAATTCAAGCAGGCTTTCATTTCAAAGCAAGGCAGCAGCAGATTTCCTGGGTCAGCTCTAACACAGCAGCTGCTGTGGAAAGCAAACATGGAGAACAAGCAGCTACCTTGAAAAGCAGCAGCTTACCTTCCAAACAGCCACATCTCAGAGAATCAGAGAGTTGTTACAGCTGGAAAAGGCTTCTAAGATCATCAAGTCCAATCATTAACCCAACACTGCCATCATGGCCTCAGCACCACAGCTCCAGGGTTTGGAAACCCCTCCAGGGGTGGGGGACTCCACCACTGCCCTGGGCAGCCTGGGCCAGGCCTAGACAACCCTTTGGGGGAAGAAACTGTTCCTCATGTCCAACCTGAGCCTCCCCTGGGGCAACTTGAGGCTGTTTCCTATTGTCCTAGCACTTGTTCCTTGGCAGAAGAGCCCAAACCCCACCTGGCTCCAGCCTCCTTTCAGGGAGCTGCAAAGAGTGAGAAGGTCTCCCCTGAGCCTCCTCTTCTCCAGGCTAACCAAGCCCAGTTCCCTCAGCTGCTCCTCACAACCCTTGTGCTCTAGACCCCTCCCCACCTTCCTTGCCCTTCTCTGGCCACACTCCAGCACCTCAGTGTCCTTCTGGCAGTGAGGAGCCCAAACCTGAACAGCAGATGTCCAACACCCTTCTAACACCCTGGGAAGAACAGCAATAAAGTGAGGACAAAGCTGCTTCTCCAGAGGAAGCTGAACTCCAGAGGTTAGTTCAGCCTTAATTTGGTAGATGAAGTCAAGTCACTAGAGAAGTCCTGAACTCTGGCACTTGGACTCAGCCACTACAAAGCTCCTGGAATTCATCAGACAGATCTTTCATAGTGGAAACTTTCAACCTAGACCTGGTGTTCCTCAGAAACATCTCCAGATCCAGATCAGTCCTCTAATGGGAAACTGCTTTCAGCCTAAAAGAAACCAACTCAACAGTTAACCAACCTGCTGGAGCTCTAGGACAGCTCTGCTCACCCCATACACTGTGCCTCTGTGCACTGCAGGACCTGGGTATCTTCTGGAGAGCAGCCATAAGCCACTGATGACACATTTCTGCAGGGAAAAGGTGAGATCAGCTTAGCACACAACATAACAGGAGCTCTGGAGAGCCGAGGAGGGAAGGGAAAAAATGCAAATTAGAGAATATTGACTGGTCTGGGAATAGCTAATGATACCAAACTGGGAGCAGTGGTGACCCCTGTCAGGCTGTGCTGCCATTCAGTGAGGCCTGGACAGGCTGAGAGCTAGGGGAGAAGAGTCTCATGGAGTTCAACAAGGGCAAGTGGAGAGTCCTGCACCTGGGGAGGAATAACCTCATGGAGCAGGGCAGGTTAGGGGTTGAGCTGGTGGAAAGCAGCTCCACAGAGGAGGACCTGGGAGTGCTGGGAGACAACAAGATCACCAGGAGCCAGCACTGTGCCCTCAGGGCCAAGAAGGCCAACAGTCTCCTGGGCTGCATTAACAACAGTGTGACCAGCAGCAGGTCCCAGGCAGTGGCTCCAGTCCCTCGGTGGCTCCAGGATCTCAGTAGCACTCATACCTCTGTGGCTCCGGTACCTCATAGCTCTAGTACCGTAGCTCCTGCAGCACCTCATAGCTCCGGTACCTCTGTGGCTCGGGCAGCTCGGGGGCTCCACGGCGGCAGAGGCAGGTGAGAGGAGAGAACCAGCGTCGCGGCCCACCTCACCGGCCGGCCCCCACCACCCCAGTCCAGACACCGAGCTCACTCCGTGCCGGCCCAGCCCCGTCCGGGCGTTCAGCGCCGCCGCTCCCCCTCACGCCAGCCCTGGGCCGCGCCCCGCCGCCGCCGCCTCCCACCGCCCTCGGAGCCGAGGCTGCCCCACCCTGCCTCGGGCGAAGGCAGCAGCTCCCCTGCCCTCCCGGGCCGCTCCGTACTAACCCGGCAGCCTCCGGCCGCCGCCATCTTCCACGCGCAGCCCGTGACCTTCGCGCGGCGCCGCACGGTGACGTCATTCCTCCCCGCCGAACGGGGCCGCGTGGCGTGAGGAGAAGCGGGAACGGGAGTTCGTGTAGCGAGCGGCGCCAGGCCTCCTCCAGCGGCAGCGGCAACGGCAGCGGCATGTGGGCAGCGACCCAGTCTGCGGGCAGCGAGTCCTCGTCTCCGGTCCCAGTCCTGTATGTGAGCTTACGCCTTGGCTGCAGGCACAACTCCCGGTCGGTCTCCAGTCCCAGTCCTGTGTATGTGGGCACGGGCCCTGGCTGCAGGCACAAGTCCTGGCTGCGGGCACAGGCCCTAGTCTTGGGTGCCAGTCCTCTATGTGGGCACAGGCCCTAGCTGCAGGCACAAGTCCTGTATGTGGGCACAGGCCCTGGCTGAAGGCATAGGCCCTGTATATGGGCACAGGCCCTAGCTGCAGGCACAAGTCCTGTATGAGGGCACAGGCCCTGGCTGAAGGCACAGGCCCTGTATGTGGGCACAGGCCCTAGCTGCAGGCAGAAGTCCTGTATGTGGGCACAGGCCCTGGCTGAAGGCACAGGCCCTGGCTGAAGGCACAGGCCCTAGCTGCGGGCACAAGTCCTGTATGTGGGCACAGGCCCTGGCTGCGGGCACAGGCCCTGGCTGCGGGCACAGGCCCTGGCTGCGGGCACAAGTCTAGTATGTGGGCACAGGCCCTGGCTGAAGGCACAAGTCTAGTATGTGGGCACAGGCCCTGGCTGCGGGCACAGGCCCTGGCTGCGGGCACAGGCCCTGGTCTCCAGTCCCAGTCCTGTGTATGTGGGCACGGGCCCTGGCTGCAGGCAGAAGTCCTGTATGTGGGCACAGGCCCTAGTCTCAGGTGCCAGTCCTGTATGTGGGCACAGGCCGTGGCTGCAGGCACAATTCACTCCAGGGAAAGCCCACCTATGTGTTAAATAAAATGTTAGTTCAAAGTAAACTCCAGCAAGGCTGTGGGTATTTTTTCTCCTATGGTATAAAACAGTGCAGTACCTGTTCCCCCTGCGCAGCAGCCTCCCCTCTCTCCTCCTCTCGTGGTAGCCAGCGCTGGAGTGACGGTGGCCATAGCAACACGGCTGCCACAGCAACGCTGCTCGAACGCAGCATGATGATGGTGCTCCAGCAGGGGGCACCCACAGCAGCTTGCCCAGGGTCACCTCCAGCTGCCTTGGCAATCTCTCCACACAAGGAGACTCCACAGCCTCTCTGCAAAGCCTGGGCCAGGGCTCCAACACCCTCACACCAAACAAGCTTCTCCTCCTGCTCAGGTGGAACCTCCCGGCTTCCAGTTGGTGCCCAGTGCCCCTTGGCCTGGCCCTAGGCACCACTAACCGTATTTGCTGCAGGAGAAGGTGAAATACCTAACCTTCTGCCTTTCACCTGCAGCAGCTCCTTGCCCCTGACTGGAACTGATACAGCTCTGAGCACAGCCCCACATCAGTCAAATAAAAAAACCAACCAAAAGCACCTAATAAATGATGTTTGTAAATCTCTTTTCAGTTCAGGCCTTCAGAATGGCACTGACACAACTGAAGGTAAAGGATATTTTCTTTATTAATTATTTTTAAGTCTGTATTGCCACTGGAGGAAAAAGCTACCAGCTTTCTGCTATGAGATCTCCTTGCTGAGGTTTCAGAGGAAGGGAAGGTCCCTGTGCCCCAAAGCCATCCCAGGACCAAAGTGACTGCATGACTTCATCACTTCAAAGACCAATTCATCCCACCACAAGTTGACAGCCAAGAGGAACTTTCCTTCCTGCCACTTCACACACCACAAAACCCCAGTTCTCTGAGCTCCTTTTACAGGTGGTTTGGGAAGCAGAGCCTGAGCTGCCAGTAAGAAGATGCAGTGCCTGGGATCTTTAACTTGCATTTATTATCAAAGGTCATACTGTTTACATCTGTCATGTCAACAAGATGCCACAACTACAAAAAAAGATTGTGCACATTGCAGGTTCAATGCAAACCCCAGTAAAATGGAAATCCATCAGTTAAAAAAGTAATTAAAATGACTCCAGAAAGCAACAGAATTCTTTTTTAACACCTTTACATCCAGTCAAATTAAAATGGTTAACAAGAGGAGAAAAAAAAAAACCAAAAACCAACCAAACCAAAACCCCCAAACAATACAAATGGCCAAAGTCTGATCTCTGGGTTAAAAAGGCAACTACTTAAGCGTTCCTATCGATTCGGACATCGATCTCCCGGCCCCGCAGCTGGATCCCGTTCATCATGCGGCAGGCACGCTCTGCCACCTCGGGGGACTCGAACCGAACCACACCACAGCCCTTGGACTTCCCATTCTCCATCTTGATATCAGCATACAGCACGTGGCCTGCAAAGCAGAGAGGCTTACAATCATAGAATTGCCAGAGTTGGAAGGGATCTTAAAGATCAGCTAGTTCTAACCCCCCCTAGCCTGGCAGGGACACTTTCCACTAGAGCAGGTTGCCCAGGGCTCTGTCAAGCGTCCGGTTCTGGGCCCCTCAGTTGAAGAAGGAGAGGGAACTGCTGGAAAGAGTCCAGCACGCAGCCACCAAGATGCTGAAGGGGCTGGAACATCTTCCTTCTGAGGAAAGGCTGAGGGAGCTGGGGCTCTTGAGCTTGCAGAAGAGGAGACTAAGGGGTGACCTCATCTGTGCTTTTAAGTATGTGAAGGGTGTGTGACAGGAGGATGGGGTCAGGCTCTTCTCAGTGAAGCCCAGTGGCAGGACAAGGGGCAATGGCTGTAAGCTGAAGCATAGGAGGTTCTGTGTGAATACACGTTTTCCCAGTTGAGGTGCCAGAGCTCTGGCACAGACTGCCCAGAGAGCTTGAGGAGTCACCTTCCATGGAGGTATTCAAAACACACTTCTGTATGACCCGGTCTAGCGAATCCTGCTGTGGCAGGGGGGTTGGACTAGATGATCTTTCCAGGTCCCTTCCAACTCCTAATATTCTGTGATTCCAGAATGAGGCTTCCACAACCTCTCTGGGCAACCTGTTCCCAGTGTCTCACCACCCTTATAGTGAAGAACTTCCTCCTAACGTCCAACTTAATTCTCCCCTCCTCTAGGTTACACCTATGTCCCCTGGTTCTGTCCCTGTCTGACCTCCTAAAAAGTCCCTCACCAGCTTTCTTGTAGCCCCCTTCAGATACTGGAACGCCACAGGAAGGTCTCCTGGGAGCCTTCTCCAGACTGAACAACCCCAACTCTCTCAGTCTGCCCTTGTAGCAGAGATGCTTCAGTCCTCTGAGCATTCTCCTGGCCCTTCTCTGGACTCACTCCAGCACCCCCATATCCCTCTTGGAATAGGGGCTCCAGAACTGGACACAACGTTCCAGGTGAGGTCTCATTCATTTCTTTTCTGAAGAAAAGAACTCCTGCTGGCACAGCAGGGCTGGGAAATACCCTCACAAGACTGGTCAACCTCAAGATCTAGTGATCCAGCAAGCCTGGGTGAAATGTTAGTGAAGATACTAGTGTCAGGGACACAGGAAGCGAGGAGTTCCTGTTTAGTTCATATCTAATTCTCAGAGTACTTAGCAGTGACAAAGTAACTTACCACACTCATTGAATTTATCTTTCAGCATTTTCCATGTAAAATCAAAAGGCAGCTGTGGAAAGAGAAGAGCAGAGCATTACTGAGGAGCTGATGAACGACCTGCAAACACTGCCAGCGCTTCAAAACAGCTTTTCCATCCTGGGACAGCCACTGCTCATCACCTCCACACACAGAGGCAGTGAGTTCCTCTCCTGTTAATGAAATGGCCTCACACACAAAAACCAACTCAACTCCACCTCCGGCAGCATCCCAGATTAGAGACTGTGACTGAAGTCAACCAAGCCCAGATCAGCTCAACATGCCAGCACCAGTTAAATTCACAAACTGTAAAGGACAAGTAGGAAGAAGGCTACTCACATTTCTCACAAATATCTGACAGGCTTTTCTGGCCACCCCAGGTGCAGGTCCTCCAGTTCCTCCAAGGGAGCCTGCAAAATTGCCTGCAAAGTTTCCACGTTCCATGTCCATTGTTCTTTCAAAATTGCTTCCCATTGCAAGTCCCATTCGATCTATGCCTGCTCCCATGCCCTGCCCCATGGCAGGACCCATCCTCTCCATATTAGTGGCTCCAATGCGCTCCAAGCCCATTCTCTCCATGCCAGCAGCACCCATCCGATCTATTCCTATCCTTTCCATAGGAGCAGCACCTATGCGATCCAAGCCAGCTGGCATCCTCTCTAGCACCTGCCCCATGCCAGCTCCCATGCCAGCAGGGACCATCCTCTCCATGCCTATTCCCATCCTCTCCATACCAGCACCCATCCGCTCTACTCCCGAGCCCATTCTGTCCATGGTGGTGCCGACACGGTCAATGGCAGCACCCATCCTCTCGATACCAAAGCCTATGCCAGAGCCCATCCTCTCTATGCCAGAGCCCATCCTCTCGATAGCTGGGCCCATCCTCTCGATGTTGGGAGCGATGTGATCGATGCCCAGAGGAGCCATCCGGTCAATTCCTGACCCCATTCGCTCCACGTTGGAGCTCATGCGATCCAAAACAAGACCCATCCTGTCTATTTCTGATCCTACTCTCTCCATCCCATGCCCCATTCCAGAAGGGATTCTCTCTATTCCCGAGCCCATACGATCAATGCCAGGTGCCATCCTCTCAATCCCAGGAATGCTGGCATTTCCACCACCTGGAACACAACACACAGATTGTCAGTGAGCAGACAGGGACAAAAACAACCCCACAGAATCTCCCAATCCCAGCATGGAGGGGGCTGGAAGGGACCTCTGGGGATCAGCCAGGCCAACCCCCCTGCTCCAGCAGGGTCACCCTCAGCAGCTTGCCCAGGGTCACCTCCAGCTGCCTTGGCAACCTCTCCACACAAGGAGACTCCACAGCCTCTCTGCAAAGCCTGGGCCAGGGCTCCAACATCCTCACACCAAACACGTTTCTCCTCCTGCTCAGCTGGAACCTCCTGGCTTCCAGTTGGTGTCCAAACCTATGAGTCCAAACCTATGAGTCCTCTACTGCCAGAACTCCCAAGACGAATGCAAATTCCACACAAGAACCACAGCAGAATGACCACTGTCAAGTCACAGAGCAGGTTCAGTCTTTAAATGTGGGAAGAAACAGAAAAAGGTTCAGGACCCAAGGGAATGGCATGAAGCTGTGCCAGAGGAGGGTTAGGCTGGGTATTAGGAAAAGGTTCTTCATCCAGGGGGTGGTGGAGCACTGGAACAGGCTCCTCAGGGGAGCAGTCACAGCACCAAGCCTGACAGAATTCCAGAAGCATTTGGACAAGGCCCTCAGGCACATGGTGTAAGTTTTAGGGTTGTCCTGTGCAGAGACAGCAGTTGCACTCAATGATCCTTGTGGGTCTCTTCCAACTCAGGAGATTCTATGATTTCTTTCAGAAGTGTTTTAATGCATTGAGCAGATTCCTTCTCATTCTGCTCTTCTGCAGGCTAACCAATAAGCACTAAGATTGATTGTCTACCTTTTCCCACTGAGCCTCAAATCTAAGACCACCAGGAGAACACTGGTTTTAGTGCTGCATGAGCTGCTCACCTGATGTGTGAGTCTATTCCTAAAATGTCTGGCAGTTAGAGAAGGAAATTAAAGTTCTGCCGTATTATTTCTCCTTACTGTCTAGGCTGCTGACTTCATTCTAGTGACAGGTTTGGCCATTGCCATGTGGAAGCTCAGCATGAAGACGGTCAGAGGGTTTCCTGTGGCATCTGAAATCTATTCCACAGCCCCACAGATCACTGCTAGTGATCCACCTGCTTTCTGTACAGCTCTTAGGAGTCTGATCAAAACCAAACTATGAGAGTAAATATGTATAAGATAGTCTGGTTTGTTGTAACACTCAGGACTTTTATGTATAGTTGAGGTATGAAAAGCAGGCAGTGGAAGTACCTCCCTTAGTGTACTTACTTATTCCTCTCTCTAAGATCTCTCCAAAATTATCAGACATTCCAAACTCATTTATTCCAAATTCTCTTTCAATTCCTCCACCCATGGCACGATCCATCTCTGAAAAGATTAAGTTTGGGATGTCCTTCAGGGCACCTGAATGACTCCTCAGAGAGTGTTTTCATAGGGGCACAACTTTGAAAGATGAAGAGCCAGGCAAGTTTGGTTTGGATTGTGTCCTCCTGAGAATTTTGGCACATCTTCTTGAGGCCAAAAAATCCACAAGAAGCAGGAGTCAGCTCAATATAGACAAACTTGAAGCACTTTCTGGTTGGTGAATGCAGATAAGACACAGCTTCACAGAATCAGAAAGGTTGGAAAAGACCTCCAAGATCATTGAGTCCAACTGTTAACCTAACAGTGTCAAGTCACCACTAAACCATGGCCCTTAGTGCCACATCCAGGTGCATTCTGAGCACTTCCAGGGATGGTGATTCCAGCACTGCCCTGGGCAACCTGGGACAATGCTTAACCACTCTGTCAGTCAAGAAATTGTTCCTCATGTCCAACTGAAACTCCTCTGGCACAGCTTGAGGCTGTTTCCTCTTGTCCTATCACTTGTTACCTGCGAGAAGATACCAACCCCACCTGCCTCCAGCCTCCTTTAAAGGAGTTGCAGAGAGCAAGAAGGTCTCCCCTGAGCCTCCTCTTCTCCAGGCTGAACAAACCCAGGTCCCTCAGCTGCTCCTCACAACACTTGTGCTCTAGACCCTTAACCACCTTTGCTGCCCTTCTCTGGACACACTCCAGCACCTCAACGTCCTCCTTGCAGTAAGGAGCCCAAAACTGAATCCAGGATTCAAGCTGTGGCCTCAAGCAGTGCAGAGTACAACAGAGGGACTGCTGGCCACACTAGTGTTGTTCCAAGCCAGGATGCTGTTGGCCTTCTTTATGTCTTCCTACAACAGTCCTTCAAGAAAACCTCAAGCAATCACTGTTTTCTGGAGCTCAGAGGTCAGAAGTGATGTGTGGATTCCACGCCAGCTCTAAGCTTTAAGTTTTTTCCACTCAAAGCTGGGAAGAGAAGAATGACCAGTGTCTGGAGATTCTTTCTGGTGTTTCACTTCCAGAGAAGACAAGTCAGGAGTTGAATATACAAAAACAAAACCAAACTCACGCCTACCACTCATTCGGCCCATGTTCATCCCAGCTGGAAAGCGACCAATGTTTTCCATGCCACCAAAAGGACCTTCCATTCCTAGAAGAAAATATTTGGGTTGTTTGGTTGGTTTGTTTTTCAGGGATTCTTTAGTGATGCATTTCAGCTGAACACAAGCTGATTGCACAGCACATTTCCACAGGCATCAAGACAAAACAAAGGTTGGTCAGAATTTGGTCACACCATAACCTCCTGAACCCCAGGATGCTTTTAACAAGGCACAGGATAAAAGCATCACTCATGGTTTATCTGAGCTATTAACCCTTCCCCACACACCTCCAGTAGTTTTAATACTCCAAAAGGAACAAGTTAGTGGTAAATTGGTGATGATTTCCAAGAAGACAAATGCCTGCTAGACATACACAGCCAAGTTGACATGACTTTCAGAAAGCCCCAGCTACAGACACGTCAAAAAACACAGCTTACCTCCCATTTTATTCATTCCAAAGCCCATGCCTTCCATTCCCATTCCTCAAAATAAAAGAGAAAGCTTTATATAGCAGACATCCCTCTACAGAAGTTCAGCCACTAGACTGGCTGCAGATACAGAGACCATAGACCAAGTGCACCCTTTGGACTGAAGAGCTTACATGGGATAACTCTTGAGTAGATCACAACATCCCTTCTCAGAAAACACAGCAGCAAAGGGGAAAAACTCATAGGCATTTATCAAGTGAAAGCTGAATGTGTGCTACTTTTTAGGTGGCTCTTTGAAACTTGTGCTATTTAAACATATCCTAAACAAAGATTTGCAAGCCCACTAGGAAGTGTTAAAAGTGACAAATGGTTTTCAAAGTTTCATGTCTATTTGCAGTGTCTGCTGCTCATGCTCAAGAGTCAGAAAATGAGAGCTGTGCCTTGACCACAGTGGCAAAAAAAATGGAGCAGTTGGTTAAATTCAAGTTTCCATTATCAAGCTCATTACTTAGCTCAACAAAACCTCATTTGGCTTTAACACTCCTGAGACACTTCAACTTTTTTTTTTGTGTAGGCAAAACAAAGCTAGCTACCTTCTACACAGCTTAAAGCTCTCATGAAACAAAAGCATAGGAGTAATCTTCTTACCTCCAGGTCCCATGTTGCCCATTCCCATGCCTTTGTTTAAATGATTTGCATCAATAGGTTGACCTCCAGGTCCTAATCCCATGCCAATACCACCAAGACCATCTGAAGAAAATATTCAGATATCAAAAAAGCCTTCTTTCCATAGTTTGACAAAACAGCAAGTTTTATTCTTAAGTAATTGACTTCCATTCTCCAAAAAGCTTGCTGTGTTCCCCCTTTGGGGTGTGCACTTAAAGCAAAGTGTATAGTAAATCCAGAGGAGATGTGTCTTGAAACAGACTAAAAACTTTCTCAAGTATTTTGGTTTTGTTCCTCATAATCCAGTTTCCTTCTTACTACTGAGAAAACTTGGTTGATTTTTAAGCTGACTCCTGAAAAATAACTGGCTAGAACACTGCTTATTTTGTGCAACTCCTCAATCTAAGGAGAATAGAGTGGGCAATTTAGTATCAAGATCTTCTAACCTTTGCACAGGATTACCTTGGATTGACAAATGGCTTATTTCCACCTTTGCCAAGGCTCTTCCCTTGTAGGTAAGAATTTAACCACAAAGTTCAACCTGTCATTATGATAGCCACCTATAGAATTCAGAGCACACAGCCAGCCTCTTCTCTGAGCAAACAAAATACAACATCCCCAGGTAGAATTGTGACTCTTCCTGTACCCAAACAAATTAAGGATTCCCCAGTCCACAAGAAAGAAGAAAAAAAGCCCTCAGATTTTCTTGAATCAGGAAGAAAGAGTTCTCTGCTTACACTCACATCAACCAACAGCTTAAAGGCATTTTTTGCCTATGGGAAGAGGACTTCCTCAGTTACAGCTCAGCATAATGAACACAGGAAGCATTGAATCTTGTTTTAAAACAACACAAAATACCCCATCCCCACCCCAGGAAAGGCCAAGAACAGGCTTCCACTGGTACCTGGCAAGTTTGACACAAAGACAATTAAATTGGAACCCAATAACTTTCTCTCAAATGAGAGCTGCATTGTTAGAGAAAGCCCAGGCAGCAATAAAAACCATGAACCATGCTGCTGCAGAACGAGGCTTTGACAGATACACAGAGACTGAACTAATTAAGGGATTGATTGATTGGAGATCATTAAAATTGTGCAAGCTAGCAGCACACAACAGGGGTGGTTCCCATGCCTATGAAAAGAGTGACTGGCTTAATTATCACAATTCTATTACCAGCCACAGTTCCATGGTTCTGCTGGGTTTAAACAAATTAAACCTGTGTCCTCCTGCTTCTAGCTCTTCCCTTCCAACCCAGACTACTCCTGTTCAACCCTTTCAGTGTCTTATCACACAATGATTAAGGCTAGAAGGGATCTCTGGAGTCCATCTGCTCCAACCCCACCAGCTCAAGCAGGGTCACCTAGAGCTGGTTACCCAGGCCCATGGCCACACAGCTCTCAAATACCTCCACAGACAGAGAGACTCCACAAGCTCCCTGGGCAACCTGAGGGCTCCTTACAGTCAGGTGGGGTCTCCTGGGATTCAGTTTATGCCCTGGCACTGGGCACCACTGAGAAGAGCCTGGCTCCCTCTCCTCTACTCCCTCCCTTCAGGTATTTCTCTACATTGCTGAAACCCCCCTGAGAAACTGGAAGGCTCTCAGGTCCTCAGTTCAGCCCTTCCAGCTGAATGAAAAACATCAAAAGCCAGAAAGCCACCACACAGAAGGGGGCACACTCTTCCCTACTGACTGATTAATTAGGTTCCCATCAAATCCCACTGTTACCCCAATACTTTTACAAGGCACTGGGGCTTTTGAATTGCAACTGAGATCTGGAAGCCTTGAGAAGGTGAATGGGATGCTGTTTTAAGACAAGCTTCTAGCTATGAGCTGAAAGAAGTACCCAAAACAAACTAAAAAACCCTAAGCAGCTCTTCTTCACTATTTCCCTCAAACCCCTTGGGTCCCAGCTTTCCAAAGACTGAACCAGTGTCTTACTGGGCCTGGGCTCATGTCCCAGTTGCTGGACAGCAAAATAACAACCAGAACATATTGAATCATGGAGAAGAGACTTACGAGGGAGTTGCTGGGGTCGCTCAGGAGGAAAGAAGTCTCCTTTGGGAAAGGCTCGTTCATCCTAAACACAAAGCAGTGGTGGTAAAGGTTGGGAGAAAAGGAAGAAATTATTTCTTGGGGTTGCTTTTGGTTTGTTTTTTAAATTAAAACACAGAAATTTAGACCTAAGGCAAATCTTCACTGTATTTAGAATTGTCTTTTAGCAAACTAATCAGAATTAACCCTCTCTGATGGTGTGAGCTGACATCCCTGGGTATTAGTCAAGTCACATATCCCCCTCCCCCCAGTATTTCAACCTAAACCACAGATCATCCAAAAATCAGCTCCAAAGCAGGAAGAATTGGAATATACTTACCATTTTTACATGCATGGGTCTGTCAAACAGTAGCTGCCCATTGAACATCGCTGTTGGTTCATTAAGGATCACTCTTCAAGAGCTAGAACCACACAAAGTCTTAAAGCTTTAGGCACTCTGATGCAGAGCACAGGCAGAAACCCAACCCTTTATGGGTCCCTTCTGAAGCTATGACTTACAGATCATAAATCATTCTGCCTTCTCTGAAACTAAGAAGCTTTGAGATCCAAATAACTGAGTATTCAAAGAATGGCTTTTTAAAATCAAAGCATGAGTTTGAAATACTCCTCTTGTTAAGATTAAGTTCATTAAGGGATCACTCAAAATGGGACTCTACACCTGCCCAGGTGTTTCAATGTTTCATCAGGAACTTCAGCCATTTTTAACAGGAGAAAACATGCAAAAGTTGTCAGTATCTCCAAAGCTACAAATAGCCAAATTTTCATGCATGCCACACAAGTGAATCATGTGATATTTGTCTAAGTCTTGCTCCCACAAGACTTATTAGGGGCACATGCAGAAGGGAATTAACATTCAAATAGAAAGAGCTGGTATCTCCAGAGATCCCTTCCAGCCTGTGATAAGATACTGAAAGTTACTGAACAGAAGGAGTCTGGGTTGGAAGGGAAGAGCTAGAAGCAGAAGGACACAGGATTCATTTGTTTAAACCCAGCAAAACCATGAAGTTTGGCTGGTAACAGAAGTCTGATAACCCAGGGAATTAACAGGAGAGGGAAAGAGGAAAACCTTTTCCTCTTTTCCATACCATAGCAACAGGCAGAAATCATGCACACAGCAGGATTTGTACTTTGCTGCCTTTTGGGTTGGTTTTGTGGACTGTAATGTGGCAAATCATCACTTGCACAGTGCGAGGATACAGGGAACAGAGGAACAGACTAGCTCAAGCCATTCTATGATGCTGATGGGTTTGTTGCATTCCTCCTGTATCTCCATCACAGGACTTAAACTGCATTTTAATACTAGCTACAGCCTAGAGGTAGCAATTAACTCTGTGGGCTAGAAACACACATCCATATGGGACAGAGAACACACCTGGTTAGTGATTCTGAACCAACCACACTCTTCCCTTACATTTTCCATCCACAGCAGTGCTTCGACTTTCTGTGACATGGCAATATCCTTACTTGCACCACTACAATTGGTATTTCCATCTTGCTTTGTTTACTAAGTTATCTGTCTAATCTCCAAGGATACATATGGCCTGCACAGCCTCTATGGCTTGCTCAAAAGTGACAGTGCCAATCCCACGACTTTTGCCATCCTTATCTTCCAGGATGTCTGCTCGAACCACGACACCAGCCATGCTGAACACTTCCTTCAGCTTCTTCCAGCCAACCTTGTAGTCCAGCTGGAAGACAAGTGATATTGGAAGCATGAGAAAGATTTACAGCAAAAACTAGCTTTAACGTTCTTATGTTTCCTTTCCTGGTATCAGCAATCTCAAGAAACAAAGAGCTAGAATAATATTTAATTAACAGGAAGAGTGCTACAGAGCTTAATGACCACTTAACAGGGGAAGTTCTCTGAGGTCCTTGCTCATGGGGCAGATCATGAGTCCTAGTCCCAGCTAGGGGAGTTCCATTTCATCCCAAATAGTGTGGCCAGCAGGACTATGGCAGGGATTGTCATCCTGGACTGGACACTGGGGAGACCACACCTTGAATCCTGGGGTCAGTTTTGGGCTCCTCACCCCAAGAACATTGAGGTGCTGGAGTGTGGCCAGAGAAGGGCAAGGAAGGTGGGGAAGGGTCTAGAGCACAAGTGTTGTGAGGAGCAGCTGAGGGAATGGGGTTTGTTCAGCCTACAGAAGAGGAAGCTCAGGGGAGACCTTCTCACTCTCTCCAACTCCCTGGGAGGAGGATGGAGCCAGGTTGGTCTCTTGTCCCAGGTAACAAGTGAAAGGATGAGAGGAAATGGTCTCAAGTTGTGCCAGAGGAGGGTTACACTGGACATTAGGAACAATTTCTTCCCCAAAAGGGCTGTCAAGGCCTGGCCCAGGCTGCCCAGGGCAGTGGTGGAGTCACCAGCCCTGGAGGGATTGCAAAGGTGCAGAGATGTGCTGAGGGACATGGTTTGGTAGTGACTTGGCAGTTGTAGGTTTACAGTTGGACTCGATGATCTGAAGAGGTCTTTTCCAACCTCAATTATTCTGTGATTCTATAGAGGATAAACCTTAATTTACAACTTCACTAGCACAGAGGCTCAACAAGATCTGCCACAGAATGAGTTACTACTTGGTTTTACTGGAACAGAGCCGAAAGCCTAAGGCTCTTCTACCAACTCATTAGATTTAACTCATTTAAGACCCAGATATTCTGTTCATGGATCACACAACACTTACATTTGCAACAAAGACAGTGCTCCCAAGTCTCCCTGCCTGGAGGGCATGAATGATCTCATTGGGTATGTTGGGATTGTTCAGTATACTGGGTGGGATATTGATCATGCCGGGGCCACCCGGGCCTGGACCAATACCCATTCCACCAGCAGCTGCCATGACCTTCTGCATCGCTCTGCGGGCGTGCTCGCCGTCGGGATCCTGCAGGGACACAAACACCACATTCAGCTCCCTCTGTGCTCCACATAACATTTGGGGATTAGAAGCATGACCCAGTCCAAAGAAGGGTTTTCCCTTTCTACAGGGCTACCTGCTCCCAACAGATCTCCAGGTAGCATCACCACCCTCTGATTTATTTTCCCTTAAGCAATATGCCAGCACCCTTCAATCAGGCAGTTATTCCTGCTCAGGCATTTCCCCTGAATCTGGAAGTGTTTACCTGTTATTCAGTACCAACACTAAACCTTCCAGTTACATCTGTTCCAAAGACTGATAAAACTCAGAATGGCATTGGAGAGATTTTGGAAGACAAATGCCAACTAACTCTCTGGCATCTCCCAAACAACATAGGAATTCATTTACCTTGTGCTTGGACTTCATTACAAGACAAGATACAGTGTGTAAAATCTGAACATGATTGGTTTAGGCAACACTTCCCCCCCCCACTGGCTTTCTAACCCAAAAAGCCCTTTCAACAGATCACCCTATTACTATGTAATCTCATGATTTTAGGACATGCCAGAGAACATGAGCATAGGATGAAGAATTTAAGGAAGGAAATAAGATTAACTATTGTCACTTCACTTTATACTGAAAGTGAACTTAAACACCTGCACAATACAAGGTGAACTTATGTTACTTAGGTTGGAAATGTCACACTCTTCAGTGAGCAAAATGCACCAGCACTGTGAGATTGCTGAAGAAAGGGAAATGCCAAGTGGAATTAATTAGTCAGAAATACAGATGCTTTGAAAATAAAAGCTATCCGAGTTCATGTTAACCTTGATCTGGATTTTAAGGCTGAACAATAGCACATTTTGAAATCAGGAGAGAGGGCAACTTTCATATGATTGTTTCTGCTACAGAAAATGATAGTAGTCTGAGGTGGAGGACACAGAGTGACTACAAACCACTTCTCAATTTCAGATCCCGATTTCACTGTTAAAATAGGGCTTTGCTGAAAACCAGATCAGCTCCAACGGAAAGCCAGGAGTGGCTGTCATACAAACAAAAGCCTTCTGATGAAGGGAAAGAGCTTTCTCTAATCTGCTGTGGAATTATCATGCTGTCACTTGAAGGCCTTCCAGCTCCTCAGCAGTGAGACAGCCACCACAGAGAGGTAGGTACCAGAGGCTAGTGGTTATCCGCAGCAACTTCATTCTTTCCACGCAGTCAGACTGGGGCATTTGTCTGGGCTTAAGTATTCCTGAAGTCCCTAACTGCTTCATCACTGATTTAAAGTGTCATTTCTGATCCACATCATACAGGTAAAAATACTCAAGTATGACAACAGTTTCAGGAAGAGCTGGGCAAATTACAACCACCTCTTCTATGGACTGATACCAAAGAGCAGCCTGCCCTCCAGCACTAAGGCTATGTCATTATCAGGAAGACTGACCTAGATGTAGCTCGCTCTCGATAGCTTTTTCTTCCCAGTGCCCCTTAGAGAACTCAGTGTCTGACAACTTCCACATGCAACCACATTTTCCTAACCTTCTACTTCACCTCTTCTTTCCTTTAAAGGGCAGCAAGAAGTCAGCAGTGCTAGGAGATGGCTGTAACCCAGAAGCAAGCTACTGCCCTCAGAATTCAATACTCTACTTTAAATGTTTGCCAGATCTGGGAAGTGCTGCCACTTGCAGTCCCTGTCCCTCTTCCCAAGTGTCCCAGAAGGGCAGACCTTCTGCACACATTCTTTATCTTTACACTCAGGCAGATGTCTTTACCCTCCCCATGAAGTGGGCAGGGCACCAAAGAACATGGAGCCCACCCAGTCAAGAACAAAGCCCATGTACCCTAAGGCCAAGAGGCAGTGCTAACACTGCAGTGAGTCCCTGTTTAAGCTTCTTCAACTGAACCTTCAATGGAGCTACAGATTCCAAAATGCTGGGATAAAACCTTGAACTTATCAGTGGCTAAGAATTAATTCATGATACAGGTGAACATGTCATACTGGTTAGCAGTAGTAAAGCCATTAAAGTGGAAATAGATCTTTGAGGTAGTTCAGAAACCAGATTATTCTATGGAATTGTTTGTATAATATATTCCTTGTGATGCAGAATTAAAAGGGAAGGCAGGCAGGAACAGACAAAATTTATGCAGGTTTCTTCTTCAAACCACTAAACAATATTCCTGCAGTCAAAGCCAAACTCTTGCTTTGTCCGAGTTCTACATTGCTACCATCAGCACCTAGTCTCTAAATCAAGTTTAGTCTTGATAAGCATGTTCAAACTCAAGTTCAGCAGTACATGCTGATGGGGAAAAAACAGTCAACCACCTTTGTTTTAATCTTATTTAATCAGTCCTGCCTTTTGTCCATTACTCCTATCAGCAACCAAATCAGCCACACATCATGACCAAAAGCTACCCCTTCACCTTCAGATTCAACATACTGAAAGAACAGATGCACGTCTTACTTCTTTCACTTTCAACGGTCTTCCACCAAGACTATGCTTGTTCAAAACCTCTGCAGCCTTTTTCATGCTTTCTTCCATCTTGAATTCAACCACACTGTGGGGATACAAGATAGCTAAGAACATTGCTTGGCTTTTTCAAGAGCTTCCTCAGTTCTTGCTAAGAATTCATGAGTGAACTTACGCGCATCCCTGACGAGATGATTTCACAGGCGAGGAACAGGGACGAGAGGAGGGAAGAAAGAAGAAACCAAGTAAGTAAAAGCACAAAACACAAAACCTTTTTTTTTTTCTTCAAAAGTCAAATCACATTAGTTAGCCCTAGTGGTGAAAATAGGTGTAAGCCTTACCCAATAAAGCCTTCAATACTTGAATTCCATAAGATACAATTTCTTAGGCCTTAACAGGATTAAGCTGTAGTTTCTGAAGCTGTAACAAACAGAACTAAGTCCCGATTCTCCAAGCAGAATACCACACGCTTCATGTGACCTGTTCTTCTCTGTCATACAGCAAAGCCCTTGCCATATACTGTCAGCCTAAATCCATATCCTTCAGTACAACTAAACATGCTCCTATTTTTCTCCCTGTAAGATACTGTCGCTGGACTGAAGGACATAAGTACCTCTGAAGGCAATGTACATTTCCATTTAGGAATGGACTGCTTCTGTTTACTGGCACAGGAAGTGTAGCTTACAGAACCTGCTTTTTGCACGCTGGCCTTCCAAATTCAGCAAACCACTCCAGTGACGTTTTCCAAGACACAAGGATTACATTAATATTCCATACCACTCTGCATGCTGCTAGGGTCCCTGGCTCGTTCAAACAGCCAACACCAACTGACCGCAGTGGAAGACCACCCTAACGCTGCTTACAAGGCCCCATCCCACCTCCTCCCAACCCCACAAGAAGCTTTAAGCACTCCTCTAGTATAGCCACTAAGCATACACGCTCTCTACCTTCCTGACATCGTTTCGTTCCACGCCACCATACAGTTACATTTGTCATGTAGAAAATCCACAGAAGAAATCTCTCAAACACTTACCCTTGACTTTCCTTCAGCGTCCATTAAGAGCTCCACGTATGTTACCTCACCAACTACAAATCAGATTCCAGACGACACATATACCAAGGGAGAAAAGCCAAGAAAACAATGGGAATTTAGAACAATCAACAACCGTGTATGGAGCCTCTGCCTTTTAAGAAAGCCCAGAAACACTCCATGTTCTCTAGACCACAAAACTGGACAATTACAGGTATGCAGTAAAGTCTTAAAAGAGATAAACATGTTCTTGATTTTCCTCCACTTCAAAAGCCAACTACTTCCACAGTATTTCCTTGATCTTTAGTGCCCGCTCCTTACTTCAGGCAATCCAAATCCATGGGAAAGTCTGCAAGAACAAGTTTCCTTCACTTGACTCCACAGCCCAGAACTTGAGCAGTTATTTGGTTTTTTGTCTGGATTCAAAGACAAACCCAAAAAGGGAGTCAAACTGAACAAGAGACCAGAGATCACTCACTGCTTACTATCTATTTCAGCAGGTTTTTAGCCTTTTGTTAAGCTATAATAAAATAAAGTCTGGGGTATTTTTGCTTCAATAAGTAGTATTAAATTCTGCCATGCTTGCTCTCAAGACAAAACCATCTACAGCAAAAGGCAAACTCACTGGAAAACTATACCTGCACCTTTCCTCACGAGATTAGGATTGCCTTACAACCACATAACCAGATCATGTACCTCCAGAATACCACTACCGAAATGGCTGCTGCCTTTGAAGTGACTGGCATTCAGAAGAAATCAAAGAAAACATTTTTGAATTTTTTTTTTCTTTCTGGTTTTAGAAGTCCCAGTTGTTAAATTTAAAACAAGAGGACTCCATGTTGCATTAACAGCCTTTGTGGGAAACCATGACCCAGCCCAGATACTACTAGCATACTCTGAGCAAGGAACTGGAGTCTCACATTTGAATCTATCTCTTTTTTAATCTCCATTTCTTATTTAAAAAAAAATAAATTTAGCAGTATCAGCATTCCAGCCAAAGAACAGTTAGCTAGGCAAAATAAATCAACTTTGATCAATTTGTGTTTTGACAAGGATAGTGTTTGGGACTGGGAGAGGCTCAGAAGCACGTCCCTTGGAGAGGGATAGGGCAGATTGAAGTGTTTGATTGCTATCCACAGCTTCACTAGCTAAACAATACTTCTGGAAATAAAACCTGACTAAGCAAATTCCATCTTGTAATCTGAACAGTGAGAGATCACAGAGTGTACATGGAATTGTTCCCACAGTCTATAGCAAGAGGGACTGCCCTCTTGGACTAGTCCTGAGTGGCACATGGTGGCTGTGCACCCAGTCCAAAGGTTCAGCATTACCAAGCTGTTCTGAAGCCATCCATCAACAGCAGCAGCCAGTCCAACCAAACTGTGAGCAAGAATGCAAATGTGGTTCAACAACTGCTGTAGAACTACCAATCCCCAGGTTGCCTACAGTACAAAACCACTCCATGTCACAGGCCAGAAGCCTCTGACTTTTCTCCTAATAACACTCCCGAGTCCCAAGCTTGAGGGTTCTCCTCTCCCAACCACTCATCGAATTCGGCTACTGTTCTTACTTCAGATCCACATAAACACTGCCAAAGAAGTTTGCCAAGCTTGAACATATTAGATATGATTTAACATTTACTCCTTTAATGAAACTCTGAACCACAAGTTTCCAGGAGTCAGTCACAGCAGCAATTGCTTGTCACTTGGAAAAATAATGTGCCAGTTTTGCTCAGTGCTTCACATTCAAGCCTTAGAGACACCTATGTTAAAAACTAAATATACATCTTGAAGTAGCTATCTTCCTGCAAAGGACATCTGAACTTCCTGAACAGTCAACTTTAAAAAAGCAAGGGGTGGGGAACGACACAGCTAGTATAAGAGCTCAGTATCCAAGACACCAAGTGCAGAGAACAGAACAACTCCAATTAAAATCATTTATTTCACATGAAAGACATGTAAAAATTCAACGGGACACTTCTTCCAGGAGAGAGTTTGAGGCTGGCAAAGGAAACTTTAAGGACCTATGCTAGGCCAGATTTTATTTGCCTTTTTTCTAGATCCCAATTCACAGTGTATCAAAACATTAGGCACTGGGATAAAGCAGAGTAGCAGCAAAGGGCAGCCTATGACAGCACACAGTTATCCATGGAAAAGTACCAACGGCAGATGTCCATATATTAAGCCTGCTTCAGAGGGTAAAAGCCATGCATGGATCCAGGCAGATTTTCTTCCTGCTACAGAGCACTTGGTTTGTGTCAGGATCCTACAGCCACAAGTGAAGAAATTTGATTCAAGAGACTGTTCCTTAAGGAACTCAACTATTACTGAACCAGCCTCCAAAGGGAGACAAAACTTGCAGAAAATACTAGCCCCAAGTCAATGCAAATATCCTCAAAGGAACTTGTTCCCCATGGTGTCTTTAAGAACTCAGAGCAGGTTGACTGATTAATTGATTTAAACCTCACACTTCAGAAAGTTCAGAAACTCAACAACATTTCCCAAAACAAGAGGTCAAGGCAGAAATCACTGCAATAACCAGAAATGCAAACCAAAGATTATCTCCAGTTATTTATCAGTAGTCTTGGTTTTTTCCTCCTCTCAAACTTTATACCTTTATACCCATTTCTCAAAGTTTATCTGCCCAGAAAATTAAGCTATTTAAGCCAGGCTGGTCTGTCAGCATTCAGATATTGTCCAGTGACTGTTCAGGAAGCTCAGATTAAGGACATCCATGTGGTGACTTGAGGCATGGCTGAGATGGACTCACCTAGCCCTACAGACATGTCTGGGAATTAAGTGGATAACAAGCTCAGACAGATGTCAACTTTGAGGATTCTAAAGTTAGGCAATATGATTATAATAGTTAGTGATAAACCAAGCAGCTCTGAAAGGTATGAAAGGTGCAGAGAGGCAAGTCTCAGCAAGAGGAGAAGCAAAGAAACTGAAAGAAGAGTACATGCTTTACATCAGTTATTCTTTGGCTTACAGGATCAAAAGTAAGTCCTAGAGAAGGAAAACTCTCCAGATATTATGACACTACATGGATGTCCCATCAGCTAAAGTCAAGAATACAAGCAATGTGAACAATCAGAAAGGACCTTGCCATCGAAAGTCTGACACTTCCAACATGAGGCAATTCAGGACCAGTCATGACTCCTCCCTCATTTACAGTTTACAGCTCATGACAGGCAACCCCTAAACGTTACATGGGATGCTTGGGGTGCAGAAAGAGAAGATGAACACACTTTAGACACGTACAGAGCTCTCATTAAAAGGAGAGAAGAAAAGCATTCCTCCTGAAGCAAAGAGTTCTCAAGCTATTCTATTACAGTAGGGGATGGAAAAATCTTTCTGCATAAGAACACCCAGAAAAAAACATGAGTTTTGGCTCTTTAAGAGTGCTGGCAGGAAAGGAAGAGTGAAAGAGCTCTCTGCAGCCACTGAGGAAGGACAGTGCCTGCTTGAAAAGATGGGTAAGGCCAAAGAAAACAGAGCAACTCATTAGCACATCTGAAAATAAGGGGGGGAAACAAGTCAGATGTGCAACAGCACTCCCACACTGCCTACTCATCTTTTTCTCTTTGCCCACCTAAAACTTCAGCTTGTAAGCACACTACGACAGAACCTTGGGCACCAAAACCCAGTAGTGGACTCTCCAGTAACAGCTGCCTTCAGGTACTGGAGTAACAGCTATTAGTACTGAAGTAGCCAAGTGCTCAATTAACATCTGGGATCGAGTACAACAAGAGGGCGTGAGGTACATCTTTAGGAGGCCACAGAGGCTCCAAGAATTTCTGGAGATGGAGCAAGAAAACAGGCAGCACATGAAGCTGAGCAGATGCTTTTCTTCACAGAGAGTTTAAGCTAGGAAAGCTTTGCTGCAGCTTCTCCTCCCACCTGTTCCCAGGTCCAGGTTTTGGTAGGCAGAGGCATGCATGTCTGTTCTGTACCACAGCGGTGCCACATACCTGTGGGCACAGTCCCTTGGGTGCCCTGACATCTCTGAATGCCACAGGAGCATGGCCTTGACTGCAACTGCTCCCAGCTTACAACATAGTTACTGCCTCATTTTATAACTAAGCTTTCTCCTTGTCATCTTGCTACTCTGGTCAGAAAGCAGGGTTAAACTACTAAATTCTGTGTTTTCTAAAGGAATCCATAAAGATCTCAAATTCAAATACAAGCTCTTTTATCTCAGATGGCACCACTTCCCTGCTGCCAGCTGCCATGAGGCATGACCAGCTTTCTCGTAGAATCATAGGATGTCCTGAGTTGGAACAGACCCACAAGGATCATTCAGTCCAACTCCTGTCTCTGCACAGGACAACCCTAAAACTTACACTACATGCCTGAGGGCCTTGTTCAAATGCTTCTGGAATTCTGTCAGGCTTGGTGCTGTGATTACTCCCCTGGGGAGCCTGTTCCAGTGCTCCACCATTCTCTGGGTGGACAGCCTTTGCCTAACATCTAATCTAACCCTCCTCTGGCACAGCTTCAGGCCATTCCCTTGGCTCCTCTTGCTGCTCACTAGAGAGAAGACAGGAGCTCCTGCCCCTGTGCTTCTCCCTAAGACAGAGCCATTTGCTGGGGGACAGGTTACAACAGCTATTGAGCACACAATCGTTTTACATTTAGACTCCACTTACATGCTGAAGAACTGCTGCCTCGATCTTCTCCTGAAGCCATTCACCAATAGCCAGTTACCACTGCTGATTTATCACAGTTTAGCAGACCCTTGGGTTTGTCAGCCAATACAAGGGAGTTTCAAAACAAGAACATCTTTTAGTTCCATTAATAACCACATCATACTGCATACCTGTAATTGAGTTCCACCAACAAATACACTGAAATGACTGAACCAAGGCATTACTCTTGACAGAGGTGTCACCTTTAGAAGACTGTACGCATCTGAGAGGACCAGGTTGCAGAAATACGAGCAGACCTCAAAGCTTTGTGTCTCCTAACCCATACTTACTGACACAAACCAGCTGAGGGAGGTGAACTTCTCCCAACTTCAGCAACCTGCTGCTAACAGCTTACGTCTTCACGACTGCCCACGCTGGAGCAGTCACAAAACGCCTATGGTTACCCCTTTGTGTACAGATCCATTTCACATGCTTCCAAAACCTTGACCATTTGGCCTGGATGGAATTCTTAACACTTCCAAAGCAAGAATTCTACTGTTTAGATTTTGCCACGGTCACATTCCTGGTTCTTGGAACTACAATGCCTTGTATCAAGAAGTCCCGATTGAGCCAAGGTCAAGCGCAGCGCACAAGAGAGCACCACTTTGGTGGGAGTCAGTGACTAAATCGAATGAAGCGCAACCACGCAGCAAATCTAAACTGTTGGATTTGAACAAGCAGTCCCAAAAGCCAAGAACAATTGCTTTCTGCAGGGTTGGCAATAAACAAGCCCCACAGACAGAAGAAAGAGGTTTCAACGTTCCCCTAGGAGTATCTGCTGGAATGAGCAGCTGAACAGCCAAGGCAGGAAACAATCTCACACCGGCCTTTTCCATCCACGTGAACTGGAGAGAAACCACAAGACACTTGGAACGGAATTCAACACAGTACTTAAAAAATTAAGACATCTACACATACAGACACTCCTAGTAACCAATGGCTCTTGTGTAGCAAAGGGAAAGCAGAGTTTCAGGCAAAGGACCATTCATAATTAGGGCCTGTTAAAGCAGTCTGTCAGGCTGCAACTCTTCACATGACAGAAAACCATGGCTGAATCTCAAACATCAACATTTCACAGCCTCTCATTATGGAAGTTTCCCAGGGCTTATCATCCTGATCTTCGTTCCACAGACTCAGTTCTGTTTTGCCTCCAAAGACAAACATTTTTAAACCCTTTGGAAATTCATTTTCCCATTCGCTAGGCCACACCTCATGAACATATTAACTATCACTCCTCACCTAGCTCAAACACAAGTGACAACTGAGCACTATTCTGCGAGAGGTTTGTAACTGATGCAATGTATTTTAGCAGTGACCCACGAGAGGAATGATTCTTAGTTACTCTTAACTGGTTTTGAGACATTTTAATGATGGAGAAGAAATGACAATTCCTTCTCATTCCACTGTATTTCTGAGCAGACTTGAAAATGAGGAAGTTGGGCATCAGCTTAAAGAAATAACTCTACATTTAGACTTGTCAGCACCTGAAAGTAGTCAGCTCCCTTTCTTCATCTTCTTCAAGAGATGAGGTGCTACAGTCAATGAACTAAGGCTGCTCCCACTCCCATGAGCCAGTTAAATAGAGATGGGGAAGGGAGAAACACCAGGAACAGGATTTCCAGAGCCTTAACTGTGTTGTAGCACATGCCAAAGCACAAACCTGATTTTTGTTGTTCGCAGGTCACCCTGAAATACATTTTACTGCTACCAAACAGTAGTATGAATCTTTATTGGAGCACAAATCCCTGCAAAGTTGAGGGACACAGCTAGATACACACACCAGATCAGCAGTAAATAACTACCTTCCCTTACCCAAAAGACATTAAAATGCTTCAGAAAGTTTTGTTGCATGTCAAGGCTAAAATCTGATAAAAGCCTCATTTTCCCCCCTAAAAGACCTCCTCATTAACCAATCCGATGAAGCACTCTTAGCTATATGCCAGCATGCCTGTAAAGGAACTATCCACCTGGAAGGCTGCCAGGGAGGAGATGCTGTACATCCAACACCCAAAAAGGCTTCAAGAAGACCTTCTCCAAAACTCAAGTCACTAAGTCCACCCAGAACTTCAACTCTTTTTAAGTTTACACACAAAGTCAGCCACAAGTAAGATGACAGACATCACTTGGCCACCTGAGTTGTACATTACCTTTCTCTTTCACCAGGTCTTTCAGAGACTGCCACTTGACATCAAAGGGAATATTTGTAATAAAAGCTCGGTATCTTCTAGCAGGGTGAGCATATGGCTCAAAGCGATTTCCTCCTCTTTTGACACTTTTCTCTTTTCTTTTTTCATTTTGGCTTGGTCGTTCACCTTCACTGCAAGCAAAGAAAGATAATCACACACATTAACTACTCTGGCATGTCAGCAATGTCACACCACCTCCTGAAACATAGCTTCTTGTTACACTCTGAAAAACTCGGTCAAAACTTGCAAAGTTTCACCTAGTCAGGTAATTTGGAGACTGTTCACCTTCCAATCTCAGCTGCCACTCACAGTGCTACACTGTGTGGTGTTGTAACAACCTTTTCCTCATAGCAGACACCTGATGTCATGAAGACCCCTTTAAAAGTTTTCCATTTCAGGAGATTAAACTCTTTTAAGGTCGACCAAGCCTCACTCTGACTCCTCATGATGCTCCAGACCAAATGTCCACTTAATTCATTTCCTCCCTAGCACACTGTACTGCTGATACACCTTCAAGTCAACTAATACATTGACCCATCACATTTCACAGAAGCACAGAAGAGTTCAAGTTGGAAGGACCACCAGAGGTCATCTAGTCCAACCCCTGTGCTCCAGCAATCCTGCTTTTAAGGCTCCCAAGTCAGCTAAAAACCATCTCAAGCATTGATGTACCTGTAAGGAATTCCACCAAACCACAGCACCTGCTATTCAAGACAAGCTTTAGCCTAGAACATGTTCCTTATCATGCTCAGCATCACAAAATCCAGCCAGGTCAAAAGAAATGTCAAGGAAATTACTTCAGCTGCAGAGTTGTTTTTTGTTTCTTTTTGAAGGATTTCAGACACCACCTCCATGGGTTTCACACACCACAAGGACAAGAACAGGCAGGTCCAGCTCCACAGAGATCACTTAACAGATATGGTTACCAAGTATGAGCATTTAGGGCTTCTTTTAAAGGAGTTCTAGACAGCAGGAAGGAATGAGCCCTACATCACCTCCGAAATACACCATGCCTGTGAGTATCCCTATGCTAGAAGGGTAAGTAAGATGAAACTCCCACAGCAGCTTTGCCCATCCCATGAGGAACCACTGTGAGTACCTGTGCTCCATTTACTCCAGAGCTAACACAAGCTCTGCAGCAAATAATGCATTTAAGTAGTTGACCCCAGAAAACACTTCAACTACTCTGATTCTTTTCCTTGGCTTACAGAACTGAAATGCTTCATCCAGACTAAAGAAAAATGTTCCCACTTGTGATCTGTGTAGAATGAGGAAGTGAAAGGGAAGCTCTTCATTCCTCCCAAGAAATGGACTATTACATACATTCCTCTGCAAGGTTTCTTAAACATGCACTGAGTGCCTCAGAAATCACCAGGAGTTCAAACTCAGCACAGGCAGATCCCCTTTCATCCCTTCAAGCACACTGAAAACCTGTTCACATGAGCATTATCACTGCAGACATGTTAGTTTTGCTACATGGAGCTTGACATTGCACATAGAGATGAAGCTAGATAAAGAGATAAGCTCTCTGGAGAGACTCCAAATATAATAAGGATCAGGGGAAAAAACCAAACCAAACCAGAACACAGCAGACATCTTTACTTATACTTCCAGGAATAAATCATCTCCACACATAAGACAAACTTCTGATTACATATTACCTCTGCTACAGACACCAAAAGCAAGGAGCTGTAAATAGAATCTCAGACCAGACAACATCCTCCACATACCAACCACCTAACAGGAGGAGGGCAAAAGATGATGGGAAGATCCTTCCCTAGCTCTGGTGAACATATTACATGTCAGAGCATCACGTCCCATGGTGGCACTGGGATCTGGACTCCCTCTGTTCCCCAACAGACATGTCTGGCTCTGCTGGGCAGGAACAGTTGTGTACATCAGTATTTTTTCAGTTGCCTGAAACAGAGTTTAATTATTTTGTGTTGGAAAAAATACAGGTATGGGGATTTTATTCCAAAAAGTGACACTTGGAAAGCTACTTTCCTGGTCATGTGAAACACAAAGTGGGTAGCAGAGAGAAGTTTTTCAAATGAAGACACAACATGCTCTTATTATCCCCAATTAACCACAGACCATCAAGCTGGCCTTGGTTATTCAGATCTGGCAGTTCCAGGCCTGACATCCAACGTGCCTGGGTGTGCCATCCTGCAGCAACTGTGTCACACAACTATGTAACACACCTCAGGAAGAGCAGATAAAGACATCTGACCTCAAGTCAGAAACATTACTCACAGACCATCAGATTCAAAACACTGATTCTCGCCTCCACAGCATTTAAGGCCTAGGGCCAAAAATTAACTGAAGAAAATGTGTTCTTTATTCCACAGATTTTGTACTAAAAGCAGCTTTGAAAAATGTCATTGTTAGCAAAATGAATTTGGTATCAAGACTGGGAAGTTACAAGCAATTCAAGCTTTTCCTGCTCATCATCTTCACACTTGCAGACCTGGAATTGTAACCCCTCTCGATTTTATTTTTTCTTTAACTTCTGTAACATTTATATTGACATCAACCACACAACCCTTACTTTAGTGCCTGGCATCGCCTTCCCAGCTCTTATTCTTCAGTCATCTTGTCTGTTGTGCTCCTAACCCATTCTGCTGGTCAATCACCAACCACAAAACAGAGCACGCTTTGCTCCAAATGCGGCAGTACAACAGATGACTGCCCGAGAAAAGCTTAGCTATTATGACCTGCTATTAACAGAATAAAAAGTAATTAACTTCACTCCGCTGGCACATATACCTCTAAGGGAGACTTTAAGCTGTCCAGTAAGGCCCAGCAGAAATATTTCCTATTTATTTCGGGATAGGAAAAGATGCCGAGGATCTCCACGGCGGCCATACACCAAGCCCCAGGGACAAGGGACCTGCTCCTTCCCTTCTCCGACCCCTGACGGCGGGAGCTCCGGGACGCGCCTTCCCGAAGCGGCTGGTAGGCCGTGCCCAGGTTCTCCAAGCGAACGAACAGCGGCCGGATGCCCAGCAACAGCCCTAGCACTATGCGGTACCACTAAAAGCCTCTCCTGCGCGGCGTCGGCGGTCCCGACCCCGACCCAACCTCTTCCCCCGTCCGGCCTAAGCCTAGGCCCGCGGCGCACAGGCCGCATGCGGCGCAACAGGCCCTCAGCGGCAGCACGGCCCTATCGGCGCCTACATTACCTCTTGGGAGGCGCATCCCCAGCACCGCCTGCCCCGTTAGGTGGTTGTTGTGCTGGTGGCGGAACCACAGCGGCCGTCGCCCCCACGACGGCGACTGTCGGCGGCTCCTCCATTTTGCCACCGACATTCTCCGCGGCCGCCACCGCCGTCGCCGCCATTTTACCAGTGCTGAGCCTTTGTGTGAGGAGAGCCGGGGGCGGGCTGCGCGCGGGGCATGCCGGGACGGTGGCAGGTGGCGCCTGCGCACTCCTGCGCTCTGCTGCCCGCTTCCCGCTTCCCGCTTCCCGCGCAGGGCTGCAGGCCGCGGCCTGTGCCGGCTCTTAGCCGGGTGCTGAGGGAGTCGAATCTGCTCTGTCCTCTCCTAACGCCGGTCAGTCTAGTTCTTCCTCGGCCAGGCTCGGAACCGGGGGAGATTTAAACGTAGTGCTGCGGAATGGTTAGGAGTTTAGTAGAAACGCTCGTGGTAATACGGTGAGTGGAACGGACACTGTCGAGAACAAGGATGTGATGAAAGGTTAAAGGTGAATACGCAGAAGCCAGGACTGAGGGGTGATATGCAAAGGGTAGCAGAGCTTTACAAAGAGATTAGGAAGGATCAGGGCAGGGGAACCACCCTCGGCCTCATTGCTGCCCAAAGAGTTGACAGTTAACAAAAATTGCAGGTTTCACCCATGGCAAAGTGGGGGTGGAGGGAACAGTAAACTAATTTCAAACAAAGATAGCAGTCACCTAGAAATAAGGAGGTGTAACGTTTCTGAGGGAAAAAAAATGTGAGTTTTAGCATTAAACTCACCACAGGTTATGGAGGGGACACCACAATGGTTTGATCTTTGTCCAAATCTCTCTGGTTTCTGTCAAGAAGCCATAACAAGGCATTATCTACAAAAGTTGATAGAATTTTACTGTCTTTAAACACTGCTCTTAATTATTGTCCTGCTTCTGATTGTTTTAGTCTCCCATCCTTTAGTCTTAAAGCGTTCTAGTCTTGTTATCCTGCTTTCAGACCAGTTCATCACAAGGTTATTCAGCCTCAAAGTTTTTAGCTCTATCCTGATGGACATCAAGGATGAATGTCCATGGACATAAGTGGTTAGTGGAACAACTCTAATGGAAGGAGGACAATTGTGTTTGCATGTATTGAGAACATCCTGGGAGAAACATGCCAAAGTATGTCAAAGTTGGACAAAGAGAAAAGATAAGAGAACCTTTAGCTGAAACCTTCATAATACTAAAAATCACACCCATAGGTTAGGAGACTCCAGCCCTGGTGAAGACCCTTCCCACCTGAACATGCCTATCAATGTCTTCCTACATCAGCTTCATGACAATTATGAGCAATCCAATATTAGAGTTTGGAAGTAGGTAGTGATTTCATGTTAAGGGTTTGTATTTAATAACAGTTTGAGCTTTCTGCAATATGCTATCTTTGTGGGTGGGAATCCACCCAGCATCCAAACTTGCTCAGCTTTGCAATAAAGTCACTCTCTCAGCTCTGGATGTGGTTGCTTGTCTCCACCCTGGGAAAAAGACCTCCTGAGTTTTCCAGCAACAGTTGGGTGATATTTATGCCCACAGTGCAGCTCTGGTGAGGCCTCAGCAGCATGGAAGACTCCCAGCTAAGTCCAGAGTTGGGCTTGTTCAGCCTGGAGAAGAGAAGGCTCCAGGGAGACCTTACTGCAGCCCTTCAGTGCTTAAAGGGCCTCTCAGAAAGATGGGGAGAGACTTTTTAGCAGGGCCTGTTGGGGCAGGAGAAGGGGGGATGGCTTTAAGCTACAACACAGTCTTAGACTAGACAGGATCAAACTGGATGAGCATCCACTCTGTCCCTTCATCCAGGTCACTGATGAAATTGTTAACAGAACCATACAATGTCCTGAGTTGGAAGGGACCCACAAGGATCATTCAGTCCAACTCCTGTCTCTGCACAGGACAACTACCCCCCCCCCAGAAAAAATCACACCACATGTCTAAGAGCAATGTCCAGATGCTTCTGGAATTCTGTCAGGCTTGGTGCTGTGATTACTCCCCTGGGAGCCTTTTCCAGTGCTCCACCATCCTCTGGGTGGACAGCCTTTGCCTAACATCTAATCTAACCCTCCTCTGGCACAGCTTCAGGCCATTCCCTTGGGTCCTCTTGCTGCTCACTAGAGAGAAGACAGGAGCTCCTGCCCCTCTGCTTCTCCCTAAGACAGAGCCATTTGCTGGGGGACAGGTTACAACAGCTATTGAGCACACAATCATTTTACATTTAGACTCCACTTACATGCTGAAGAACTGCTGCCTCCATCTTCTCCTGAAGCCATTCACCAATAGCCAGTTACCACTGCTGATTTATCACACCACAGGTCTAAGAGCATTTTCCTGATGACAGAACTCTGCCAGGCTTGGTGCCATGACTGCATTCCTGAAGAGCCTGCTCCAGCACTCCACAACCCTCTGCTTGAGGAACCTTTTCCTAACATCCAACCTAACAGCTTCATGCCATTCCCTTGCTGGTCACCAGAGAGAAGCTGAACAGGATTGGACCCAGTCCTGACCCTTAAGGAACGTCAGGAGCTCCAGACGTCCAACTAGACCCTGCACGACTGATCACAACCCTTCGAGCTCTGTCCTTCGGCCAGTCCTCAGCCCACCCAAAGATCGCCTCCTAGGGCAGAGGCAGCAGAACCTTATACGGGGCCGCGGTGTCCCGGCGGACCCTTATCTGCGTGACAGCGGCGGTGGGCGGAGGCCATTGACAGACAACGGAAACAGCCAATAAGAAACAAGATCACTCATGTTGCTCCAATGAGCGGCGGCGGAAGGTGGGGCTATTATCCCGGAAGTGGCGAGCGCGGCGGGCCGCAGGTGTTGGGTGGTATCGGTAGTTAGGGGAGGTCGCAGCCATGTCGGAGCGGAAGGTGTTGAATGTGAGTTAGGGGGAGTAAGGGGCGGGGGGGAGGAGGAAAGCGGTGGGGGTTTTGAGGCTGGGCCGGGCTGGGCCCGGGGAGGAGTCCCTAAGCGCTAAGGTCCTCCGAGCGGGGCTGCTGCGGAGGCCCTGGTCTGTTGGTGGGTCCTGGGGTGGAGAGGGGACTCTAAGGGGATCTTCAGGCTGGGAGGGGGCGGTTGAGGTGGAGATCCCCAGTCTGGGGGCTTCGGGCAGCGTCTAGGGGGGTGGCAGGGCCTAGAGGGGTGAGCCCTAAAGTCAAGAGAGTCGTCAGGGTTGAAAAAGATCTCCAAGATCATTGAGTCCAACTGTTAATCTAACACTGCCAGGCCACCACTAAACCATGGCCCTCAGCACCACATCTACGTGTTTTCTGAACACTTCCAGGGATGGTGACTTCAGCACTGCTCTGAGCAGCCTGGGCCAATGCTTAACCACTCTTGCAGGGAAGAAATATTTTGCTAATGTCCAACCTAAACCTCCCCTGCCACAACTTGAGGCTGTTTCCTCTTGTCCTAGTTCTTACTCCTTGGGAGAAGAGACTGGCCCCCACCTCGCCCCAACGTCCTTTCAGAGAGCTGCAGAGAGTGAGAAGGTCTCCCCTGAGCCTCCTCTTCTCCAGGCTAATCAACCCCAGCTCCTTCAGCTGCTCCTCACAACACTTGTGCTCTAGACCCTTCCCCACCTTCCTTGCCCTTCTCTGAACACACTCCAGCACCTCAGTGTCCTTGGACCGCAAAGCCAAACCCAGAATTCGAGGTGTGTGGCCTCACCAGTGCCCAGTCCAGAGAGAGGAACACTCCTCTAATTCTGCTGTCCACAGTCATGCAAGAGTTGGGGGGCCAGGGGCTGAGGACAGACAGCCATCAGTGCCTGGCTCTGGTGGGGAACAGTGGACAGAGTGTTTGGCACTGGGGCTCCTGCTGTGTGGCGCTGATCCCTTAGGCTGCTCCAGCAGCTGAGAGCCTTCCTGTCATGGTTCCCACTGCTCTGGATGACTCTGGCCCATCCCACCCACATCTCTGTTCTCTCTCTGTAGAAATACTACCCCCCAGACTTTGATCCTGCTAAGATCCCAAAGCTCAAGCTCCCCAAGGACCGGCAGTATGTGGTGCGGCTCATGGCTCCCTTCAACATGCGGTGAGTCAGGCTCTGCTGCTCGGGAGGAAGGGGCTGCAGGGGAGGGAACTTTGCTTCTGACACTGCAGGGGAGCTGCTGCCAGCAGCCATCAGAGGGGACACAAAGAGCAGAAGAAAAGGGGTGAGGGAAGAGATGCTGTGGGTGACTTTGGGGGTGGTTGGAAGAGTAAGTACTGGATTTCCAAAGGAGAAAACAACCCTGGCTCAGAAGCTGGACTGCCATAGCCTGGAAATCAGCTGGACTTTTCTTGCTCTCTTTATTGTTATGGCCTTTTCTTTCTCCTTGTCTAGGTGCAAGACCTGTGGGGAGTACATCTACAAGGGGAAGAAGTTCAATGCTCGTAAGGAGACTGTTCAGAACGAGGTGTACCTGGGGCTTCCCATCTTCCGCTTCTACATCAAGTGCACGAGGTGCCTGGCAGAGATCACCTTCAAGGTGAAGTGTGCTCTGTGTCCTCTGCACTCTGGCTCTCTTGGGGAGGGGTTCTGCAGTCTGGGGACATTGCTGGATGCTGACCCCTTGGGGAAGGAGAGTCCCAGTAAAGACTGAGTCCGAGTCTGAGCTTTTCCAGAGAATCAGAGAAAGGTTAGGGTGGGAAGGAACCTTTCAAGGTCACCTAGTCCAACCCCCTGCAGTCAGCAGGGACATCTGCAGCTAGATCAGGTTGCTCACAGCCCCAGACAACCTGACTGGGAATGATTCCAGGGATGGAACATCTCCCACCTCTCTGGGCAGCCTGGGACAGGCTCTCACCACGCTCAGCAGCAACAATTTCTTCCTTCTCTCTAGTCTCAGTCTCCCTCCTTCAGTTTCAAGCCATCAGCCCTTGTCCTGTCCCAACAGGCCCTGATAGAAAGTCTCTCCCCATCTTTCTGAGAGGCCCTTGAAGTACTGCAAGGCTGCAGGAAGGTCTCCCTGGAGCCTTCTCTTCTCCAGGCTGAACAAGCCCAACTCTCTCAGCCTGGCCTCACAGCAGAGAGCTTCCAGCCCTCAGATCATTGTTGTGGCCTCCTCTGGACCCACTCCAACACATTCATGTACTTTTTGGTCTCTCTTCCCTTACTGTGGCCACTTAAACATCTCACCCATCCATGGCTGGGCTGCAGCAGGACATCAGCTGGAGCAGGGTGGAGGCCATGGCTGATTGTCTGCCCTGTGATGTGAATGAAAGTGGGCAATGGTTGTGTGTCTGGGAGTGGCCACAGGAGATCTGGAGCAGAATTGCCCCAGTCCAATGATTTTGCTGTCTTGTTTCTTCCTCAGACTGATCCTGAGAACACAGACTACACCATGGAGCATGGTGCCACTCGCAACTTCCAGGCTGAGAAGCTCTTGGAGGAAGAGGAGAAAAGGATGCAGAAGGAGAGGGAAGAGGAAGAGCTCAACAATCCCATGAAGGTATCAGAACATGACCTTCTCTGCAGAAGGCAAAGCTCTCTCCTGCCCTAGCTGGCTTTCCCCAGGGAAGCAGGTGACTTTGTAGCCACTGGCTTAGCTCTCCAGGCTCCTGAGGTATTGCTGAGCTCTGGGCAGGCAGGAGACAACTCTCTGTTCTCAGGAGGTTTTCTCTTGTACTGGAACTTGTGACAGGCTACATCTTGCCCTGTTTTTTCCTGTCCTATTAAGACCCAAAACTGAGGAAGATGATGATCCTCTTAGTGCCTCCTGCCCCATACTGGCTGGAGAGGTGGTGCTGGAGATTGCTCTGCCATCTCACATAAGCCTGACTTACCTCTGGTCACCTAGGTCCTGGAGAACAGAACCAAGGACTCCAAGCTGGAGATGGAAGTTCTGGAGAACCTGCAGGAGCTGAAGGAACTCAACCAGCGCCAGGCAAACGTGGACTTTGAGGCCATGCTGAAGCAGTACAAGGAGTACGAGGAGGAGCAGAAGCGCAAGGAGCAAGAGGAGGATGAGGAAGAGATGAAGTGAGTGGGCTGGAAGCATTCATGGGGGGGTGAAACCAGCCAGGCTTACCCTCACCTGAGGCCTGAGGTCATGGGAGCTGTGTGGGTGGGCTGTAGTCCTGAGTGGGCTCCGTGGGGACTGGGGGCAGTTGGTCATTGCAAAGTGTTTAAGGAGGCAGAGGTGGAAGGGACCTTAAAGATCATCTAGTTCCAACCCCCCTCTGCAAAGTGTTTTAGGAGGCAGAGGTGAAAGGGTTTTGGTGTCACTGACCCAGCTGAGAAGTGTCCTCCTGTGAAGAGAGAGTTTCTGCACCTGGCTGAGGCTGCAGAGATCAGTGCTGTCAACCTTCCACCATGGCTTCTTCCAAAGCACCTGGGAAGGTTGGCTCCTGCACTGCTGCTGCTGACTCCCAGCTCCTCTTCCAACAGAGCCAGCACAGGCATGGTGCATGGCTGGCCCTGCTCAGCCTGCTGGTGGGAAGGAACCAGCTCTCAGCTCCATGCATGGTCTCTCTCCCCACAGAGCAATGCTGGAGCAGGCCCAGAACCGGCGGCTGCTGGTGGATTCCGACTCTGACGAGGAGCCTGCCAAACCCCACACAAAGCCCGTGGCAAGAATTAACCCTACAGACATCTTGCAGGAGGTGAGTAGGGGCAGAGGCTCCTCCAAACCCTCACACCTCATCTCCCAAGCCAAAGCTCCTGGCCTGGGCTTGTTTTGTCCCTGGCTCTGGGCGACGCTGGAGCTCGTCATGCATGAGCGGCTTCGAAAGGCTGTGTCCCTGTGTGCTGAGCTGAAAGGAGCCAGGAGATGAGCTGGTGATTTCAGAGCACAGCTGCTGACAAAGGCTGGCAGGGAGCTTGCCCCTGGCCTCACTCAGGATGTGGCTTCCCTTTCAGCTGGAGATAGAGCAGACTCTCCTACGCCGTGGTCGTACCTCAGGCACCACAATTACAACACTGAAACCACAGCCTGGGCCAAGCTTCTCCTTTGCTTCTGTTTTGTCCTTGCTGGAGACAGGACAAAACAAAAGAGCTTTCAGTATCCAGCTTGCAGGGGAGGGATTATCCCCGAGGCAGGCCCCTGCCCTGCTGCTCTCTGCTGTCGATCCGTGGCTGCAGGGACCTCTCAAAGCTGCAGTGTCACTGAGCTGAGCCAGGGGCCCTGGCCTGGCACTAATCCTCCTGCCTGGGGACTTGCAGGGGGTGCCTGGACCACCTGCAGGCATGCAAGGCTTGGCTGGCAGAGGTGGGGCAACCTTCAGGCATGGATCTGGCTCTGCAGTGACCCAGAACCAGCCTGTTACCATGTTAGGGCTGGTTTGAGCTGCAGTGGGCAGAGGGATCTTGGCCCCCAAGGGCTGTTCTGCAGCTGGTTAGAGTTAGAGAGTTATTAAGGTTGGAAAAGATCATTGAGTCCAACTGTTAACCTAACACTGCCAAGCCACCACTGAACCATGGCCCTCAGCACCACATCTCCAGGGCTTGGAAACCCCTCCAGGGGTGGTGACTCCACCACTGCCCTGGGCAGCCTGGGCCAGGCTTTGACAACCCTTTCTGTAAAGACATTATTCCCCATGCCCAACCTAAACCTCCCCTGGCACAACCTGAGGCTGTTTCCTCTTGTCCTACTGGCAGAACAGACCAACCACTACCTCACTCCAGCCTCCTCTCAGGCAGTTGCAGAGAGTGAGAAGGTCTCCCCTGAGCCTCCTCTTCTCCAGGCTAACCAAGCCCAGTTCCCTCAGCTGCTCCTCACAACACTTGTGCTCTAGACCCTTCCCCACCTTCCTTGCCCTTCTCTGGCCACACTCCAGCACCTCAGTGTCCTTCTGGCAGTGAGGAGCCCAAAACTGACCCCAGGATTGGAGCTGTGGCCTCCCCAGTGCCCAGCCCAGGAGGACAATCCCTGCCCTAGTCCTGCTGCCACCCCAGTGCTGCTCCAAGCCAGGCTGCTCTTAGCCTTCTTGGCCACCTGGGCACTCTGCTGCCTCATCTCCAGCTGCAGTGGACCAGTCATACCCCTGTTGTCTACCTTATCCCAGTCACTGCAGGGGGAGAATACCTCCCTGGGCTGCTCCAAGCAGCCATCCTCCTGCCTCTTTCTCTTTGTGCTGCTGTTTTTTCCACTCCCCCTTCTCCTCCCTTCCAAGGCCAGAGCACCCTAACACTCCTGCTCTCCTTTGCAGGAGCCTCAGCCACAGAACAAGAGGCTGAAGACTGAGAGCTGGGAGAGGAGTGTGGGCAAATTGAACAGCAAGTGCAAGCTGGCTGGGCTGGTCACAGTGAGGAAGCAGAAGCCAGATCCTGCCTTGGCTAATGGGACAGAGAACCAAAGCACCACAGCCAGCACTGGTAAATACCTGCCTGGGGATGGGGTGGCCTGAGCTGGACCACAAGGGGTGGATCTGGCAGCACCCAGGTGGCATTTTGCTCTGTCTCCAGAGCTTGAATGCTCTCAGATCACATCCTTGTTGTGGAAGAGATGAGGTCATGATGGTGTAGGAGCAGGAGGCTGTTCCCTGTATCCAGGAGATGTCCTGATGGAGGAGAGCTTTCCTCCTGGCCCTGGGCACGAGCCAAGGCCTTGGAGACAGAATGTCAGGGCCACAGGCTTCAAAACAGCATCTTGGTGTGCAGATAGGAGGCTGGGAACAGTCACAACAGGGAGATAGGAATGGAAAAGCACCACAGTTGCTTTGCTTTGGAGCCTGATGATAAAACCTGCCAGAGTGTAGGAATTTAGGAGCTTTACACAAGTACTGAAAACAAGCAGAAAGGCTTTGCAGCACCTCACTGCCCTGGGAAGCCAGAGGCCCTGTGGGTTTGGGGAGGAAGCAATCACTGAGGTTGGAAAAGGCCTCCAAGATCAAGCCCAGCCATTAACCCAGCACTGCCAGGTCACCACTAACCCATGGCCTCAGCACCACATCTCCAGGGCTTTTCAGTCCCTCCAGGGATGGTGACTCCACCACTGCCCTGGGCAGCCTGGGCCAGACCTGACAACTCTTTTGGGGAAGAAATGGTTCCTCATGTCCAACCTAAACTTCCCCTGGCACAACTTGAGGCTGTTTCCTCTTGTCCTATTGTTTGTTCCTTGGGAGAAGAGCCCACCCCACACCTGGCTGCAGCCTCCTCTCAGGGAGCTGCAGAGAGCCAGAAGGTCTCCCCTGAGCCTCCTCTTCTCCAGACTAACCAAGCCCAGTTCCCTCAGCTGCTCCTCACAGCCCTTGTGCTCTAGACCCTTCCCCACCTTCCTTGCCCTTCTCCAGCACCTCAATGTCCTTCTTGATATTGATGGATCCTGGGCTCCTTGGTCCTGAGCCTTTGGCTTAGTGACTCCCTCTGCCCTCAGGGGGTCTCTGGTGAAGGGCAGCTCTTAGAGTTGCCCCATTTTTGCCCTGCTTTTCCCAGCTGGCTGCTGGCAGGGGCTGTTGAGCCACACTGCACTGGAGGAGCTTTGCCTTTCAAGGACTCCCTGCCTGTGATGCTTCCCTGTGCCTGCAGCCAGCAGCTTGTGTGCTCAGAGCCCAGAGCTGGTGGCTGAAACCTCCCAAGGGCTTGCAGAGGCAGAAAAGAGTTTTGCAGACCTTGGGCCAACCTTGCTGCTCCCTCTCATTGCTGCAGGGCTGAAGGAGGAGGCTCCAGCTGAGGGGGGCTGGGATCTCTCCTTGTCCACCTGCTTTAGCCTGGAGTGGGAATGGAGGCCAGGAGAACAAGGCACTGCTGGGGCTCTGCTTGCTTCATCTCCAGCTGCAAAGGGTGGTTGTGTTTCCACAGGCCAGGCATGGCCAGCAGTGGGGAGGGAGAACCCTGCCTGATGGCTCTGCTCTCTCTTGCTTGCCTTCCAGGCTCGTTTCCCACAGCACCAAGCACTCCCAAGGCCTCCTCCCTCGGCTTGTTGGGGGCATATTCAGACAGTGAGGACAGCACCAGTGACTGATGAAGCAGCCCACAGCTTGCCTCAGGAGCTGTCCCTGCTCCCAGCTGGCAGCAGCTGCTTCCCAGAGCCCCACATGGAGCTGGCATCACAGCCTTCAGGGTTTCCAGACCTTCACCTGCCCAGCCTGGGGTGTGTGTGTCTCTCCTCTGACAGCCATGCTCACTGCCCAGCACCACCAGCAGACAGAGCCTCACTGAGCTGGTCCAGAAGGTGGCTTCAGTGCTGCTGTGCAGCCTGTGGACAGCCCCAACCCCAACCCAGGGGGGTTGTTCCCAAACTCAGCTTCTGGCCAGCCCCTGGAGCAGGACATGTCCCAGCTCTGCATCCAGAATGAGTTCAGAAGCAGCAAGGCCAGCCAGGACTGGAGAGGTTCTCCATGGTGGTGGCTCCTGCTGCTCTCAGCCCCACCCTGATCATCTTTGTGACACATTGACCCTCCCACAGTGACAAAGGGACCTTGGAGACCTTCCTTCCCTCCCACCCTGCAGGGAGCAGGAGCTCAGCACCCCTTTTATGCCACAGGAGAACCCAGCACCACCATTTCCCTAGCCCTGGGTGTGCAGGGACCCTTCTATGGGGCTCAGCTCCTGCTCGTGTGGGGTGAGCATGGATCAGGGGGGTGGCTCCAGCCATGTGATCCAGCCATGGATCAGGGGGGTGGCCCCACAGCTCCACTGTGGGGTTGGGGCTGTCCTAGCTGGGCTGCCACCAGCCTCCATCCCCTGCTGAGGTCCTGCTGTGCCCCAGCTGTCCCCTGCAGCTTGGTGACAAACCCCTCCCCACCATTTGGAGAGCAATTGGGTTTGCTCAGCTCCCCAGCAGCCATGACCTGGTAATAAATTGGATGTGTCAGAGCCAGTTGCCTCTTCATTTTCCAGAGCAGTAATTCCTAGACCAGCAGCAGGTCCTGCCCCCACCCCAGTGATCCAGGTCCATGCACCCATCAGAAGAGCTGAACCCATCTTGGGGTGTCCTCCTACCCCAAGCAAGACTCAATTTAACCTCTTCATCCTCACCTCCATCCATTAATTTCCTCTTATCAAGGCACCCACCTCTAATTGATGAGCAGCCTCTGGCTAATTAATCCATTCCCAAATAGCTCTTTGGTGTGGGCCTGGAGCTTGGAGGGCAGGCAGGCAGACAGGGGGGGTCTCAACCTACCCAGGGGCTTTTCTGAGAGCAGGGGAGAAAAGGCAGCACCCCCCATCCCAATTAGCATTCCTGGCACACACCTTGTAATTAGCCTCTTCAAAGATGAATGTTGGAGCTGAGGCTCAGCCCTGGGCTTTGGGGAGGGTGAGGTTTAGCAGGGGATGCTCTGGGGGGGTTGAAGAAGTGGGGAGGGGGCTCTGGCCACGCTGTCCCCCCTCCAAACTATGTCCTGCTCCTGTAACCCCGACCTCCCTCCAGCTCCCTGCACTCCCCACCTCACAGGCCCGATCCCAGGAGAGGGACCTTTGTTCTGGGAAGAGACAATACAAGGAGCCAAGCTGGGGGTTCCCAGCCCTCCTGCCCCCCGAGTGTGGTCCCTGAGGGTCTCCCCCAAGCCCTAGGGCAGAGAGGGAGGCCGCCCCCTCCCACCCTGCACCCAGAGATGAGCTCCCTAGAGCACGGGGTGACCCTGAAGCTGGGGGTCTCCATGTTCCCTCGCTTCCCCTCAGCCCCCCAGGATGAACTCCCTGAGAGGTGACCCTATAGCTGGGGGGGCTCCATGTTTCCCCCCTAGCCCCCAAAATCCCTAGAGCCCAGCTCCCATCCTCTACCCCAACGCTCCCCCCCCAAGGAGTCCAGAGGAGCCGGGAGGGTGTCTTACAGCTGGTGTGTCTCCTGCTGGTCTCCGGGGTCCCGGTGACCCACTCCCGGTGGCACCTGGGGGTCTTGGTGCCCCTTGTCACCTCGGGGGGGGGTGTAGGGCAGCTACCCCCTCCCGCTGTGTGTCCCTTGTTGTCCCCCGGAGGGTCTCGGTGACCTCCTCCTCCTCCTGCTGTCACATGGTGGGGGGGGAAGGACCATCCTGATGTCACTTGGGGGTCCCTGTGCCCCCCAGCACTGGTGTGGGGGGTGGTAAGCTACCTCCTCCCCTTGTGTGCCCCTTGTTGTACCCCGCGGGGTCCTGCTGTGTCCCCCCTATTTCTCCCACTCTCACGCGTGGGGCGCACCATGCCCGTGCCCCTTGGGAGTCCCCGTGCCCCCGGTCCATCCGCTACCGGTGCGTGTCCCTTATTGTCCCCCACGGGGTCCCGGTGACACCCCCCCGGCTCTCCTCTGGTGTCATTGGGGGGTCCCGGTGCCCCCCGTCACCGGAGGGGGTGTGTGTCAGCTACCCCCTTCGTTGTGTGCCCCTTACTGTACCCTGCTGGGTCCCGGTGCTCACCTCCCCCCCACCATTCCCCTTTCCGGGGGTCTCGTCCTTCCCTGTCCCGGTGCCC
>VWZX01006203.1:1399214-1410376 GCA_013399015.1 Galbula dea | reverse complement strand
GAGGAGGGGGTCCCATCCTGACCCCCACGATGAGGAGCACGTGGAGAAGGCTCAGGATGAAGTGGTGCTGAGATGGTTGATGCCTTCTCCCCCCAAAGCTGGTGGCAGAGGGGCATGGTGCTCCCAGGAGGAGGCTGGCTGTGGGACAGGGGTGTGGGGCACACAGGAAAGGCACATGAGGGTCAGGCAAGCTCAAGCTCTAGCTCCAGTCATGGCCCTGGGGAGATTTGGGGGAGAGGAGCCACCAGCTCTGCTCCACGGTGGGACTTCAGGCTGTGTCCCCCTCTCCCCTCACCCCAATTCTTCTCCAGCTCTGACAGACTCTGGGATCCCAGAGTTTGGAGCAGGAAGAGCCCAAGGGCCAGAAGCAAAATGGCTTCAAACACTTAAGATCAAGGGTGAAAGGGGAGCAGCCACCTCCTCCTTGGAGGTCAAACTGCAGGGAGGGGGCAGAGGGCTAAAAGCAGGCAGGGGAGAGCCCTGCTCTGTCCCTCTGGGGCATGGAGGGACAGCACAGAGCTCCAGGGAGGGCTCAGCACCCCAGGCAGGGCTCAGCACCCCAGGCATGGCCCAGAGCCCCAGGGATGTCACAGCCTCAGGCATGGCCCAGAGCCCCAGGCAGAGCTCAGCACCCCAGGGACGGCTCAGCACCCATGCCACGGGGCTGGCTTAGTGTTTGATGGGTGTTGTAGTGTTGCTGTGCCACAGCATCCCCCTCCCCAACCCTCCTCCCCCAGGAGAGTCAGGGTCCTGCAGCAGTGTGGGGCTGGAGGGAGGCTGGGGAGAGGGGTAGTGTTGAAAGAGGGGTGGGGGGCAAAGGGGCTGCTTTGCTCCCCCTCAGCCCAGGGGCTGTGTGCCCCCCCCCATGCTGATGCTCAGCAGGAAGGATGCATCCCAGCTCTCCCACTTGGCTCATGGCAGATGTTTGCCCCAAAGGAAAGAGAAAAGCTGGAGGGGGAGAGGTGTGGGACAGTTGGGAGGGGAGGGGGCAGGGGGCCGGCAGGACACAGCACAGTACCGAAGTTCAAGCACCAGAAGGACAACCAAACAAATGCAAATAACCAACTTCATGAAGGGGGGAGGAGAGTGTGGAGGGGCCCTCGGGACCCTTCTGGCTTGTTCCCTGGTGGTAAAACGGCAGAGGAAGAGAGAAGGTGGCAGGAGGGAGGTGGAATGCAGAGCGGAGGGCGGGGCAGGAGCGATGCCGATGCCGATGCCGTCTCACTGAGGTAGTGGAACCAGCACTTCCACGTAGTTGAGGGGGAAGAAGCCTGACTGGCCGTTGATCATGCCCTCATACCAGTTCTCGTCGATCTGGTTGGTCAGGGTGATGATGTCTCCCTCCTTGAAGCCCAGCTCGCCGTCGTTCTCGGGTTCGAAGTCGTAGAGAGCCTTGCAGCAGGGCTGGTCCAAGGGGGCTGTGGGGAGAGGGGGGAGGAGAGGTGAGCCAGGCTCTCTCAACCCTCCCTCCCTCCCTCAAGCCCTCTTGCTCTTGGACAACACCTCTCAGCCCCCTGCCCTGCCCTGCACTCTGCCCCCACCACAAGAAAGCATGAAGTCAGCTTAAACTCCTCATTGACTTGTAGCTCCCTGGTTCCTCTGCTGCCACCATGTCCTTTGGGAGCTTCTCCCAAAGCTTCTAGCACTCTGGGCTGCCTGTTCCTGCCTGGAATTCTCCTAAGCTAAGCTCAACACCAAGCTAAATTAGATTAGCAAAGAACAGAGTGTTCCTCCAGAGATGAGGGAAGCTGCTGGGCAGGTCACCAGCTGGTTGATGATAGGGAGAAAGATCAGAACGTGGTGGAGAAAGATCCCTGGGGTCCCTCTGGAGAGGTCACCCTGAGCTTGAGAGCCATGGGAGAAGACTGTGACTGCCTCCCTGGGCACAGGGCTTCACATCCATCAGCAGCTCAGGGATGCATGCAAGGTCACCCCCAAAAATGGGGAGAGAACTCCCAAGTCTCTTTCCCCCATCTCAGCTCCATGAGACCTTGGACTGCCAGTGGGTTCCTGCAGCAGGGAAAGCTGTTGGCTCTGCCCACACACTCCTGTTTGGGGATGGGCAAGGCACTTGGCCTTCACAGACTGTGACAGAGTGCTTTGGGCTGGAAGGAACCTTGCAAGGTCACCTAGTCCAACCCCTCTGCAGCCAGCAGGGACATCTGCAGCTAGATCAGGCTGCTCCCAGCCCCAAACAACCTGACCTGGGATGGTTCCAGGGCTGGGACATCTCCCACCTCTCTGGGCAGCCTGGGACAGGCTCTCACCACCCTCAGCAGCAACAATTTCTTCCTTCTCTCTAGTCTCAGTCTCCCTCCTTTAGTTTCAAGCCATCAGCCCTTGTCCTGTCCCAACAGGCCCTGCCAAAAAGTCTCTCCCCATCTTTCTGAGAGGCCCTTTCAGTACTGCATGGCTCTGCCCTCTGCAGCTGTAAGGACCCTACCAGAAAGGGCCCAAGCTCATACAGGCCCCAGCCAGGGTCTGCAGAGCCCCCTGTTGCCCTCCCTGTTCCTCTGAGAGCTCTCCTAAGCAGGGCAGGGGATGGCACCAACAGCAGCATCACATCTGTCCTGCTGCACATCTGCAGCAAGGAAGGACCCAGCACGACAAGAGAACTTGGAGAAGACCAAAAGCAGCAGCCAAGCAACTTCCTGGCTTTAAGTCAACTTCCCAACATCCCAGGCTGACCCCAGCACCACAGCCCTTCCCCACAGCAGGCTCCTCAAGCTCTCCTCCTCCCTTGCTGCACCACCAGGAGCTTTCTCCCCTGGCTGCCAGCCTGAGACCCCAATGAGACCCCAAAGGGTCTCTTCAGCAGCAGCACTGACCCATGGTCACCCCACAGCCCAGCTGAGGTCCCTCACTGCCCAGCTGGGACCACAAAACCTGCTCAGTGTGCTGAGGGTCCAACTGCTCCCCACCCCAGCCATCAGCAAGGGGGGGTTTAGAGGAGGAGGCACAAGCAGGGCTTGGGGAGATCCAGCTTGGGTGCTGGTAAGGAGAACAGGGTGACCTCTGAGATGGTTGCTACCTCATGGAAGAGCATCTGCTCCCTCTGGCCTCAGGCAGGACATGCCTGTGTGATGACAGCTCTTACAACCCCTCCTGGGGAGCAAAGGCTCCAGTTTTTGGGGTGGTAAATACTCATCTAGTGGGGCTGGTTTAAAGTGGGGCTTAGCTGGAGGGTTTAGCTCAGCTTAGCTTTGCTGTTGTGCCAGTCAGGCTCAGCACAGAGGGATTAGCAGCTCCAAGCAGCAGTGTCCCAGAAGGAGGAGGGATGGGGAGGGGTGAGGAGGGGAGAGGAGGGAGGAGCACACATCATGCAGTCAGGAGGGAGGGGAAACTCACGGATACTCCTGCTGGAGGCCCGGGACGGCTTGTCAGACCGGAAAGAGGAGGAAGCTGCTTCCAAACAAAAAGAGACATGCTTCAAACAATGGGAAAGGCAAGGACCTGGAGGGAGAGGGTGTGAGGAGGAAGAGGGCAGCCCACATGCTGTGTTAGAAACCTCCTGCCTCGCCACGGGGATCAGGGAGGGATGAAGGAGGTGTGATGGAGGCCAGGGAGGGAGGGATGCATGCTTTGGGTTTTCTGTCTGCCACTGCTGGCAAGTGGCTTGGGCTGGAGACTCTGCTGGGATGGCCCCAAAGCCAATGTAACCAAGGCTGCTGGACCCCAGGAGAAAACAATCTGAAGTCTAGAGGCATCTTGGATGTTTTCCAGAGCCAGCAGGTCGTGCAGGCACAGCAGGAACTTCATTCCCCTTCATCCCCAGGAGGCTGCTGCAGAGGCATCTGTGTGTGCCCACACATGGGTCAACCTTACCTGGGACTTTAGGGGTGGGGTTGCAAGAGAAGCCCCCATTGGACTGGTCAGTGTCTCCAAAGTCATATGTCTCCCTGGGCTTGGGCTTGTATTCCCTCTTGGGACGTGAGGAGGCCTCCCTCATCCTGCCAGAGGGGAGAGAGAGGTGGGTACATGGCAACAGGAAACACAACCTGAGGAGAACAGCAGCATCTACAGCTCAAGTGTTGTGAGGAGCAGCTGAGGGAACTGGGCTTGGTTAGCCTGGAGAAGAGGAGGCTCAGGGGAGACCTTCTCACTCTCTGCAACTCCCTGAGAGGAGGCTGGAGCCAGCTGGGGGTTGGGTTCCTCTCCCAGGGAACAAGAGAGAGAAGAGGAAACAGCCTCAAGTTGCACCAGGGGAGGTTTAGGTTGGATATTAGGATGATTTCTTGGCTGAAAGGGTGGGTAAGCATTGGCCCAGGCTGCCCAGGGCAGTGGTGGAGTCCCCATCCCTGGAGGGGTTGGACAGCCCTGGAGATGTGGTGCTGAGGCCATGGGTTAGTGGTGACCTGGCAGGGTTAGGTCAGTGGTTGGACTCCATCATCTTAAAGGTCTCTTCCAACCAAAACAGCTGGATGATTTTATGATCTTTATTCTCCTCAGTGGTTACACAGGGAAGCAAATTGGTTTGCAGACAAGAACCTGCACAACCCTCTGTGCTGGGGTGTCTTGAAGGTGAATCTTGCCCAGGGCTTGGGACTTGGTCCTCAGAGAGTGCCACATGCCCCAAGCTGTGCTGGGGAGGTGTCTGAGGCAGTTCAGGCCAGCAGAGGCCACTCGTGCTGCAATTTGAAAGCTCACACTTGGCAGGATCCTCCCAGCTCTTCCCAATTCCAACCAGACAGGGGATTCACTCAGCAGTTCCTTCTACCAGGAAAGAGCAGCAAGGCAGCATGGCCAAACGGCCCCAAGAAGTGGAGAGGCTGCCCTGCCTCTCTCCAAGGTGCCCTGTGCAAGGAAGGAACATCCCCAGCTCCTCAGGGAAGCTCCAGATGCAAGGAATCCACCTTCTCCTGCCTTGGCCAGGGTGTGGGGAGATGCTCACTCAGGTGAGAAGAGCAGAAGGAAGAAGTCCTGTGTAGGGGATGGCAGTGGTGTGAACCAGCTGGTTTGGTATTTCAACAGCACCTCTGTGTTTCTTGGCACCTTGGCAGCAACCACACATTCCCCAAGGCTCCTGAGGAGGTGAGGCACTAAGAAGGGGCAGGGAGAGCAGCAAGATCAGGCAGCTCCACAGCTCTCCTTGCTCCTGTGTTCCAAACACCCATTTGCCTTCCTCAGAGACCACCATGCAGAGAGGAGGGGAAGCAGAGCTGGCTGGAAAACGAGGGTTGTGGCACAGGGCTGAGGTGAGGTAGATGCTCTTCAAGTGTCCTGTGGCCATCACAGCATCCCCACTACTTCACTCACCTGCTGGGCTTCAGAGCACCTGGGAGCCCTTGACACAAGAGCTTTCTGGGCCACAACCTTGGCCAATGACCAGGTACCTTCCCTAACTACAGCTGGCTTTTGTCTAACACAGCCCTGGCTTGGAGCAGCACTAGGGTGGCAGCAGGACTAGGGGAGGGATTGGCCTCCTGGACTGGGCACTGGGGAGGCCACATCTCAGATCCTGGGGTCAGTTTGGGCTCCTCACTGCCAGAAGGACACTGAGGTGCTGGAGTGTGGCCAGAGAAGGGCAAGGAAGGTGGGGAAGGGTCTAGAGCACAAGTGTTGTGAGGAGCAGCTGAGGGAACTGGGCTTGGTTAGCCTGGAGAAGAGGAGGCTGAGGGGAGACCTTCTCACTCTCTGCAGCTCCCTGAGAGGAGGCTGGAGCCAGGTGGGGGGTGGACTCTTCTCCCAAGGAACAAGTGATAGGACAAGAGGAAACAGCCTCAAGTTATGCCAGGGGAGGTTTAGGTTGGGTATCAGGAAGAATTTCTTCACTGCAAGAGTTGTCAGGCATTGGTCCAGGCTGCCCAGGGCAGTGGTGGAGTCACCATCCCTGGAGGGACTGAAAAGCCCTGGAGATGTGGTGCTGAGGCCATGGGTTAGTGGTGACCTGGCAGTGCTGGGGAACAGCTGCACTCACTGATCTTGGAGGTCTTTTCAAACCAAAACCATTCTAGGATTCTATGAAGCAAATGGCACAAAGACTTTAGGCTAGGCAGTTCCAGGTGACACAGGGTGACAGGCACATCCAGCTTGTGACATCTGAGCCATCTGCTCCAACAGCATGATGCAACTTCTGACTTAATCTTGGGTTTGGCCAAAAGGCACTTCTTGGGAGATACTCCCATGCTCAACACAGCAAGGAGCTGCGAGCTCTGGCATGAAGGGGATCTTGTCCTTCTTCTCCAGCCCTGCCAAATTCACCTCCAGCCTCCTTGGGAGCAGCACTGGCAGAGCTCAGCTCAGCAAAGAGCAGCTAAGACTGACAGCCCTGGGGCTGCTTAGCCTGGAGAAGAGCAGCCCCAGAGGGGAGCTGCTCAATGCTGAGCAAGAGCTGAAGGCTGGGGGCAAGAGGCTGGGGCCAGACTCTGCTCAGTGGTGCCCAGGGCCAGGCCAAGGGGCACTGGGCACAAACTGGAAGCCAGGAGGTTCCAGCTGAGCAGGAGGAGAAGCTTGTTTGGTGTGAGGGTGTTGGAGCCCTGGCCCAGGCTTTGCAGAGAGGCTGTGGAGTCTCCTTGTGTGGAGAGATTGCCAAGGCAGCTGGAGGTGACCCTGGGCAAGCTGCTGTGGGTGCCCTGCTGGAGCTGGGGGGTTAGTCTGGCTGATCCCCAGAGGTCCCTTTCAAGCCCTATCACTCTCTGTGATTCTGTGAGGTACCACAGGGCCAGCTTGTGGCTGTGATAACCACAAGTGCCTGCAGCACCTGAGACTCACCTGCGTTTGAGTTTCTCTGCAAGCTCATCCAGGATCTGCACTGCCTGCCGGTGGTAATCCAGCTGGGCATCCACCAGGGCTGAGAGCTGGCTCACCTGCTCAATCTGCAAGAGTCACAGCAGGGGGGGATGAAAGGCACTCCCTAGCTGACAGGAGACTCCTCCACTGCACATGGGGCTGAGACCATACTGGGGAATACCTCTGAAGGGTGCTGCCCCCATGGAGATGAGGAGAAGGCTTGGGATTTGGTTTAGAAGCTTTAGCAAGGAGGTTGGACTAGGTGATCTCTAGAGGTCCGTTCCAACTCCCAGTTTTCTCTGATGCTGACACCAGAGGTCAGGCACTGGCCAAGGTTTAGTAAGCCAGAGGACATCTCCTACCACTCCCTGGGCTTTGCAAGCTGTTCAAACCCTTCCCAAGTGAGCAGCCCTAGCCCTAACCCTAACCCTAACCCTAACGCTGCTCACTCCCACCAGCACAGTGAGAAGAGATCCATGTGGTACAAAGCACAGCCTCTCCTCTGTCCAAGAGCTGGATCAGGAAGGAGTGCTACAGAAAGGATAAGAGGCCTATCAAGCCACATGCTGGGCACTCAGATCTGGGTTTTCAGACAGCAAAACCACACTTGCAAGAACAGGAGCAGAAATCAGTGTCTAACTTCAGCGTCCCTCGAGGGATCCCAACCTCATGGCCACAGGAACATGGAACCCACCCAACAGCTCCCAGGCCAGGGCAGAGGAGTCCATGCTCCCCCCATGCACTCACATCAGTTTCTAGGAGGTTGTGCATGCTGGTCTCTGCTACTTCCTTGGACTCCTCAAACTTCTCCATGGCCTGTCGAAGCTCCTCGTCGGGAATCTTGCCCTGTCGCTTCTTCTTGTAGTCGAAGTCCAGGCGTCTGCCTTCCAGCTTCTTGAGATGGTGCTGGGAACAGCAGGGGTAACAACAGGGAAGGAAAAACCAGAGATTGGGAGCAGCCAAGCTCTCCTGCTGGGAAGGCAGCTCTAGTTACAGGCCTTCATTTCAGAAACCTGATCTTGGAGCCTATGCTTCTGTGGCTCCCACCTTTGTTCGGCCTCTGGAGAGGCTCCAAGAGGTGATGGAGGACTGGGCCATCTGAAGCCCTTTGGGCAAGGACCACTGCTGTGGCTCTGGGGGCTTGTTACTGAGAAACCCTCATGTGATTTCACCTCCTTCCAACAGAGGTCCTGAGGAAAACACTGCAGGGAGCAGCCTGGGTTTGTTCCCCAGGCAAAGCTTTTGGGAAGATGAGGAGTTGGCCCAAGAGGGATCTCTGGAGAGGAGGAACTGGGAGGCAGGTTTTGGGCACTGCATGCCCTGACTGCTTAGGGTAGGGCTGTTTAAATCAGCTCTACAGCAGCCTGCAGAACTGGGGTCCAGATAAGTGCTGAAACAGTAGTTGGCAGTTATTTTATCTGGGACACCAATGGAAGGGAAGAGTCACTCAAGAGATGCCTCTGAGTTACAGGTTGGGATGGACCTGGTACAGGGACATGTCTCTGTGGTAGCAGCTCTGTGTCTCCCTGGTGAGACACCAAAGGACCTTCTTGAGATGCTGCCTAAGAGACCTTACAGGGAAGCTTGCTCATAGCTTGGAAGTTATAGGATCCAACAGAATAGAGCCAGAGGCTGGACAGAACACTGTGAAGTTTAATGCTAGCCAAAATGTAACGTGGCTGGGAGCTCACAGCACAAAGAACCCAGCTCTGCAAGCCCAGAGCTCATGTTGGGCCACACTCCCACAGCACCTTCCATGCTGGGTAAATGAAGAGCTATTCAAACTTGACTCCAGCCTTTGGAGCTGCTCAGGAGCAACAGCAGCAGTGCTGAGCAGGGAGGAGACACTAAAGCTCACACAGTGCAGGTGAAGAGAGCTGACACTCTGGGAGCTCTTGGTTCCCACCAGGAGAGAGCAGGTGGTTCGATGCACTGAGAGCCAGGAGAGGCCAGAAACAAAAGAGGTGAGGAGAGAAAAAACACCATCAAGGTGGTTACCTGGATCTCTTTCAGGTCTTTGTCACACAGGTTCTGGAGGGGATCAATAAAGTTTTGTTTGACTTCAATATCCAGGGAGTCCTTCACCTCAGCCAACCGCTTCATGGATTCGCCAGCGTCCAGAAGCGCGTCGCCTTGGCGGGGGAAAGGGAAGGGAAAGGGAGAGGGGAGAAAGGGCCAAGCAGTTCAACAGAGCTCACAACTGTGCTGTCTGCATGCTGAGCTGTTCTGCCAGGACACCCAGAGTGTGCAAGCTCCATCCCACCCCCCTGAACTGGTCTGGAGTTAAGAGCTGGAACAGAGCTCTGAGGCTGGCACGGAGCGTGTGGTGCCTGGTGGGAGAGAGGGCAGTTGCCTCCTGGCACTGGCTGCCAACACTTCACCAGCATGCTTCAGTTTGGGTCCTCTGGAAAACAGGAACAACCTCTACCAACTCCAGAGAGGAAGGAAAAGGTAAGAATCTTTTGTAAAGCAGTATTTTTAACCTCCCTGTTAGCTCAGGGAGTCACAGAGCAGTGAATTGGTCACGCAGTGCTTTAGCCTTGGCCAGCGCTGGCAAGAGGAGCCTGGGGCTGAGGCATGCTCAGGCTGATCCAGCCTGGCCAGCCTTTTGTCCAGACAATTTTAAGTCCAGAGCACTCTGACCAACTTTTCAAGTTCCCCTAGTCCCTGGCAACAAACCTGAAGCCTTTTATTCCCTTCAGACACTAACCTCTCCCAGGCCAACCTTCTCCCTTCTCTCCTCCTTGCTGACTTAGAGAGCTCAGAGCTGCTTACTGGAACCTGTTTAGTTTCCTGCTCTCCTTCTAAGGCTCCTGCCACGAGTGTGAATCCAGACAGGCTTGCAGCAAAGCATGCTTAGTCTTGGCTTTTTCTCCCATTTATAGACTGCATTATTCCTGTGCAGCTTTGACAAACCAACCAGTTCAGCATGAGATGAGCACAGGAGAATGCCCAAGTGGAAAGAAAGGGAGAACATTGCTCTGCTGTCTGGCTTGGCAAAAAATAGCTATCCAAGAAGAGTTATTTCAGTTGTGCTAACTGCAGGCAAGCCCATCCTAGGGAGGATGCAGTTCTAACATAGAAATGGAGTGAGTTAAGTGTTCTTTTAAAGAGAGGCTATTAAAGGAAATCAGCTCTAGTGAGTGTTCCTAAAAGCTTCCTTCCCCCTTGCTCTCTCTAAGGACTCTGACTCCAGTTCCTGCAAGCCCAGAGGGATGCAGGGCTCCAAGCTGGCCAGAGCCACTCCAGAATCCTTCCTATTCTTCATCACTCCCAGGCAGCAGCCAAAGCTTTTGGATTTTTTTCTTTCCCCAATACAAGAAGGTTCCTCCCTGTGCTGGAAGCCATCAGCCAGCTGTGCACTACAGCAGGGCTGTCACGTGCCCAGGCTGATGTGCTTTGGGGATTAAAACTGATGTCACCAAAAGGCTTCACCTCCCTCCTCCCTGGGAGAGAAGCTGCCATGCACAAGGGTCTCCTGGCCACAGCCTCCCTTGAGCAGAGCTCTGGAAAGCACCATAAAACTCTGAATCTCACCCAGTCAAGTTTCCACCTCACTGCTGTTCAGTTTAGAAGCAAGGAAGCCTTTTTCTCTTTTGCCTCCATGCCAATTTAGTTCAGTGTTTGAGAAGCAAGCATTAGGAGGTGGGTTTGGATGGGAACTACCTGAAGGGAGCTTGTAGTGAGATGGGAGTTGGTCTCTTCTCCTGGGTTACCACTGATAGGACAAGAAGAAACAGCCTCAAGTTGCACCAGGGGAGGTTTAGGTTGGATATTAGAAGCAATTTCTTGGCTGAAAGAGTGGGTAAGCATTGGCCCAGGCTGCCCAGGGCACTGGGGGAGTCAGGATCCCTGGAGGGGTTTGAAAGGCTTCTGGATGTGGTGCTGAGGCCATGGTGACAGGCTGATGGTTGGACTTGATGATCTTAAAAGACTCTTCCAACCATAATGACTTTCTGATACCACATGGCTTGGGATCCAGGACACCTGGGCTCTGCTCACCCCTCTCCTGCCAGCCTGGGAGGAAGGAAGCCTTAGCCCCTCCTTTAAGAGCTCCTGCTCCTATCAGGGGATGCAAAAGCTCACACAAGCCTTCCAGCCTTTAGAATAACAGCTTAGGAATTTGGCAGCAGCTTTCAGCACCTCCCCCACGAGCCCCTAGGGGAGCTGCTCCCATGGGACACTCACCAAAGTTGGAGTCCTCCCCCAGCTCCCTGCCGTAGCGAATCATGCTCTCCCCCAGCAGCCCTTCCGACTGGGGGTAGCCAGGGCTCTTCACCTGCCCCCGGATCTTTGACATGGTGTTCAGCATGGTTAGCTTGGCCCTGGAAGCTGGCACACAAACAGCCACAGCTGTGTTTGCAATTACTGGCACTTGCCAGCAGGCTGCTGGCCACTGCCAGCTTCTTTCCCCCCTCCCCCTCCTCCCCCCC
>VWZX01006203.1:1376577-1399194 GCA_013399015.1 Galbula dea | reverse complement strand
CCTCCTCCCCCCCCCTGCCTTCAGCTACACCCAAAGCCAAGAAGTTTCATTGTCTTCACCTCCCAGAAATATTCACTCTGAAAAGAGAAGTTGCTTTTCCAAGACAGCAAGCAAAAATAGTTCCCCCACAGCTTGCCAGGGAAGGCCAGAGGAGTTTCCCCAGCCCTCCCATAGCCCTGGAGTGCTCTCTGAATGAGCTGGCTGGAGGCACACAGGGCAGGAGACTCCAGAAACGATGTCTACAAAGCCAGCCACCTCTTCCCAGCCCAGGGACACCACTGCTTCTAGACATCCCAAGAAAAAACAGGTCCCCTTCAGGGTCCCTCTAGGTCCAAGGCAAATGGTTTGTCTCTTCTTTCACTGTTCCTTAGCTACAGCAGCAGCTTACAGGGAAGGAGAGGTTATCTGCATCTTCACCTGATCTCAGATGTAGGCTGGTGACCAATCTCTCAGGGCCAGAAAGATTCTCCCTGGTGCCTCTCTGGCCCTTTGAAAAGCTGGGGACAGAGGGAAGGGGCCAGGAGAGCTCCAGGCACTCACCTGGGTTGGGCTGGAGGTACTCTATTGTTCTGGTCAATACTTCTGTAACAGCCTTGCTGGTCAGGTCCACTTTCTGCAGGGAAGACAAGATGTCTCAGCAGCTGTGAGGATCACCTCAGGGCATCATCAAGGTTCCAGAGGAGTTCCATGACTGATTTGAGAGATTCCTCTTGTTCCCTACTCACCTTTTCCATTTCCTTGAAGTCATCATCAAGCTTGGTCCCTTCAGCCCCTCCAACCTTCTCACTGACCAGCTGCAAGGGAAGGAACAAGAGAGGAGGAATCAGGCCTGGAACTAACTGCCTAAAGCTCCTCCTGCAGTAAGTCCCTGAGACAGAAAGAACCACACAAGCACAGCCTGTTAGGAGTTGGAAGGGACCTCCAAAGATCATCTAGTCCAACTCCCCTGCCAGAGCAGGGTCACATACAAGTGTGGCCAGATGGGTGTTGAGTATCTGCAGAGAAGAAGACTCCCCAGCCTCTCTGGGCAGTCTGTGCCAGGGCTCTGGCACCTCAACTGGGAAGAGGAGTGGTCCAGACAGCATCTGCAAGAGAAAGGAGGTGGCAGGAACAGCCCCAAACACACCAGAGAGATGTGGCTCTGCTCACACTACCCCACTCCAAATGCAAGCTTCTCCTCCCTTTCCAAAGCATGGCTCAGGCAGGATAGTCCTCAGCCAACAGAAGCTCCCCAGCTCCTTCAGTCACACCACACAGCTCCAGCTCCAAGGCCTGCTGGAAGAGGCAAGCAGCAGAACTGTCTCTCCACTCCATTTTGAGCCAAAGCTTTGGTTTCACACACACACACACGACAGCAACATGCAAGTAAACAGGGAACAAACACAGCAGCTCCCAGCAGCTGGCACAAGAACAGAGCCTGGAGGGAGCAGAGACCTTCCAAAGGCCTTAAAGCATTGCTCCTCAGGGAAATGCTGAAGGAAATCAGGCTCTGGGGCACAGGGCTTTGAATTCTCTCTCAGTGGAGGATAAAGAGATGTGCAGAAGCTATGGTAAGGTCTCCAAATCCATTTATCAAAGCATCTCTGGTGCCTGTTCTAAAATGAGTGCAAGGGGAGATGTCTGACAAGGCTGCTTTGGGCTATCTGGGAAGAGCTTATCAGCTGGCTTCTAAATATGGCTTGGTCTAAGAACAGGTCCTTGCTCCCTAAACATCACCACTCAACTGCCTGAGCTGAAAGACAGTGAGTGCCTTTTTAAATCCACTTAGAAGTGTGTTCCCCTGAGCTTGGAGAGGAACATCTCCTTCCTTCTCTGTCCAGAGAAGGGCAAGGAAGGTGGGGAAGGGTCTAGAGCACAAGTGTTGTGGGGAGCAGCTGAGGGAACTGGGCTTGGTGAGCCTGGAGAAGAGGAGGCTCAGGGGAGACCTTCTGGTTCTCTGCAACTCCCTGAGAGGAGGCTGGAGCCAGGTGGGGCTTGGGCTCTTCTGCCAGTGAACAAGTGACAGGAGAAGAGGAAACAGCCTCAAGCTGTGCCAGGGGAGGGTTAGGTTGGATATTAAGATGATTTCTTGGCTGAAAGGGTGGGTAAGCATTGGCCCAGGCTGCCCAGGGCAGTGGTGGAGTCCCCAGCCCTGCAGGGGCTCAGCCATGAGCAGATGTGGCACCAGGGGTATGTGCTGTGAGGCCACTGGTTGGATTCCATCACCTTACAGGTCTCTTCCAACCTAAATGATTCTCTGACTCCCAGCTCCAGGCTGGTGTGGCAAGGCAAGTGGCAGTGCTTGGGGCCACAGGAGATACAGATTGGCCAAAACCAGTGATTCTCTTGCCCTAAACAGGTCAGTAATTACCCAGGCAGACATCAAAAGCAGCCTAGGAACCTGCTGCTGCTTCCCCAGAGCTCGGTGCCTGCCCTGTGAGGCACTGCCAGGACTTCTCCTGTTTGCAGTCAGAGCTCCAGCTCTGGCTGAACAATACAGGTTTGTTTACTTCAACATCAAATACCTGATTTTATCAAGTCTTTCTTCCTCTCCTGCTCCCCTGGGGAAGCAAACTGGTTCCTTTTTGGGAGGGAGTGGGGGAAAAGCTTTTAGGTAATCATAGAGTTTCAGCAGCACTTGGAGAAACAGCACTGGTCCCTCTGCCCCTTGTGCTCATGTTCAGCTCCCAAAAATCAAGTTACCAAGAAGGATATAGAAAAGAAATGCTTCTTACTAGGAAAAACAACAACATTTTCAGTGTTTTCAGCAGAATCCCATTTCCAGAGCCTAAAATATGTCTATTGAAAGCCCCTTGGTACAGCAAGTGCTCTAAGCACCAAGATTGTTGCCCAGAGCACAGCCACAGTTGATAAACTCCTGGTGTTTCAGTGAGGAGACATCAGGAACTGTTCAGCACTGCTGAGGGAGCCCAGGCATTGTGGAGGAGAAGCTGGAGAGCACTGAGAGCTCTTCAAACCAACTGCTTAGCCTGGAGCCATGCAGCATCCATCACTGCAGGATCAAGTGAGGGTTTGAGGAGGCTGAGGAAGGAGGCAGGAGCCTCCTGGGGGCTCCCTCCATCAAGGGAAACCTTTTTCTGCCTGTTTCAGAGCTTAGCAGAGGACCTGAGATGCCAGACAAAGAGGGGTTGCTGGAGTTCACCCTTGACATTTAGAGACTGAGGGGAAGGAAAGGGTTGCTGCTCAGCTCAGCTCTGGATTTCATTCTCCTGCTTCACCCTTGGGTAAGGTCCTCACAGGATCCAGGAGAGGGATGCCAGGGTGGCCCAGCCCTGCCCCCTGCCATGCCATGTCTGGTGAGCACACAGAAGAAACTCAAAGGGACATGATCACCCCCTCAGCAGATGGGCAACCAACCTTAGAGGGATTTCTTGCCCTCCTTTTGGCCACCAGCTCTGTGCTTGGGGAACCAGCACACAGCCCAACAAGCCAGGTCAGAGCTGGGGAGGTGCTGGATTCTCTCCAGACACACCAAGTCTAGAAACACCCAGCCTGCCCAGGGCAAGCTCAACACAGCAAAGCTTACTCCAAGCTGCCATCACCTGGCCCCTGCCAAAAACCTCTCCAAGCAGAAAGGGCCACAGATGGATTTCACAAAGGTGGCACCTCTGGAAACCTCCTTGATTTGTTAATGCACCTGGGAAAGGTGCAATGATGCCAAGCAATTCCATTCCCACTTCTCTCCACCCACTCCACCATTCATGACAAGACACTGAGGTGCTGGAGTGTGGCCAGAGAAGGGCAAGGAAGGTGGGGAAGGGTCTAGAGCACAAGTGTTGTGAGGAGCAGCTGAGGGAACTGGGCTTGGGTAGCCTGGAGGAGGCTGAGGGGAGACCTTCTTACTCTCTGCAGCTCCCTGAGAGGAGGCTGGAGCCAGGTGGGGCTTGGGCTCTTCTCCCAGGGAACAAAGAAGATGAAACAGCCTCAAGTTGCACCAGGGGAGTTTCAGCTGGACATGAGGAACAATTCCTTGACTGACAGAGTGGTTAAGCCCTGGCCCAGGCTGCCCAGGGCAGTGGTGGAGTCCCCATCCCTGGAGAGGTTCAAGAGCATGTCTGTCAGCCTGGTATTTAGGAAGATGGTTCAGTGGCCTGGTGCTGTGGGGCTGATGGTAGGACTGGATTACCTTGGAGGTCTTTCCCAACCTAAACCATCCCAGGACTCCCAAGATTTGCAGCCTTGAAAGCTGCAAGTAACACCTCTGGCAGGGAGCTGTGCTGTGACAAGGACCTGCATGCCCTGGCAAAAGCACTGATCACCACAGCAATTCTGGAAGCTTAACACCCTCCCAGAGATGTGAGGGGGGAGAAAAGCCTCACTTACAGACTAATTTAATCCTCCTTTTGACATCCAAGAAATGCTCCTGGTGCCCTGCTGGGAAGGAATAATAAGATTGAGGTTCCCTCAGTGCTGGCTCTAATTAAACTGAGAAGAAGAAGGGAGGAGGGACTGTGTACCAGCCCCCAGCAGCTCCAGCCCTATCCCCACACTCCTCAGGCTGTCAGGCAGGGAAGACAAACTCACTCAGCTTCCATCCTGGTGCTAGGCAAGGCAGGAGAAACCCTTGCTGGCTCCTTGTTTATCCAAGAGCTTCAGGACAGGCCTGGGAGCCAAGTTTCCAAGTGCCACATCGTGCAGCTCATCACGCTGCCTGCAAGGGAGGCTGGCAAGCAGCAGCTGCCTTCTCAGGGGAGGGCTGAGTTCACCAGGAAGCTCCCCCTGGGCTTGCAGAATGGGAGAGGAAGGAAGTCTCCACGTGCTGCCTGGAGCATCCAGTTTGGCCCAAGTGAACTGTTAGATGGTTGGGGAAATGCTGCTGGGGCACAGCCCAGGACTGCTGCTTCTGAGAAGCAGCTCAGGGGTTTTTTGGGAGGATGTGGTGACAGTTGTTCTGCACTTGAATTTCTTCAGCAGCCAAGAGAAGACTTGGGACATGGCTGGTTGGGGATCTTTGAGGGTGACTAAGCACTGGGTTAAGCTGCCCAGAGAGGCTGTGGAGTCTCCTTGTGTGGAGAGATTGCCAAGGCAGCTGGAGGTGACCCTGGGCAAGCTGCTGTGGGTGCCCCTGCTGGAGCAGTGGGGTTGGCCTGGCTGATCCCCAGAGCTCCCTTCCAACCCCTACCCTGCTGGGATTCTGTGATCTAACCTCTTGTGAATGCTGCAAGCAAGACAGATGAGCCCAAGGAAGGCACTGGCAAAGCAAATCATTAAGCAAATCCAGTGGCCCAAACCCTTCCCTGGAGGTTTATGCTGAAGCTCTCAGCTAGCCTGGTGTGAAAGATGAGAACAAGTCTCCACTCTCTGGTTTCTTTAACCTCTCTGCCCTGCCAGGATGGGACACACATGAGAAGGTTAAACCTGAAGCAAGCCTTGCCACAGCTCAGAGAGGGAAGCAGGGTGCAGCAGCAGAGCAGCAGCCCTCAGCTCCACTTCAGCCAGAGCCAAATGCTTCCTAGAGCAAATATTAGCACAAGGTGATGGAGTTGGATGTCATGGCCCAGTGAGATCAAAAAAGTACTTCAGAACAGGAGGGCTGCTCCCCTGGCACCTCAGCCAGGCTGGGGGAAGAGGGCTGGAGAAGGCACTGCCAGCAAAATGCAGCAGAGAAGCCAGGAATCCATCCCTCACACCCCATCCATGTTGAATTCAGAGGATACTGCCAGTTCAAATGTGCCCTAGGCAGCTGTGACCTGAGATCAGACAGAGGGGAGGTGTCTGTAAGCCAAGGGCTCCCACCCCAGTAGAGCAGCACCAGGAGATGGCATCCAGCCCACCCCAGAGGGTCTGAGACCTCCTTGCTCTCTCTCATTCCCTAAAAGGAGGTTGAAATGAGGTGAGAGTTGGTTTCTTCTTGCTCCTGACCATGCTTTGCAGTTCCTGAAGCTCCATGGGGGAGAGCCAGCAGCTCATGAGGGAGGCTCCCTGGGTTTCCTTCCCAGGGGCCTGGGAATGCCACTGATGCTGACTTCCCCTCACTGCTCCAGACCCACCGTGTGGTGGAAGAGCTTCAGAAATGAAAGACCTATTGTTTAGAGTAACCAGTGAGGCTGGAGTGGCTAGGGGGAGAGGCAGGAATGCTATGTGTACACAGAGGGGGGAAGAAAGGCCCATGGAGAGGGCCTCCCTTCTCCAGCTGGGAGTGGGAGAGGAACAGAGGACCGAGGGAGGGCTGCATGGCCACTCCCAGCTCACAGCACAAAACCCTCCTCAGAATCCTCCTTCAGCTCAGCCACTCAGCTCCAGGACAAGTCAGGCTCTTCAACAGCTTTATTAGTGACAAACAGTGGCTCAAGGGCACCCTCAGCAAGTCTGCAGATGACAGCAAGCTGAGTGGTGCAGCTGATGGACCACAAGGACAGGAGATGTCAGCCAGAGGGACATGGGAGGCCCAGGAGAACTGAATGGGATCCAACAAGTCCAAGGGTAAAGGTCAATCCTAGGCATGAGTACAGTCTAGGAGATGAGATGATTGAGAGCAGCCCTGAGAAGAAGGACTTGGATGTCATGGTGGATGAAAAGCTGAAGATGAGGCAGCAATGGGCACTTGCAGCCCAAAAAGCCAACCCTGTCCTGGGCTGCATCTAGAGAGGAATGAGCAGCAGGTCTAAGGAGGAGATTTTGCCCTCATGAGACCCCAGAAGGAGGAATGCAGCCAGGTCTGGGGTCCTCAGCATGAGAAAGATCTGGACCTTTTGGAGAAGGTCCAGAGGAGGCCACCAAGATGATCAGAGGGCTGGAGCACCTCCCCTGTGAGGCCAGGCTGAGAGAGTTGGGGTTGTTCAGCCTGGAGAAGAGAAGGCTTTGGGGAGACCTTCTAGCAACCTTCCAATTCCTACAGGAGGCCTGCAGAAAGGGGGAGAGACTCTTGACCTGGGTGGAAAGCAACAGGCCAAGGGGGAATGGCTTCAAACTGAAGGAGGGAAGAGTTAGAGTGGGTGTTAGGAAGAAATTCTTCACCTTAAGGGTGGTGAGGCACTGGCCCAGGCTTTGCAGAGAGGCTGTGGAGTCTCCCTGTGTGGAGAGATCCCCAGGGCAGCTGGAGGTGACCCTGGGCAAGCTGCTGGGGGTGAAGGGGGTTGGCCTGGCTGATCCCCACTGTGCTGGGATTCTCCAGAGACATTTGGAAGAAGCAGTTAAAGAAAAGCAGGGCTAACTGGGATCACTAGTGCCCAGTTTCAGTTGTGCCCAGTGGTATGGATCTGTGAGAGGCTCCCTAGAAGCTAAATGAAGTCATCACTCCAGCTCCAGCTCAGCAAGCTAGGACTCCCTGGCATTAAGTGTAATTTTCAGTCCTCTTCAGTAGGAGTTTTCTCCTCAGAGTGCAGGAGGCAGCTGGGCAGTCCCAGCTCCATGAAGCCAACATGACAATTACCTCCCTCCCTCTGTGTGTATTTAAACTTTAAACCAGTTGGGGAGCAACTGGTTTGGTCACTTGCCTGCAGTCAGTGGGGCTTGGCAAGGACAGAGCCCTCCAAAAGCCTCCTCTGAACACATTCTGTCTCTGCCGTCACCTCCAGGAGAGGCAGGAGCTCAGCAGCACCTGGAAGACACCCAGGGGGGGTCCTCCCTGAGCACCCCACATGTCAGGACAGCACTGAGGTTCCTTGCAGAACCAGCTTGGACTGGAAGGTGTCTGAAAGCCAAAGGCAATCCCCTGCAGGTGGCTGAGCTCTGATGTGCTGCACAAAGTGTCTCATTAGAAGGTAATTGGCACCTTCCTGGCACAACCCTGTGCCAGGAGGCAAGAGTGGAAGGTGTTGGTGTGACAGGAAGCACTAGTTGGGGTCCAGAGCACATGTACAGCAGAGAATCATTCAGGTTGGAAGAGATCTAAGAGATCTAAGATCAGCAAGTCCAACCATCAACCCAGCACCACCATGGCACTGAACCATGGCCCTGAGTACCACAACCAGCTGGTTTTTGAACCCAATGCCTGAGCAACAGCCCTCTCCTGCCCAGGCAGTCTGCAGTTCTCTCTTAGCTCTGTAGATCTGTGTTCTGCCTCCCTAGAGGCTTTAAAGCTCTTTTTTTTTCCCTAAGTAAAAATGGAAGGCATCCTTCCTAAAGGATGAGAGGCAGCAGACACCCCAGTTTAAGGAGAAGCTGGCACACCCCCACCCCCACACACCAATCTGAGCAACTTCTGACCTACTTTAAGGAGAAGAAACCAGATCTAAGTGTTTCTTGTGTGGAACAGAGGATGAACAATCCCCACTAGCCTCAGAAGGAAGAAGAAGGCACATTTCCTAGCAGATCCCCATCCTCTGAGTCACTGGGGGGTACTGGAGGCACCCAGCAGCTCCCTGGTCCTCATAAGGCTGAGCACTCTGACACCACTGGACCTTCTCACCCCAAAAGCTGGGAAGAAGAGGAAAGAGCATGAGAAGAAGTGATTTGCCTACTGCCCAAAGCAGCAGAGCCAAAAGCAGAAGGTGGCTGAGACTCAGCAGACATCATCTGCCACCTCTCACATCCCTCTTGGACTGCAGAGCAAACCAGAGAACAAGGAACAGAGCTGAAGCTCTGGGCTCTTGCACCTCTAAGCAAGACCCTGCTGGTGGCTCCCAACAGCAGCCCAACCACTGGTGGATGAAAAGCTGAAGATGAGGCAGCACTGGGCACTTGCAGCCCAGGAAGCCAACCCTGGCCTGGGCTGCATCAGGAGAGGAATGAGCAGCAGGTCTAGGGAGGAGATGGATCTAACCTGTCTTGGGGTTCCTGATGACCCCAGTAGCAACCCAATTTGGCTAATCCCCCTGCTAAGCAGCTCACAGGAGGATTTCCCCCTCTGTTAGCCATCCCTCAACCCTCTCCTGAACTCCTCTTTCCCTTCTTTTTGCTGTTCCCATGGCTTTCCCACCCAAAGGGCCACCAGTCCTGCCCAAGACTCCCCAGGCAAGCAGCAGCAATGGCTATGTGCAAACACACTGAGGTGTTCTGCTGCCTCCAGACAGGGGCACCAGGAAAAGGTGTCTGAAATAAAGGGAGCCTCCCACCCCCTCCCCATCTGAGCTGGGGACCTAGCCACTCTCCAGCCAGTGCAGGAGGATCAGCTCAGAAGAAGGAAAAGCTCCTTCCCTTCCCTCCTGCCAGGGCAGACAGCTCTCCGAGTGACCTCAGGGTGGAATCCTATCAGGTAGGAAGAGCACAGAAAGGGCTGCTGCATGCAAGGATAGCTTTCTAGGAGCCACCTGTCAGATCACCTCCCCAGAGCACCAGCAGATGACTCAGCTCCACCCAGCAGCCAAGCTCAGAGGAATGAGGACAGCATGGATTAAAGACAAAAGCAACTGAAGCAGCAGCCAGCAGGCCACACTCAGAGCTCAGGCCACAGAAGGGCATTTCCTTCTGTTCCAGCTGAGCAGGAGGAGAAACTTGTTTGGTGTGAGGGTGTTGGAGCCCTGGCCCAGGCTTTGCAGAGAGGCTGTGGAGTCTCCTTGTGTGGAGAGATTGCCAAGGCAGCTGGAGGTGAGCCTGGGCAAGCTGCTGTGGGTGCTGTGCTGGAGCAGGGGGGTTGGGTTGGGTGATCCCCAGAGGTTCTCTTCCAGCCCCCTCCATGCTGGGATTCTGAGTGGCACACACACTGCAATGCAGTCCCTGCCTGTCTGCTCAGGGGACTCATCCTCCCCTTGCATTCCATGCCAGTATTCAAACCCTGGTTGTGATCTCAGTTTCTGAGGCTCTGTGCTCATCTCAGTGCTCTCCAAGCTAACCCCTCCAGCAGCAGAGAGGTGGTGCCTCCTTCCCAAGCTGAGCAGAAGCTGATGGCTCAGCTTGCCTTGGCTAACACCAAAAAGGGGCCAAATGCTGCCCAACCAACAGATTCACCCCAGAGGAGAAAAGCTGCAGCTCTCCTGAGAGGGAAACACTCCAAATGCTCTTGCTGCAGGGAAGGAGGCACCTTCCAGCATCACAAATACCTTCTCCTATTCTTAGTTACTTCTCACACTTCTAGTCAGCTGGGGGGAAAAAAACCACAACCCAACAAACCCCAACAATCTAACTGGGTCAAGTTAAGAGGGAAACAAAAACACCTAAGGAAAAGCAGCAGCAGCAGCAGCAGCAGCTGCTGCTCTCCTCTCCCCCTGGCAATGCTCTTCTCACTTGCAGGGACTGCAGCAATTCAGAGGAAGTTCCCCAAACTGAAGGGAAATGTGGAATATTTGTCTTGCCTCCAGATTTCCTGCCCAGCCTCCCTCTGTCCTACCTCAGAAGAGCTTCCCTGAATCATGGGCTGACTTCTGCAAAGCTGCTGAGCCATCATTCTCCAGCAGCTCCACCCGACCTCTGCAGACCCAGGGGAAATAAAGGATGAGTGGCCTCTGTGCAGCTGAGGCTGGCAGGCACTCAGCAGATGGGATGGGAAAGCACAAAGCACTACAAGGGCCTCCTAAAAAATGCAGTCCCCAATTTTCTCTGCTGTAAAGCTTCAATGTCATGAGGCTGAGCCCCAAAAGCTGTTCTGTCCTGTCCTTCAGGCAGTATATGGGGGATCAGCCCCAGCCACCCACCTGCACAGAGCTCCTAGGGATTGCACAGAGCTCCTAGGGATTGCACACAAAGCAAGGGGGGAAATGGGGCAGGAGAGGTTATGACATTTGTATGTCCCTGGGGAAAGCAGCATGGCTGCAGGACAGCTTGCAGGAATTCAGCAGACAGGATGCACCAGGAGAGGTTAGGGGTTGAGCTGCTGAAAGCAGCTCCACAGAGAAGGACCTGGGACTGATGGGGGAAATAAGTTCACCAGGAGCCAGCAATGTGCCCTCAGGGCCAAGAAGGCCAATGGTCTCCTGGGCTGCATTGACAACAGTGTGAGCAGCAGCAGGTTCAGGGAGGTTCTCCTCCTCTTCTACTCTGCCTTACTCAGGCCACAGCTGGAGTCCTGGCTCCAGTTCTGGGCTCCCGAGTTCCAGAGAGACAAGGAACTGCTGCAGAGAGTCCACTGGAGGCTAGGAAGATGCTGAGGCATTGGAGTAGCTCTGGCAGGAGGAAAGGCTGAGAGCCCTGGGGCTGCTTAGCCTGGAGAAGAGCAGCCCCACAGGGGAGCTGCTCAGTGCCCAGCAAGAGCTGAAGGCTGGGGACAAGAGGCTGGGGCCAGACTCTGCTCAGTGGTGCCCAGGGCCAGGCCAAGGGGCACTGGGCACAAACTGGAAGCCAGGAGGTTCCAGCTGAGCAGGAGGAGAAACTTGTTTGGTGTGAGGGTGCAGAGCCCTGGCCCAGGCTTTGCAGAGAGGCTGTGGAGTCTCCTTGTGTGGAGAGATTGCCAAGGCAGCTGGAGGTGACCCTGGGCAAGCTGCTGTGGGTGCCCCTGCTGGAGCAGGGGGGTTAGACTGGCTGATCCCCAGAGGTCCCTTCCAGCCCTCTCCATGCTGGGATTAGGAGATTCTACTCCCCATGCAAACCAAGACAGATGAAAAACACCTCCCCAGGGTGCATGGCACTAACTAGCATCACCCAGATTAAAATCTTGACCAGCAACAGAGCCCAGAGACTATCATGAAACTGGGCAGGAGGCAGAACCACCTCTGGATTGGCAGCTTGATGAGACCAAGGCAGGCTGATGGACACCTAGAGCAATCACTAATAAGTTGAGTCAGTGCTGCAGTTGCTGTTGGGTGGCAGACAGCATTCATGAGTTCAGGAAGAGCCAAGGTGAACTCCCAGACAGGTTTACAGCCAGGAGACAGATGAAAGAAGATGCTGAGCTCAGGTAGGAACTCAACTCCATCAAAGGGAAAGCAAAACAATCCTCTTCCTGGCTTGGAGGCAGCAGAGGGAACCCCATGCAGAGCAGGTTTAACACTGACAGTGTTGGCCTCCAGGGTGGCCCCAGTGATATCTCAGTGCACACAGACATCAAAGGGGGAGAGAAATCCTTGGGACCACTATAAACAGGAGCTTTCCTTCTTCAGTTGAATACTAGGAAAAGCTTAGTGCCTATCAGACCCAGGCACAGCATCCTAAGGAAAAGGAGAGTGGGAACAAGTGAACAGATATCCATGAGAGCAGCAGGAGCAACCCAGATCAAACTCCTGCTCCTCCAAGAGCTCTGCACTGGCATTTCCCCCAGCCAGGTACCCTGTCATGCTTCCAGCCCATGCAAGATGATGCCCATCACCAAACCTTGCTCATAGTCATTTCAGAATGCTTTAAATGTGGAAAATAAATCCCTCCCAACACCTTGGGCAGCCTCCCTGGGGCTGCAGAATCACCCCAGGCAATCAGGAGGAGCTTTGCTGGGAGAGTAGCTCCACCAACATCTGGACTCCAGATCTGCACCTGCTCAGTGCCCCCAGAGTCCCCTCAAAAGGATGTGCACAGACACAGGTCAGCAGCAAACAAGATGTTTCCTAACTGCTCCATCATGGAGCTTACACTGAAGCAAATCAGGAAGGAGAAAAGGGAAAAAAAACAACAAACCCCAAACTCAAAGCCCACCAGAATATTTGGCAAGAGCAGCACTTCCTGAGGCACTGGATTGGCTTTGTGCAGAGAGAACTGCTCCCCACCTCTCTGCCTTTGTCACCATGAAGGTGGCAAGACTGAGTTTAAACACAGCCAGTCCTGCAAAGCCCAAAGAGATATGGTGACAAAAGTGGAGAATAAATTATCCTGGCTGACTAAAGCCTGGCCCAACAAGGAGCTGGAGCCTGGGTTTCATGCTCCAGGGTGAATTATGAAGCATTTTCTCAATTAGAACCACCCTTTAAAGCTTTAATCATGCAAATTCTCTCTTCTGTCTGAAAGGCAGAATGTCATTATGGAGATGTGTTGAACTCATCTGCAGAGAAGCAATCTAATTAGTGCCAATATCATGACCTTTATTAATAGCCAGGTATCAGGAGCTGGGAAGAGACTGGAATTCCCAGTGGCTTTAAAAACAGAAAGTCTAGCTCTGTTCAGAAGATCCTGGCAGCAAAGCCAATGACACATGCCTAGAAGGTTCTCCTTGGAAGCAAGAGCAGCCCAGACTCTCTCTTGATGGAATCTCCATCTGCTTCTCCCTCCAACCTGAGCCAAACATGACCCTTTCCTCTCAACAGGAATCTGCTCCTGATAGCCACAGGGTCACTGAGAAAGAGGCAGAGGGAAGGGGAAACCTGTTACCAAACCCTAGTAATTACTGCTTTTAGATTCATAAGGGGAGGCCAGGAGGGGCAGAAACTTGCACTGACTCATGGCACACAGCAGCTTACAGAAAGAGAAGCTCCACAACACTGTGGTGGTTTCCCCAGCCTGGATTCTTCCCCATCCACTTCAGCTCTGCACAGAGACACATCTGCTCCTAGAGGAGAAGGCTAGGACATAGCCATGGACTCATCTGCTCCTGGTGGAAGGCTAGGACATGGCCATGGCAGCAAGAAGGATACAGCCACGGACTCATCTGCTACTAGAGGAGAAGGTCAGGACATAGCCATGGCAGCAAGAAGGACACAGCCATGGCAGTGCTTGGGGAACACAGCCATGGACTCATCTGCTCCTGGGGGAAGGCTAGGACATAGCCATGGACTCATCTGCTCCTAGAGGAGGAGGCTAGGGCATAGCCATGGCAGCAAGAAGGACATAGCCATGGACTCATCTGCTCCCAGAGGAGAAGGCTAGGACACAGCCATGGCAGCAAGGAGGACACAGCCATGGCAGTGCTTGGGGAACACAGCCATGGACTCATCTGCTCCTGGGGGAAGGCTAGGACATAGCCATGGACTCATCTGCTCCCAGAGGAGAAGGCCAGGGCATTGCCATGGATCCATCTGCTCCCAGAGGAGGAGTTTAGGACATAGCCATGGATCCATCTGCTCCCAGGGGTGGAGTTTAGGATATAGCCATGGATCCATCTGCTCCCAGGGGAGGAGGCCAGGACATAGCCATGGTCTCAAGGAGGACACAGCCATAGCAGTGCTTGGGGAACACACCCATGGACTCATCTGCTCCCAGAGGAGGAGTTTAGGACATAGCCATGGATCCATCTGCTCCCAGGGGAGGAGGCCAGGACACAGCCATGGCCTCAAGGAGGACACAGCCATGGAAGTGCTTGGGGAACCAGCTCAGGAAGGAGCAGACCTGCAGGAAAACTCCTCCTTCCATTGCCAAGAGCAACCTTTTGCCTGCTCCAGCTCCAGGCCCTTGACTTCTCAGCTCAGGCTGCTGATTTAATCAGTGCCATTAGGGAGATGAAGAGGAGCAGCAGCAGCAGCACAGACCTCTGAGATGCAGAGGAGTGTTATGAAACAGCAGCAGCAGCTAGCTGCACCACTGAGTTTCCATCTGAATGAGTTCAGCTGCCATTACAGCATGAGCCAAGGCCTTCTGGAGTGATTTTATCTCTGGTCTTGGTGGCAGTTTGGCATCCTCCTAGGGAACAGTGCAAACTAGCTGCCCACTCTAGAAAGGACAGCAACACCCACTCAGGCTGCAGCAGGCTCAGCTCTGGTCCTAACTCCTCACAGCACACAAATTCCCTCCCTGAGGAGCAATCAGGTCTGATTTTTACATTGGTATTTCTGAGATTCAAGCAAAAGGAGCTGTCCTGCTCCCAGCACTGGCTGCTATCCCTCAGGATTTACCTCCTGGGGCTTGGATGGGGCTGTGAGCCCTGGCAAAAGGCACTGGCATGTGTAGGATGTGGGAGAGAAGGAGAGGGGGGGGAAATAAATGTGCTAAAGAAATGAATCAGCTTTTACAAGGCAGGCTGCCTGATCTCATCCCTATTTTGCTCTTTCCCAGGAGGAAAAGATTGGCAGGGAGAAGGGGGAGGAAGGATTTCCTTCCACTGCATCCAGCAGCCATCCCCCTTGGCACTATCTGCTTCCAATAGCCCACCCCTAACCTGGAAAAACAGCCACTCAGAGGAACAGAGCAGTTTACAGAGAGCCCCATGGCAGATGGGCAGCACCAGCACCATGCAGAGCATGCCCAGGCCCAGGAATCAGCACTCCTAATGCCACACAATCCCCACCCCCCCACCAACCACCACCCCCCTCAGCCCTGAGTCATGGATCCTTCCTTGTCCCAGATTCCCCCAGCTGCAGGATCCCTCCCTGCTGGACATCAGAACCCAGAGAGAGAAGCAAACAGAGCTGGCTATGGAGAGCTGGAGCTTTCCACCTCTCTTTTCTGTCTTTGCCTTCCAAGGTTAGGAGTTCTTATTACTAGCAGAGGCCAAAGGCTGGAAAAGCAATCCTGAACTTGGCTTTTTTTCCCCCCCTCTTTTAAGTAACTTGATGTGGAGACAGGAGCCAGCCCCTGCCTGGGACTGCAGACAGGCTGAACAACACTGGGAAAAGCCAAAATCTGCTCCACTGGGGCTTGGGGCCATGCTTGAGTGGTGAGCATGGGAGTGTGGGGTGGATTCTTGCACTGGATGATCTCAGAGGGCTTCCCCTGTGAAGGGGCTGCTCAGCTCAGCTCCAGCAATGATTAACCTCACAAACACCACAGGGCCAGGGCTATCACCAACAACTAATCAGGCAAGGAAAGGAGTTAATTAGAAATTACCCTGCACACAGGCACTGGACTGCATGTCTCAGCAGCCATCTCTGTCAGCATCACCTCAGCTGGAAGAGAGAGGTGCTGAAGTCCTGGTCACTAAGAGGTTTGCTGACATGCACCAGGGAGCAGGACAGGTCAGGGGCTGAGCTGGTGGGAAGCAGCTCCACAGAGAAGGACCTGAGAGTGCTGGGGGACAACAAGTTCACCAGGAGCCAGCAATGTGCCCCCACAGCCAAGAAGGCCAATGGTCTCCAAGGCTGCATTAACAGCAGTGTGACCAGCAGCAGGTCCAGGGAGGTTCTCCTCCTCCTCTCCTCTGCCCTACTCAAGCCACAGCTGGAGTCCTGGCTCCAGTTCTGGGCTCCCCAGTTCCAGAGAGACAAGGAACTGCTGCAGAGAGTCCACTGGAGGCTAGGAAGATGCTGAGGGCTCTGGAGCAGCTCTGGCAGCAAGAAAGGCTGAGAGCCCTGGGGCTGCTTAGCCTGGAGAACAGCAGCCCCAGAGTGCAGCTGCTCAGTGCTGAGCAAAAGCTGAAGGCTGGGGACAAGAGGCTGGGGCCAGACTCTGCTCAGTGGTGCCCAGGGCCAGGCCAAGGGGCACTGGGCACAAACTGGAAGCCAGGAGGTTCCAGCTAAGCAGGAGGAGGTGTGAGGGTGTTGGAGCCCTGGCCCAGGCTTTGCAGAGAGGCTGTGGAGTCTCCTTGTGTGGAGAGATTGCCAAGGCAGCTGGAGGTGACCCTGGGCAAGCTGCTGTGGGTGCCCCTGCTGGAGCAGGGGGGTTGGCCTGGCTGATCCCCAGAGCTCCCTTCCAACCCTCATCCTGCTGGAATCCTATGCCATGTGTCCTCCACCCCTTTTTCACCTGCCCTACATGGATCTGCATGCACCTGCATCACCAAAACACCCATTTCCAGTGGCAGCAAACTGCCTGGGGCTTCCCAGTGTCAGCTGAGGACAGCCAGGCTGCCTGAGAACACAAGTGCCTCCTGGAGGGACCCTGACTGGGAGGTCACACTGTGCCCCAGCAAATCCAGCTTTCCTCAGCCTGGGGAGCAGATTAACACTGCAAGATAAAGCAGGGAGGCTGCAGGGGATCCAGCTCAGGTTAATATTAATAGAGCAAACATCAGGCACTGTGGGAGGGGAAGTCAGCCTGGCAGGGCTCAGGAAAGCCTCTTGAACTCCCCAGTCCAAATTCCCAGTTCTAGATAAAGGATTTAGAGCCTGACATTGCCAACTGCCTCCCCCAGGAGATACCTGCTCCCTGTGCTGCCACAGCTCCCTGGCCTTCATCATCAGAGCACAGCTACCCCCACAGCACAAAAGCCAAGGAGTGACCTGCTCCCAGCATCTCCTTCTGCTCCCCAGAGCCTGCTGCTGCTGAGGGATGGGGCTGACTCACTTGCTGGTCTGCAAAATTCACCAGAACAGCTCCAAAAGAACATGGGAGCCCAAAATAGCAGCTCAAATCCTGCCTCAGGGGCCTGCTTCCTCCACTGGAAGCTCTGGGTGCTCTCCTGGGTGAGGCCTCAGCCCCAGCAGCAAGGGATTCTCCAGGATGTCACCCACAGAGGAGCCAGGTAGCCCTGCTCAGCTGCTGCCTACACACCCTCAACCTCTTGGCTTTGGGGGAGAGGAGAAAAGCCACCACAGAGAGCACCTCTGGCCCAGTCCTGGCTTTAGGAATGGCTGGAGGAGTCAAGACAAGTCAGAATGAAGTTCTGATGCCACTGGAGAGCAGAGACTGACCTGGCTCAGGGGGCTGTGCCCCACTTGAATGTCACTGGCCACTGGCACTGTCCTAAGAGCTTCAACACACATCCACTGGCCATAAAACTGCTTCACCACCCTCAGGGGCAAACCTTTCTTCCCTCTCCCTCTTTTAGTTCCAAACCATCACCCTTTCTGTCCTGTCCCAACAGGCCCTGCTAAAAAGTCTCTCCCCATCTTTCTTCTAGGCTTCTTGAAGCCCTGCAAGGCTGCAGGAAGGTCTCCCTGGAGCCTTCTCTTCTCCAGGCTCAACAACCCCAACTCCCTCAGCTTGTCTCAACAGCAGAGGGGTTCCACCCTTGGATCATTTTTGTGGCCTCTACTGGCCCTGCTCCAACAGTTCCATGTCTTTATCCTTAAAAAAATAAAAGGTAGTTGGGGAAGGGAGGAGAAAAAAACCACATGTGAAAGCACTGCACAAAGCCACCACAAAAAGAACCTCACCCAAAGAGGAATAAAGGAAATCCCAATCCTTCTGAGCAGATGCCATCCCATGGCAGTACCCAGGCACCAGGCTGAGGAGGAGGAAGCTCTTAGGGCTCATTAATGACTGGCTGGAGAGGGTAACACTGCTGATGCAGGGAGCTAGGGAATGGTGTGCTCCTTCTGGGCTAAAAGGGTTGTTAGAGGCTAAAGAACACATCCCAGGCTAGGCAGAAAGCAGGAGGTAGCTATTCATGTTCCAAAATATCTTCAGAAGCCTTGAGAGCAGTTATCTAACCCAGGAAAGAGCAGGCACATCAGGAGCTGGAGAGTTTCCATCAGCCCTTGCCTCTTCCCCTTGCAGAAAATGGCTTTTGTGCTTTGTCTGTGGAGCAGAGAAGGTCACAGGATCCCAGCAGGGAGAGGGCTGGAAGGGACCTCTGGGGATCAGCCAGGCCAACCCCCCTGCTCCAGCAGGGGCACCCACAGCAGCTTGCCCAGGGTCACCTCCAGCTGCCTTGGCAATCTCTCCACACAAGGAGACTCCACAGCCTCTCTGCAAAGCCTGGGCTGTGGCTCAGGCCAGGACTTGCCATGCACACCAGAGCACTAGCCACCACTTGTTGCCCTGGTTCCTAAGCCCACACAGGCTTTAGGAGCATGTTAAGCCTGTTTGGAATGCCAGCAGTGCCCAGGGCTGGTTCCAGCCTGGTTTAAAGCAGTGATGGTGTCTTCCCTGACTTGAGGTGAGTCTGCTCCCCAAGCTGCCATAAGAAGCACATCCCATGCCCCCAGAAGGCACCTGCTGTGCCTCAAGTGGCAACTTTATCCCTACTGTGACTTGGTCACCTGCTCATGGAGAGGAACACTCCTTGGGCCACCTCCCTGCACCCCAAAGCAGCCACACCAGGAGTCACATCACTCTGGGTTACAGATAGAGGCTCCCCACACCCCTCCTTGGACCAGAGCTGTCCCCAGGGAGCAGCTGTGCTGCTTCTCCTGCCTCCACAGCAGGTACAACCCCAGGTAGGACAGTCCTGATGGCACAAAGGGAGGGGACTTGTTTACCAACACCATATCACAGCAGCACTGCCTCCACCCTAGGGTTTGTCCCTTCAAAGCAGCACATGATAAAGCTGCCTGTGCCAGGCTGGGCTGCTGCTCTGCAAGCAAGGAGTGACAAATACACACTCAGGGAGCACCAGATTCACTCAGAAATGGCACAGGCTTTATGCAGCCTGCTCCAGGTTTGGGGGTCAGGGACAACTGACAAGCTGCTAGGAATTCTTTTATCAGTCTACATGAAAAGCAAATGGTGCAAGGTCTGGACAGGCTGAGAGCTGGGGGAGAGGAACCTCCTGGAGTTCAACAAGGGCAAGTGGAAGGGCCTGCACCTGGGGAGGAATAACCTCATGGAGCAGGGCAGGTTAGGGGTTGAGCTGGTGGAAAGCAGCTCCACAGAGAAGGACCTGGGAGTGCTGGGGGAAATAAGTTCACCAGGAGCCAGCATTGTGCCCTCATGGCCAAGAAGGCCAATGGTCTCCTGGGCTGCATTAACAATGGAACCAGCAGCAGGTTCAGGGAGCTTCTCCTCCACCTCTCCTCTGCCCTAGTNGTTGGAGCCCTGGCCCAGGCTTTGGAGAGAGGCTGTGGAGTCTCCTTGTGTGGAGAGATTGGCAAGGCAGCTGGAGGTGACCCTGGGCAAGCTGCTGTGGGTGCCCCTGCTGGAGCAGGTGGGTTGGCCTGGCTGATCCCCAGAGCTCCCTTCCAGCCCTTTCTATGCTGGGATTCAGTGAAATGAAGTGCTTTCAACCCCACAAGGTTCCTACAAACTCCTGAGTGGATGCAGATGGACCAAGGTTGGACAGGACCCAGGACCAGATGGTCTTCTACCTGCAAGCAAGGACCTCCCACCCTGTTCCCAGCTCAGGATGCTGAAGCTCCAAGCTGCTCCTGTTGTTGTTGTTTCTCCTTTTTCCTTTTCTCAGGATGTTTTTGACACAGACTGAGGCTTTTTTTTTTTTTTTTTGGGAGTTGAAAAGAACATTTTGTTGTGAACCAGCAAAACCTGTTCTGGAGGCAGAAGCATTCCCCATCTGCAGCCTTTGCCAGCATGACTCTGCCTGTGGTTGTTCCCCAGGAGCCTATCTGGGCTCTCTCCTGTGTGTGGGCCCTGGGTGAGGCAGTCAGAAGCTGTGGGCACATAGGAATCAGATGGCACAAGCCCACAAGCCAAACCCTGCTCCCTCTGGCTACCAGGGAGGCTGAATTGAGCTTCCTCAACACCCAGGGAAGCTGAGGGGGATCTCAAACCTGCAGCTCCACTCGTGCTGAGCTCCTTGCAGACCTTGCTCCTGGCTCTGCTTTGCCTTCAATTAACAACAGGCATGGAAGGAAACGTAATGTTTGAGGAAAAGATCTTCCACATGTTGGGTTTTGGCAGCATCTGAGAGCTTGAAGGGAGCCAAAAACTAACTAATCCTCCTCTCCTCCAGCCAAGGGGTGGCTGAGGAGTGGGACTGGTGGAAGGGAAGAAGGGTGGAGAGGGAAGGGAGAGAAGGAGACAGGAAAATGGCTGATCTGGAACCAGTTACTCCCAGTTCAAGCATCTCTGAGGTGTAGAGACCTGGGTCCCTCTCACTGGGACACTACCAAGGGAGAGGCAGCACCTCCAAAGAGGACTATGTCCCTCTCATCCCTGCAGAGCAAGCTCCTTCAGTGATAGTGGCAGAAAACCTCCCCCCAAAGCAGGTTTCCCTGGCTTAAATCAGCTCCCCAAAGCCAGCAGCACCAAGAGTCATGGAGGAACTCCCAAGGCAGGTGTAAATACACCCCCCAGAGTCACACCTCCACCTCATCTCTCACTTTAACACAGCTTGGGTGCTCAGGGAAGGATGTGCACACACACAAGAGGTAAGCAGGCCACCAAGTCTGCACACTGGGCTAGTTACTTCTCCCCAGACAGCCCTGCCAGGTTTCATTTGTCCTCAAGCAGCCAAAATGGTTCTTTCTGAAGTAAAAAAAAACCCCAACAAACCCAAGTGGAACAGAAATAACCACTAAAGGCCAGGTACCATTTCANAAAAAAGGTCTTCCTCAGGTGGCTTAAAATGACCTTTGCAGGCTTTAGGAATGCAATTCATTGATGAGCATTCACCTCTAATTGCCCTGTGACATCACCATGGCATATCTACAGCAACAAAACCCTCCTAGGATGAGGTTTCAGCCCAACCTTCCTCCATGGAAGCCATAAACCTCCCCCCCCCCATCACCCTATCCCAGGGGGTGGGGGAAGGACAGAAGGGATCTGCTCTTTTTCTTTGCTGTTTAAGCAAAATGCTTTTTGGGAACCACAGCCAAGACCAGAGGCAACACAGGGAGCAAACACACTGAGGCTGAGCTCAGAGCTTTCAATTCTGTGCCTGGAAAACACTCTCTGGTGCAAAACTCAGCCTCAGTTGGAAAAAAGGGCAGAAAATAAACCACCAGACCAACAAGGGAAGTGGAAAAGTGTTTGTGATTCCCAAATCCTTCCAAAAATGCACTCAGATAAAACCCTGACTGTTCATTTCAGCAGCATTCCCAAGCAGCAGCAAAGATAACTCTGCCTGAGGGGATCAGGACCTGGCACCTCTCACCCAGAGAGTGTGGGAGATGGTGTTCTCCAAGCCCACTAGAAACAGATTCCCACATTTGGGAAGGAAGAGCCACAGCTCCCTGAGCTGTGAGGGGTTTCACCATCTTCCCTGTAGGACAACACAAACTCCCTGTTTACCACCAGAGCAATCAATTATGGGATCCATTTTTGCTTGGCTAAACCCCACACATCTTAACAAGTTCTTTCCACCCTTCCCAGCAGTTTTCCATGTGGGATGGAGCTCAGGGCTTCCTCATCAACCCCAAAATCCAGGCACCAGCTGCTCATCGGGAAGCAGGAGCTTCCTGAGGTTGGGCTGCAGCCGCCATCCGAGGTTAATAGGGCTGCTGACTCCTAGCTACGACCTCATATCCTGCTCAGTCACCACATTCCAAGGCTTTTCTCCTAAAATCCCACACTTCGTAGGAAGCCCAAGGGCATCGAGGCCCATCTGGGCTCTTGAGGTACTTCACTGCCATCGCCCACGGAGCCTGAGGCTGAGTGGGCTGGAGCTGGCCCCTCGCTGTGCTGCAGACAGACTGGTTTTGGGGAGGTTAGGCAGCGTACCCCGACCCTGACACCCACCTGGAGATCGGCTGTGCCCAGCACCCAAACCCCAGCACCCTCCAGTTCCTCTGCTGGGGAACCCCAAGAGCCACAGCCCTGGGGATACAGGATCAGCCCCAGGAACCCCCAGGCTCGACCAAGGCAATCCCCAAGCTCCCCGGAGGGTTTGGGGAGTACCCGTGCAGACCACACCGGGGACCCTCTGGCCCCGTGTTCCACTCATAGCCCAGCCAGGGCCAGCCCTGCCCCGCCACGGCGGGAGGGGACTGCGCACCGAGCCCCGGGATGGCCACCGGGAGGGGAAAAGCCGGTGCAGGGGATTAGGGGGAGAACCAGGCGCTGCAGGGAAATACGAGCCCGGGTTACCAGGTGGTGCCGAGCTGGAACACCGGACGCTGGCAAGGGGCCACGGAGCGAGGGTACCGGTAGTCACGGATACCGGGAGGGGATAACAGCAGGTACCAAGACCCCGCTGAGCTGTCCTGGGCAGACAGCAGCGGGATGGGGGTTAGCGAGGCAGAGCAGCGGACTCTGGTAACGGAGGAACAGCCAATTCCCGGGACGCGACGGCGAGATCGCCAGCACCTCACCTGGCTCGCCTTGTAGAACTGCTTCTTCAGCCCCGCCACCGACATCGCGCCGTCTAGCACCGGCTACGAAGGGACACTTGGAGAAGGGGAGGGAGGGGGAGGGGGACGGCAGGACGCCTGGACACACAGGAACCCGGCCCGG
>VWZX01006203.1:1357635-1376531 GCA_013399015.1 Galbula dea | reverse complement strand
GCGGAGCCTTCGCGCCGGCCAGAGCGGCACTCCCGCCCCCTCGCCTTGCCGCCACGTGGTGCCCATGCGCCCCCTAGCGGCGGGGAGGTGCCACCGCCTCCCGTGCAACCTGAGCCTCAGGAAGGTCTCCGAGGGGTGGGAGGAGGATGAAAGGGAGCTAGAAGACCGTCAGCCTCACCTCGGTAACGGGGGAGGTTATGGAGGAGATCGCCGTGAGTGTCATCACACCGCATGGGTAGGGCAATCAGGAGACCAAGCAGAAAATAAAAGGCAGGTCCTCCTCGACCAAGTTATCTCCTTCAGTGAGCAGGTGGCAGCTCAGTGGGTGAGGGAGGGGCAGTGGATGAGTTTCGCTTGACTTCAGTAAAGCCTTTAACACTGTCTCCCACAGCATACTCCTGGAGAAGCTGCAGCTCATGGCTCAGAAAGGTGTGCTCTTCATTGGCTGATGGACAAGCCCAGAAAGTGGTGGAGAAAGGAGTTAAGTCCAGTTGGTGGCTAGTCATGAGTGGTGTCTCCAGAACTCAGGTTTGGAGGCAGTTCTGCTTGTTATCATTATTGATGATCTGAACGAGAGGATCGTGTGCACCCTCAGTAAGTCAGCAGATAACAGAATGTTGTGTGGGAGTGTTCATCTGCTTGAAGGTGGGAAGCTTACAGAGGGATTTGGCCAGGCTGGATTGATAGGCTAAGGCCATGGGAATGAGGTTCAAGAAGACCAAGTGCTGGGTCCTGCACTGGGGTCACAACAACCCATGAAAACTCCAGGGCTGGGGCAGAGTGGCTGGAAAGCAGCCTGGCTGAGAAAGACCTGGGGGTGTTGGTTGACAGCAGCTCAAGATGAGCCAGCAGAATGGCCACATGATCAAGAAGACCAACATCATCCTGGCTTGGATCTGTACTAGTGTGGCAGCAGTTCTAGGGCAGGGACTGACCTCCTGGACTGGGCACTGGGGAGGCCGCACCTCCAATCCTGGGTTCAGTTTTGGACCCCAGAAGGACGCTGAGGTGCTGGAGCGTGTCCAGAGAAGGGCAAGGAAAGTGGGGAAGGGTTTAGAGCACAAGTGTTGTGAGGAGCAGCTGAGGGAACTGGGGTTGCTTAGCCTGGAGAAGAGGAGGCTCAGGGGAGACCTTCTAGCTCTCTGCAACTCCCTGAAAGCAGGTTGGAGCGTGGTGGGGGTTGGTCTCTTCTCCCAGGTAACAATCACTATGACAAGAGGAAACAGTCTCCTTCTCTGGAGAGATTCCCAAGGTAGCTGGAGGTGATCCTGGGCAAGCTGCTATGGGTGACCCTGCTGGAGCAGGGGAGTTGGACTGGATCATCCTCAGAGGTCTCTTCCAAGCTGCGATTCAGGGATTCTGTGAGGGGACTACAACTCCCATGGGGCTTTTCGACTCCACACCGCAGCTCCCACAACCCCTTGCGGCAGCCTCACGCTCCCCTCTGCTCGCGCTGCTCAGCGCCTCTCCTTCATTGGCCGCTGCCGCCGCCATTTCGCGCCCTGGCTCGGGGCCTGCAGTGTTGCAGCGCGGTGGGCAGCTCCGCACCTCTGTCCGGTGCTGGGTAGCGGCTCTTCCGACGTCCCCGGAACCGCCGCCGGGGCCGCCCCACCGGCTTTCCCCTCTCCTTGCCGGCAGGCGGACAGGACTCGAGTCCAGGCGTCAGGACCCAGCGGCACCCCGCCGGGCTTCATGGAGCTTATCCAATCAGCGTCTCCAGAGAGACAGACTGACAGCTGCCGCAGCTAGTCAGCGCCGGCCGTATCGCTAGCCAATCGGGAGGCAGCGGCGAGGCCGGGCGGAGAGCCTTCTTCCCGCCCTCCTCGCGAGAGGCGGGCGGATAGAGGGTGGGGCGGGCGGAAGGGTGTGTCACGTGGCGTGCGCTCAGCCTATCAGCGCGGCGAGGCGCGGGGTCGCCCCGGCTCCCGCCAAATACGAGCGGGACCCCCCGCGGCGGGACGGTACCGTACCGGACGGTGCTGGCCTTGGCCGGGACGGGTCGGTTTCCGCCGGCCGAGGAGCGGCGGGAGCCGTGGCTGCCGCCGTGGCAGGTAGAGTTGAGCTGTGGGGTACGGTGGGGCCGGGTCGCGGTGTGTTTCCGGCGGCGGTTGGGCCGCGGGGTGCGTGGGGCCTTCCTGGGGTAACAAAGCATCCACCGCCGCGCCCCAGAAGCAGGCCCGGGCCCGGCTGGCCGTGTCCTTTCTGCTCAACCTCTCCTCCCTTAGCCTGGTCAAGCCTGGGAGAGCAGGTGTCGGGCAGTCTGTGGCCCGGCGGGTGCGGAGATCCCCTCAGGCTGAGGGGTGCCGCCGGCGGGGCCAGGCCCAACCTGGTCCCTTTGTCTGGCCTTGCCGTGCCCGCGCTCTGCCCTGGGGACAGCTGTCGGGGGCTGCCATGGCCTGGCCAGCTCGGGGAAGCGGGTAGCTTTCCCGGGAATGTATCCCGAGTGTTTATTTCTGATGTTTTTCCCTCACAGCCATGGAGTGCAGAGGCAAAGCGGCTGTTCCTCCGCGAAAGCTCGTGCAAGGTAAGGCTGCAGAGGGAGCAGCTGTCACCCGGTGACACGAAGGGGGTGTCAAGACACGATTTTGTGAAATATAGAATCATAGAATGGCTTGAGTGGGAAGAAACCTTTGCAGATGATCTAGTCCAACCCCCCTGCAGTTAGCAGGGACATCTGCAACTGGAGCAGTTTGCTCACAGCCTCAGACAACCTAACCCAGAATGGTTCCTTGGATGGGACATCTCCCACTTCTCTGGGCAACCTGGGACAGGCTCTCACCACCCTCAGTGTCAAAAATGTCTTCCTTCTGTCTACTCTTAATCTCTTTTAGTTTCAAACCATCAGCCCTTGTCCTGTCCCAGCAAGCCCAGCTAAATCTCCATTGGCTTTGCAGTAATAAACTAAACTGGCTAAGCTGTTTCAATTTCTGTGCTTAAGACCTAAGTCAATATCTCACTGTTTGATCCCCCCAGCCCTCTCAGCCCAGTAACTTGCCCAAGGTGACTCCAAGTGTTGTTGTTTCAGCTCGCTTGCCCTTCAAACGTTTGAATCCTGTCCCCAAGGAGAAGTACGACACAGATTCCCAAGTCAACAAAGTCAAGAGCTCCCAAAGTGCTTTGGATCCAAGTAAGGATTCCTCCCTGGATGCATCAGGTGTGTCCCTGGACAACCTGGAGAATGACTGCCACGTGGGTTCAGATGTGACTTTTGCTCCCAAACTGGTTAATGGAAAAGGCCCCTTAGACCATTTCATCCAGAGGAACACAAAGGAGGACACAGATGAGACTGTAATTGTTATTGACCTGACTAAGGGCTCTAGCCATAGACTAAGTGATGGTGTAAACCATCTAGGTTTTGATTCAGAAGCATCTTCATCCCTAACTGTAACTAATGGCACCATAGGAAAAGAGAGAAAGCAGTTGAGTTGCCTGAATTTGGCTCCCAGCAGCCAAGTGGATGATTCAATGGAGACTGAAGCTGTAGTGAGTAAAGACAAAGGTTTGGTAGATGGCATCCAGTCCTGTTCTGGCTTGAAAGAGTGTCAGGCTGTGGAGAGCACAAAGGTAAAGCAGAGTGAACTGCAGGATATCATCTTTGAGGGGAAGATGCCTGTAGTGCTGCTGGAGGATATTATGGCTGCAAAATCTTCCCAAGTTGCTTCTCTGGATGGAAGTGTCACCTCAGAGAATGAGACCATGGAATCATCTCATGAAGGAGACTCTGGACTTACCAGCTCCTCGCTGAGTGCTCGCTCTGGCAGCTCACCTGAGGCACAGCCTGCTGCAGAGAGGAAGAGGAATTCCAGCCCCTTAGCTGCCTCCACACCTGTTAGGAAGGTTGGTCTCTCCTGCTGCTGGTCTTGTGCAAGCTGTTGGATGGTTGTCTGGTTTGTAGTGAAAAGGGTGAACAGGACATTCCCAAAGATGGTGAGAAGGGTGTGGAGGGTGGTGCTGATTTAGTTAGAGCACAACTAAACAATTCCCTTTCAAATTTGCCTTTCAATCCTGGAGCTCCAGGTTTTGAGCTTTGCATCATGTGGATGCAACTTTAAACTCCTTTACAGGTTCATTTCATTTCATTTTGTTTAAGAACTGCCTGCCCTGGGCCTTAGCACTTGGATCACTGGGATAAGGCCAGTGTCCAAAAGCAGTTTTATCCATTAGATGATGTTTTACAGCCTCACTCCTCTCCTTGCTGAAGCTGCTGGGAGAGGATGTTACCACAGTACCAGTGCAGGTACATTTCCCCAGCTCTGAATCTCTGCAGCTATGGCCTAAGAAAACACTTGGAAGCTGAAACTCCAGAGGAGCTGCAGATGTGTGTGAGGATGGAAGAGGAGTCAGACAAGCCCCTGGGTGGACAGAGGTTGTCCCCTCAGCCATCTTCTTGGGGTGTGGGGGGAGCTGCTTCAAAGAGAAGTCACTGCATGTGCAGCATGATGCTGTTGGGCAAGGAAGGCCTTAAAAGTGACTCTGAATGAGCTGGTTTCTTGTGATCTTGGGTCCAGTTTAGTAGCTGTGCTCCAGGAAGAGACCCCAAACCACTGCCCTTTGGTGCTGGATTCAAGGGGAAGCTTCTGAGGACATCAGTGTCTGCACAGAGGACTGAAACATGGGCATGGCTCCAGTGCCTGTTTGTTTACTGCTCCACCATTTGGGGGAAGAGATCAATGGGAGGTGCTCCTGGGGGACACAGTCATCCATGGGGACCCCTGTGAAACAGAGCAGCTCTGGTGACCATGCAGCTCTCCCTGACCTGTGCATTCCTTTTGTTCAGCTCCATTCTTGGAGGGAGCAGTGAGGAAGGGGGTGAGGGGTGGGTTGATGTTCTGCTGCCAGAGGTGGAGAACTGAGTATGTGGCTTAGGTAGAGGGTGAAGCAGCTGGCAGCCTTCCTCTTTAGGCCATCTTGGGGTGTTTTAGGGGAAGATTTTCACCATCTACCCCCTTGGGGTTTAAGGAGAGACTGTCCCACAGGTGAGGAGACACCTTGCTGCCCTTTAGGAGGTGTGGATGAGTTAGCTTGGAGCTTGTAATGTGGCAGCTTTTCCATTTCCTCTACTGGGTGCTTCTGGAGAAAACCAACCCATTCTTACACTGTTAAAAGCACACAATATCTCCTCTAACAAATACAGCAGCTTAAGCAGGCATGAAGTATTGCCAGGGTAGCAGAACAAACAGAAATGGACTTGACTCCTGCTGTACTATGATAATGTGAACAAGTTCCAGGTTTCCTGTGACGTGGAGAGAGGCTGGAGCAGCTCAGGGGCTGCTTGCCAAAACAGGGGGTGTGCACCTCCACCTGTCTGGTGTCTGCCCTGGCATGTTTGGTTTCCCAGGTGGAAACAGCAGCTCCTAGTTGAGAGAACTTTTGTTGGGTGGCAGATAGAGAATCTCCCAACACAGCTTGGCACTGTTTGAGCTTCAGTGGCTGTGAGTACAGAGAATAAAGCAGTTGGTCTGTGTTGCTCTCTGTATCCTTACACTGCCAAGGGCAGGAGAAGGAAGAGGGGAATGGAGGAAGCCAGGCCTCAGTGTGCTGAAGTATTGGCCAGTTAAGCCTTGGAGTAGTCTATGAATAATGTTTTTTAAACATGAAATGCCTTTTTGACCCTAAAAATGACAGCTTTTAGGGAAATGAGCAGTGGGATCTGTGAGGATCTCAGGGTTGATGTGCTGCTAGTGAAAGAGCAAGAGGGCTGCCATTGTGAGAAGAGACAGCATTAAAACATGGCTCTTCCTTGTATTCAGGGAGTTCTAGCTAAATATCCTAGCAAGAGTAAGTGGTAGGTGCAAAATAAACCCCAACAAAGCACCCCAAAGCCAAGCTGAGCTCCAAAGGAAATGACTTTGCTATAATTCAGTGTCCTCTGTGGTGCTGTTGTGATTTGGAGCAGCTCTGGCTTCTGTTTGTTTTCCTGCACGTGCTCTTCCCTTGCAAATGCTCCTTCAGAACTGAGGAGACCAGAGGGATTTGTTGATGCAGAGCTTGGTAACACAAGGACTTAATGTAAACTGCAGCATTTAGATGTGTTCAGGCTTCAGTGGAACTCAAGGAGATTAGATATGCTTGGAGTGTGCTCTTAGAGCCTCTGCTGAAGGCATCCTTGAGGTGCTGAATGTACTCATCTGCCAGGAAGATGTTAATAGCATCCAGACTTGGCTACTTGTCCTTTTTCTGGGAGAGTTCTAGTGCCTTGCTGACAGGGAGGGATGTGGATCTCTCTAACTTGTGGTTTCTCATTTCCAGGTACCTCCAAAAGTCCCCAAAAGCTCAGCAGAGAAGGAGAAGCTTCGACTGCAAAGAGTAAGGCATTTCCCCTCACCTAGAGAGTTTACCTGCTGGGCTTTTGCCTTGAGTAGTAAGCAAAGCCCTTTGCCTTTTCATCTCAGATCATCTCTCTTTCCTGCTTTTCCTCACTGAATATGGATGCAGTTCAAGGACTTGGCTCCTTTCAGAGCTGCTTAATTCATCCCTGATGAGGTGTGGGTGGCCTGCACCTCATTGCTGTGCACTTGGGAATGAGAGGATGAAGCAGTAGATGTTGCTGACTGCTTGTCAGAATGCTTTGGAGAAGTTCTTCAAATGCTTCCTGAGAGAGAGGGGCTAGATGTAGCCTGCCTAGGGGACAGGTAGAAGGCTCTTGAAGATTTCACTGCTATTTTTGCTCTGCTGTGCTCTGGGGAGACCTCACCTGCAGTGCTGGGGCCAGCTCTGGAGTCCTCAGCACAGCACAGACATGGACCTGGGGGAGCAGGGCCAGAGGAGGCCATGACAATGATCTGAGGGCTGGAACCCCTCTGCTGTGAGGCCAGGCTGAGAGAGTTGGGCTTGTTCAGCCTGGAGAAGAGAAGGCTCCAGGGAGACCTTCCTGCAGCCTTGCAGTGCTTCAAGGGCCTCTCAGAAAGATGGGGAGAGACTTTTTATCAGGGCCTGTTGGGACAGGACAAGGGCTGATGGTTTGAAACTAGAAGAGGGAGATTGAGACTAGATATTGGGAAGAATATTTTTCCACTGAGGGTGGTGAGAGCCTGTCCCTGGTTCCCAGAGAGGTGGGAGATGTCCCATCCCTGGAACCTTCCCAGCTCAGGTTGTTTGGGGCTGTGAGCAACCTGCTCTAGCTGCAGATGTCCCTGCTGACTGCAGGGGGGTTGGACTAGATGATCTTGAAAGGTCCCTTCCCACCCAAATCACTAGGACTCTGATTTAGGGTTGATTCCTGCTTCACTGTTCTCACCCTTCCCCTTTTCAAGCCACCAAATGTAGGCTCTGCCTCTCATTAAGTGGGCAAAGAGGCCACTGTATTTAGGGCTTGCTGAAGGAACTGCTGGATGTCACTGCTGGAAGCACTCAAGCCCTGCTCACTCTTTGCTTAACTACAGCTCCTCAGCAGCTCTGTTCCAGAACAGAAGGGTGAGGAGATCACTTTGCTGCCCACTCTGCTTTCAGCCAGCAAATGCTGAAGAGCAAGGAGGCTGCTGGATCCCATGGAGCTCTGGAGCAGCTTGAGTGGGCTTTGCCTGCTGGAAAGCTGGGTGTTAGTTGAACTGCAGAGGGGAAGGCTTCTGGATCCTTACTGTGCTCCTCAGCTACTGCTTCAGAACCTGAGAGAGGACTCTGCTGGGGTTTCTATCAGTTATATGCAAGTTCAATTCTTCCTTAGATCTGGTCTCTGTCTCCCTATTTCAGTTTAAAACCATTACCCCTTTTCCTGTCACAGCTGAAAAGTCTCTCCCCATCTTTCTTCTCCACCCTGTTTCTGAGATGCTCTGGACAGTGCCCCATCCAAAGTCCAGTCTGCTGTTCTCCTCCCTTCTATTTCTATCTTAAAAATACCAATAACTGGAGGGAGAGATGAGCCCAGAAGCTTAATTACAGTTCAGTTGAGAGGGACCTGCCAGCCCTGCTGCTAACATCCCACCAGTTGCCACACTCCCCAGCAATGTCACTGACTACCAAGATTCACTTGTGCCAATATTGGGTTGGCTTTCTGTCTTTTGTTGGGGTTTTTTCCCCCCTCCATTGGCACTCTTTTTGGATGTTGTTTGCCTTCTGCAGTTCTTTGTTCCTTGGGACACTGCTCAGTAAGTCTGGCTGTTGCCAAAAAGAGAAGTGAAATAAAGAAAGGTGAAAATAACTCTGAGGGTATTTGTGTATCTGAGCACAGCCATGCCCTCAACTCCTGGTGGTCACCAACCTATGCTGTAGGGAAGCTTCTTTTCTTGGGTTTATCCTTTTTTCTGTGGGCCTAGAATGAGAATTCCAGTTGCTTTGAGAGGAAATACTGGGCAGGGCAAAGCTATCAGTCTAATCTTCCCCCAGAGTTCCCACAGTGCCCCTAAATAAGCTCAGGGTCCCTGGTGCTGGCTGATTTGTTACAGACTATCACAAGTGACAAGGTTTTTCTCCAAGCTTTTCTGAAGCAGGTGCAGAATCCAGAGTTTGGAGACTCCCTTTACTGCCTGAGAGGATGGGAAAACATCATCAGAAAATCCTCATGGGTTTAGGAGGCAAAAAATCAGCTCAGATTGTAGCCATGGTAGCCCTGTACTGATCTGAGGGATGAAAGCTGAGCTCCTGAGTATCTGTTCCCATAGAAAGTGGTTTGGAAACAGTCTCAAATCTTGCATTCAGTGAAAAACTGCTGTCTTCAGGTGCCCATCTCATTTTCCATGCTGCTCCACTGCTAATGGAGATGACTCAGACAGAAAGCAAGCAGAACACAAAGCTTTCCTTGCTGCCTAGAAAATGGAAAGAACAATTAATGCCTTCAGAGAGCAGCAGAAGGCAGCTCAGCTGCACAGGCAACAGGTAGCTGCAGTTGATGACCTCCTGGCCTGTGATGCCTAGAAACAAAGCTGACAAAAACCCCAGGCACTTAGGTGGGTGCAAGAATTGAGGAGCCCAGCTGGAAAAAGGTCTTTCTTTTCCTCAAGTTTCTCTGGCAGCAGCCAAAGGGAGCTCAGCTAATGGCCTGTTTCTACCCCAGGACCAGGAGCGTGCAGACAAGCTGCAGAAGCTGCAGGCGGAGAGGGAGGAGAAGGGGAGGCTGAAGGAGGAGGCGAAAGCAGCGAAAGAACGAGCCAAGGAGGAGGCAAAGAAGAAGAAGGAGGAGGAGAAAGAGCTGAAAGAGAAAGAAAGAAGAGAAAAGAAAGAAAAAGAAGAGAAGGAAAAAGCTGAGAAGCTGAGAGTGAAAGAGGAGAAGCGCAAGGAGAGGCAGGAAGCTTTAGAGTAAGTGCCTTGGTCTCTGCAGGTGCTGGGGGGAGGATTGTGGAGTGATGGCAGCACCTTCCACACCCACCTTCACTTGGCCCTTCTAGAGGCTCTCCTGGCCAAACAGCTTGTGCCTTGCTGTCACAGGATAGATTTGAAGTGCTTGAAAGACTCTTGTACACCAGGGCCTAGTCTCAGCAGTACTTTTCACTTGCAGGCTGACCTGGCTTCTCATTGGAAATGGTTGAAAAGAGCTCTTTGTGCTCCACTGAGTTCTCCAGTCAGGACCAGTCTTCCTTGTGTTTGTGCTGACACTGGTGCCCTGTCTGGGGGGGAAGTTGCTTTTACCTTGATAGTACCATAAAATACTCTTCCTGGTGTTGAGGGGAACCTGAAGCAGCCTAGCTGCTTTGTGGCTGGAAGAGGTCAATATTTGCTCTAGGAGGAATGAAGAGTCTTCTATACACTTGACCAAGTATGGTCCTGGAGTGTGTCCAGAGAAGGGCAAGGAAGGTGGGGAAGGGTCTAGAGCACAAGTGTTGTGAGGAGCAGCTGAGGGAACTGGGCTTGGTTAGCCTGGAGAAGAGGAGGCTCAGGGGAGACCTTCTCACTCTCTGCAACTCCCTGAGAGGAGGCTGCAGCCAGGTGGGGCTTGGGTTCTTCTGCCAAGGAACAAGTGATAGGACAAGAGGGAACAGCCTCAAGCTGTGCCAGGGGAGGTTTAGGTTGGATATTAGGAGAAATTTCTTGGCTGCAAGAGAGATTAAGCCCTGGCCCAGGCTGCCCAGGGCAGTGGTGAAGTCGCCATCCCTGGAGGGGTTCAGAAACCACCTGGATGTGGTGCTGAGGGCCATGGGTTAGTGGTGACCTGGCAGTGCTGGTTAATGGTTGGATTTGATCTGCAATGTCTCTTCTAACCAAAACAATTCTATCAGTGAATAGATTATCTTGCCTACCCTGATGGGGTCTTAAGTCAAGGTCTGGGGCTTCTCACCTCTTCCTCAGTGCAAGTAAACACTTCATGATCTGTGCTAATTAAAGTCAACTTTCTATTAAAGGGCAAAACTTGAGGAGAAGAGAAAGAAAGAAGAGGAGAAACGGTTAAGAGAGGAGGAAAAGGTAAAATGCTTTCTCTAGCTTGTCTCAGAATCCTCCTGGTGTAGTGAAGTGATGTTAATGGGCTCCCTGGCACCCTGCTGGTGGCTGCTGAGCCACTCCCAGCAGGGCTACCACAGCTGCTGTGCTTCTCCAGGCACTTCATCCTGCCTTGGTGCTGCTTAGGAGTGAGCACAGCCACGTGGGATGCAGCAAGTCCAGTCTCATCTGGTGGTGCTGTTCCACCACTTACAGCATGCAGCTTTCTTGTCTCTTCCTGTGTTGCTGCCTTTGCTTTTTTGACTAGTTCAGGTCTTTTCTGGGTTTATATTCTCAATGCCCAGGAGTGAACTCAGTCCTTTGTCTTCCCAAGGCCATTGGACTCCACAAAGAAGAGCAAATCATTGTTAGAGAAGGCAATTAATTTTTGGGGGCAGTTCCAGGAGCTGGTACATGACTGAACTTTGCTTTACACTTGCCTAGAGTTGAAGTTGGGTCCTGCATGAGGTCACCTTGAATGCTATAAAGGCCTTGTCCTGTCTTTGTGTTTCTGATGTGCATTTTGCTTCTGCTTTCAGAGGATTAATGCCCAGAAAGCAGAAATCACAAGGTTCTTCCAGAAACCAAAGACTCCACCAGCCCCAAAGGTGAGCTGTTGTTATTTCTGTGTTCTAACAGGGACACTGGTTTCCTTCTGATTTGTTCTTTAGGGCTCTTCTGTGTGGACAAAGCATTAGTATTGCTGACTTCCTAGCTTCAAATGTCAGTGCCCAGAGCAGAGACTGCAAAAACAGTTGGTAGTTGCTTCAGTAGAACTCTCAGCTCTGTCTTCTGCTTTGCTGGCTCTGAAGACCTGGACTCTCCTGAGAAGATCTAGTGGAGACTTAGCCTAAATCTTCCCTCAGACCTCAGCACCTGTTCTTGAGCTTTGCTGGATGTGTTGGTGCTGCAGTTTCTCAGGTGTTCAGACCCTAATGATCCTCACTCAATGTTTCAGATTCTTGCTGGCTCCTGTGGGAAGTTTGCTCCTTTTGAAATCAAGGAGAACATGGTGTTAGCTCCCCTCTCTCGAATTGCCCTGGATCCAGACTTCCTAGAGCAGCTGGAGCAGCTCCTGCATGCACAGAGCAGTGATGGCTCCTTCCTGAAGGAGCTCAGGTGTCGGAAACCAAGGAAGACTGGGCCTACTTTTGTCAGGAACAGCACTGACATAGTCAACAGGTGAGTCTGTGCTTTGGGGGGTTCCTTCTTGTGTCCCTCAACAGCCCTGGGTGCACCCCCTCAAGTGCACAGAGCCTCTCAGCAGGCCTTGGTGTGAATGACTGAGTTACAGTGGAGTTGGGGGATGCTCCCTTCCCATCTTCTGCCTCTAGCTCTTCTCCCTCACCTCTTCTTCTTCTCACCCCAACCCAGAGTTTGTTTTGTATGATGAACTGCAGGATGGTTTTGAGGTCACTGTATTAAGGCCAAGTTCTGGGTCCTGCACTTGGGTCACAACAACCCCATGAATGTTCCAGGCTTGGGGCAGGGTGGCTGAGAAGCTGCCACCAGAAAAGGACCTTGGAATGTTGGTCAACAGGGGCTGAAGATGAGGCAGCAGAGTGCCCAGGTGACCAAGAAGGCCAACAGCAGCCTGGCTTAGAGCAGCACTAGGGTGGCAGCAGGACTAGGGCAGGGATTGGCCTCCTGGGCTGGGCACTGGGGAGGCCACAGCTCCAATCCTGGGGTCAGGTTTGGGCTCCTCACTGCCAGAAGGACACTGAGGTGCTGGAGTGTGGCCAGAGAAGGGCAAGGAAGGTGGGGAAGGGTCTGGAGCACAAGTGTTGTGAGGAGCAGCTGAGGGAACTGGGCTTGGTTAGCCTGGAGAGGAAGAGGCTCAAGGGAGACCTTCTCACTCTCTGCAGCTCCCTGAGAGGAGGCTGGAGCCAGGTGGGGCTTGGGCTCTTCTCATGGGGAACAAGTGGCAGGACAAGAGGAAACAGCCTCAAGCTGTGCCAGGGGAGGTTTAGGTTGGATATTAGGAGAAATTTCTTGGCTGCAAGAGGGATTAAGCCCTGGCCCAGGCTGCCCAGGGCAGTGGTGGAGTCCCCACCCCTGGAGGTGTTCAGAAGCCCTGGAGCTGTGGTGCTGAGGGCCATGGGTTAGTGGTGACCTAGCAGTGTTAAGTGACCACCACTGGACTCAATGATCTTAGAGATCTTTTCCAACCTTAGTGATTCCATTCTAACACTGGAGATGCTGGAAGGTTGGAGCTGTGCTTTGAATGCTCTTCCTCTCAGAACTGTGTCCATGAGGAGCAGCCTGCTGTGATGTAGATCTCCTTCCTTCTATAGAATGCTTCCCACATCCTTCCCTGCAGGAAATACTGCACTTTGAGCACCTGCCTTCAAGCCTGGATACTGCTGGCCTTCAGTAGCATTTGATTAGCCTTGACAGGCAAAGCAGAGGTGGTGGGAAGGAGGGGGCAAGGGGGAAGGAGCTCATCTGGAACTCATGTTCCTGCAGGAGAACTGGGAGAGCTCCTAATGAACTCCAGCTCGGGGCTGCTATTGTGCCTGAACTGGAACGTGCTGGAGGAGGTTTTCCTCAGCAGCAGAGGGAGTGTTCTTGGAAGTACTCAAGATGTTCTCTTCTTTTGCCAGTGATGTGGTGGTGGTGGATAACTGCAAACCAAATGCTGTTCCAGAAAGGGGGAAGTTTGGGAGGATGAAACTGCTGCAGTTCTGTGAGAATCACCGTCCTGCCTACTGGGGCACATGGAACAGGAAAACCACTGTGATCAGAGCCAGGAACCCTTGGGCAAAGGACAGTGTAAGCATCTTGTGGGCAAGAGTGCTTGGATTCTTCTCTTTCTTTCTGTTCTTGAAGTCAATCTGTGGTTGGCCAAGTTGAGCCATTCTCTGGGATTTCTGACCCTCTTGCTTGCTGAGTTTTGGAGACCTGGCTGAGGCCTGGCTTCATGCTCTCCCAATTGTTTCCAGAAATGGCATGTTGGCATTTCTTCTAGAAACTGCTGGACTATGAAGTAGATAGTGATGAAGAATGGGAAGAGGAGGAACCTGGAGAAAGTCTCTCCCATAGTGAAGGGGTAAGGATTTTGCCTGCTGAAAACTAGTCTTTTGGAAGCAGTTGCACTTGACAGTGTTCATGTCTAACAGGCAGAGTTTGTTTTTAGGATGATGAAGAGGATGGAGAGGATGAAGATGATGATGATGGGTTTTTTGTACCCCATGGGTACCTATCTGAAGATGAAGGAGTGACAGAAGTAAGTGAACTGGTTGTCACTGGATTTCCATCTCTGTTTCCTGTGAATCATGTAATAAATATTGGCAGAGGAAGAAAGTCTGCAGTCTGGGCAGGGATGTCCAGTCCTGGTCACCCCTGATCAAGAAGCACAGGGAACTTCTGGAGAGGGTACAGGAAAGGGCTACAGAAATGATTAGGGAACCAGAACATCTCTCTTGGGAAAGGCTGAGAGAGCTGGGGTTAGCCTGGAGGAGAGCAGACTGAGGGAGATCTGGTCAATGCTTAGCAATACTGCCTGGGTGGGGGTCAGGAGGATGGGGCCAGGCTTTGGTCAGTGGTGCCCAGGGACAGGACAAGAGGGAACAGGCACAGACTGGAACAGGGCAAGTTCCAGCTGAACATAAGGAGAAACTTCTTGACTTTGAGAGTGGTGGAGCCCTGGCCCAGGCTGCCTAGGGTGGTGCTGGAGTCTCCATCTCTGGAGACATTCCTAACCTGCCAGGATGTGACCCTATGCAACCTGCTGTGTGTGACCCTGCTCTGCCAGGGAGCTTGGACTAGATGACCTCCAGAGGTCCCTTCCAACCCCTAGGATTCTGGGATTCTGTGTGATTGTATCACTCAGCTAGGAGCTGCCTGATTCAGGAGCAGACTCCTGTAGTTTTGGGGAACAGCTGGCTTTAACAAGCTTTTGTTTTCTTCCTGGCATCCAATTGTTTGTGCCCTGTGGCTGCAGGAGTGTGACCCAGAGAACCAGAAGGTTCGTCAGAAGCTGAAGGCGAAGGAATGGGATGAGTTGATGGCCAAGGGGAAGAGGTTCCACATCCTCCAGCCTGTGAAAATTGGCTGCATCTGGGAGAGTGCAGCAAATGACAGTGGCACAAACACAGACCTCAAAGTCCTCCAACAGTTCACAGCATGTGTCTTGGATTCACCTGTTCCAGAGGAAGAACAGCAGATACAGAAATGTAGCAAAAAAAGAGCAAAAGATCAGCAAAGTAAGGCCTGCAAGGGGTCAGTCATTGCATTGATGCACTGTGGGGCTCTGGAGAGAATAGATTCTTCTAGGCAGTGTCCAATTCAGAATGACTTCTCTTGGCTAAGTCTGAAATCCAAGGAATCTCTGAGACTTCTTGGAAAGGAGTTTTCCTGCACTGTGTCCAGGATGGCCTTAGTTATGCTCTCCAGCAGTTCTCCCTCTAGATAATCTAGGCAGTAAAGGCAGCAAGGCTTCAGCAGGGCTCACATTTTAGGCCTGCTTTCTGGTAGTGCTGCAGTGTCATTGCCCTGTTTGTGGCTCAGGAGAAGAGGATTTGGTCTGTGTGACAGTTTTAGGACAGGGTGTCTTGGGTGTGTGATTACCATGTGGATGTGAGTAATGCATGAACAGGGCTTGAAGCTTTCCTTTCAGGTTGTTGTTATTACTGGGAGTGACTTTTCTACAACAAAGTTAGCTGCTGTTCCAATCTCATAGCTAAAATTCATCTCAGTTTAGTATCTCCATTAATATACTCAGTGGAGTATTGTGTCCAGCTCTGGGCTCCCCAGTTGAAAAGACAAGGAACTGCTGGAGAGAGTCCAGCAGAGCCCAGGAAGATGCTGAGGGCACTGGAGCAGCTCTGGCAGGAGGAAAGGCTGAGAGCCCTGGGGCTGCTTAGCCTGGAGAAGAGCAGCCCCAGAGGGGAGCTGCTCAATGCTGAGCAAGAGCTGAAGGCTGGGGGCAAGAGGCTGGGGCCAGGCTCTGCTCAGTGGTGCCCAGGGCCAGGCCAAGGGGCACTGGGCCCAGACTGGAAGCCAGGAGGTTCCAGCTGAGCAGGAGGAGAAGCTTGTTTGGTGTGAGGGTGTTGGAGCCCTGGCCCAGGCTTTGCAGAGAGGCTGTGGAGTCTCCTTGTGTGGAGAGATTGCCAAGGCAGCTGGAGGTGACCCTGGGCAAGCTGCTGTGGGTGCCCCTGCTGGAGCAGGGGGGTTGGCCTGGCTGATCCCCAGAGCTCCTTTCTAACCCCCTCCACGCTGGGCTACTCTGTGATTCAGCCCATCTGCCTCCTCTGGAGCAGGTGTCCTGCCAGGTTCTGCCAATCTGCCTGTTGTCCCCCATAACCTCTGGCTCTCTCCTTTCCTGGCAGTCCTTGGGCAGCTGCTGCCACTGCTGCATGGCAACGTGCACGGGAGCAAGGTGATCATCAGGGAGTTCCAGGAGTGCTGCCGCCAAGGCCTCTTCAGCCACCTGCCTGCCGGCACCGAGGGCAGCCCCAGGAGCCCCCAGACCCCTGTGGGGGAGGAGAGTGGAGTCCCTTCCAAAGCCAGGCTAAAGAGAATCATCTCAGAGAACTCTGTGTATGAGAAGAGACCAGACTACAGGATGTGCTGGTATGTGCACTCAGAGGTGCTGAAGAGTTTTGACCGAGAGCAGCTGCCTGTCCCCTGTCAGTGGAACTACATCACCCAGGTCCCTTCTTCTTCGGGGAAGGAGGAGGGTGGCAGTGTGCTGGGTGTGGCAGTCCTGCAGCCCAGCCCTGTGGCAGTGAAGAGGAAGGCCACAGGGAGCATGTCCATCACTAAGTTCATGAAAAGGCCTCGGGATGCTGAGCAGGTGAGTTCCTGGGCCTGGTGCTCTTCCCCAGCAAAGCAGAATGGGAGTGGAGCTGGGTGCCTTCAGCAGGCAGCACCCTGGCACAGCTCTCAGGCTGCCTCAGCTTGGCTCAGCCAAACTAGTGACCTCCAGGCACTGTCCTTTACACCCACAAACCCCCTTTTTGTGGGGAAAGGAGTGAAATGACATGATCCTAAAGAGCTGGCTTTCTTTTGTCCCTCTCCAGCTGGGATTGGCTGTTCCATTTGAGATGTTGTTCTCCTGCTGATCTTCCATTCTGCTGCTGCCTGGCAGTGGTTGCACCCAAGCTGTGAATGGTTTCTGAGTGGCTGCTTGGCCTTGGGCTGGCAGCTGTCTACAATGAGTTGTCTGCAGGTTTTATGGGGGTGTGTGGCTGCCAGATGTGTAGAGCCTGAGCTGGTGACTGCCATCAGCTGCCTGTGCACTGATGAAATGTGGTTCCTAAGTGCTGCAACTCAGCCCAGAATGATCTGTGAAGGCTCCACCTTCCAGTGGAGATTCAGCAAGCTGAATCTGAAGAGCTGCTAGGAATGAAATGAGCTGGATGTGGAGTAGCTGCTACTCCCAACTCTGGGCTTTGTTGTGGATTACTTCTGCTTTCCAGGGCAACCACAGGTAGTCTTAAGAGCTTAATCATCCCAAAGGATGACTGAAAGGTATGCAGTGGTTGGTTTGTGTGATGCTTCATCCTGCATTTAGGACACTGAGGCTTCAGGTCTTGAACCTTGGGTGTTTTCAGCTCCTTGGTCCCCAAACCTTACAGGCAGGAGAGGGTTTGCACTGCCAGGGACTTTATTCCTGATCCCCTATGGACAAAGGGCTGAGGAAGGAAGCCCCAGACAAGGCTTTTTCTGCTTTTCCTTCCCACTTTGGCTTTTCTACTGAGAAAAGCTCAGCACTCAAGTATTGATAGGGATCAGGGAGTGGAGAGAAGCTGCTCAGCCCCCAAACTCCATCTGCTTGGCTTTTTTCTTGTACACTAAATAAAGGCAGAGAGAAAACTCTCTGCTTGGCACCTACTGGAAATTCTGCATCTCACTGACTCCATGAGCAGAGAAAAGGCTTTTAGTAGAAGTCCCTCCCCAGCCTGAAGTCTTCAAAGCTCTCCAAAGCATCTTAAAACTGCCCTGGTGTGGAGCAGCTGAGAGCAAAGGTGCCCAGAGTCCTGCAAGCCTTTGTGCCTGCTACCTGGATCAGCACAGCTCAGCTGCTGAGATCCCACCAAGCTGTTGAGTGAGGCTGGAGCTTGAGAAAGATGCAGGAGCAGCTTCTGCTCAGTCCAGGCTGCTGCTAGGTTCCCTACCCCTGGCATGTGAAGCCCCCAGCAGGACTTGTGGAGGGAAAGGTGTTCTGTAGGCTGTGGAGAGAGCTGGGAGTAGAAGTGGCAGCACCTGTGCATGTGTAGGAGGAGAATGCTGAGAGCTGTGACTTGAAGGGAAGATGTAAATTTACCATTTCTTCTCTTGGAACAGTTTGGAAGGGGTGGGGAGCAGGTTCTGGGCCTGAGATTGGTTTATTCCACAGTTCCAGTTGAGGGAGGGGGGTGGGGGCAACCCCAAAACACTCACAGCTGCTCAGTGCTGGGCAGCTGCAGTTTGGATTCATTCTCTTGGTTCAGAGTCAGTTTGTGCTTCTCACAGAGCAGAAAACAGTCACCAAGGGAGGAGCTGTCACCCCTCCCTGACTGCAAGCTCTTGGGCAAAGGTATGAGGAGGACAGGTGACAAGAAGAACCAGCCTCAAGCTGTGCCAGGGGAGGTACAAGTTGAATATTAGGAGAAATTTCTTGGCTGCAAGAGTGGTTAAGCATTGGCCCAGGCTGCCCAGGGCAGTGGTGGAGTCACCATCCCTGGAGGGGTCCAAAAACCATCTGGATGTGGTGCTGAGGGCCATGGTTTGGTGGTGACCTGGCAGTGTTAGGTTAATGATTGGACTTGATGATCTTAAAGATCTTTTCCAACCTTAATGATTTGCTGGGGAGGATTTGGGGGAAGAACACTTTAAACTCAGCAAGGAAAAGTCCATTTTCTACCAAAAGAATCAGCAGAGGGAGGAGGAGAACTTTCCCCTCCCAAAAACCCAACAAACTGAGGCAGGTCTTATGAAGTCTTGAGCTGCCTTGTCCATGTCCAGGCTGTTGATTGTGTTGGCTAAGAGCAAAGGCCCTTGGAGCAGCAGCTCAGGGTGTTCCCTGCTGCCCATGCTGTTGCAGATGAGGCCTTTGATCAGGAGTCTGTGGAAGCCAAGGCCTTGCTGCTTTTGCCATGCCCAAGTGATCAGAGTGTGCTTGCTGCAGGTCCTGATGGTGAGGAGGGCTCAGTGCAGCCCCTTCCCAGCCCTGCCTGCCCTTAGCCTCACACATTGGTGCCAGCAGCTTCCTGAGACCTTTCTGCTTTTCCTTAAGGCTGCAGAGCTGGATGGATTCCAGGCAGACACTGAGGAAGATGAGGAAGATGATGACTGCATGATTGTGGATGTACAGCCAGGCAAAGGTGGGCCAATCAGTCCAGAGCAGCCTCCTGGCTGTAGGACAGGGAGGACCTTGTGTGCCCAAACCTGTCTCAGCTCCTGCCACTTTACCAGGCCTTGTGCTCTTCTCTGTAGCTGTCTTCTTCTGGGTACCTCTCTGCTTTTCATCTCTTACTGGAGATGATGCTTTTGGGTTTTATGGTTTACCTCTGACCTGCTTTTGCCCTCTTTCCCTCCCCCCATCCTTCCCTCCCCTCCCTCTC
>VWZX01006203.1:1297573-1348087 GCA_013399015.1 Galbula dea | reverse complement strand
CCAGCTTCTACCCTGGTTTTTGATGGCCTCCTGGGAGGAGGGCAACTTGGCCTTGCCCTTCAGCTCCATGCGGGCCAGCGCCGCAGCCGCTGCCATCTGTGCTTCATCTGTTGGTCCCTGCCGACGTGTTGGTGCCACTGCAGCTCTCGGCTTCTCCTTGGGGACCCTGTGCAGGATGGAGGAGACAGGTCCATGACCTACACTGGGACAACCACAGCCCCATGGTCCCATAACCAGCAGCCTCAAAACTCCACAACTCACAGCCCCCCCCCCCACCAACAGGCCCACAACCCCGCGACCGGCAGCCCCATGAAAACACAACCAACAGCCCCACAACCCCAAAACGGGCAGCCCCACGACTGACGGCCTCATAACCGGCAACCCCACGACTGACGGCCCCGCGACCGGGTGGCCTAGACGCTGCCACCTACACGTAATGGCAATTACCAGCCCAGCGCCTCCGGCGGAGGAAAGCCAAGGAACTGGCTGCCCCGGCGCAGCAGCATCGCTGCCCGGTGAGCGTCAGCTCTCCGTGGGACGGGCGCCTTGGGCCCCGCAGGGAGTGTCGGTCACCCAGCCCCGTGACCTGCTCCCAGCCCGGTGTCCTCGGGTAGCCCCAGAGCCCGGCTCCCCCCCACCATGTACTGGGTGACAGCAAGCCCGGAGCAAGCCGCCGGGGGCCCCTGGATACCCTCTCCGCCCCGCTCCCGGTATCCACGGGTTCCGCTCGCCGCTCAGCCCCGCCCCCCCCAGTTACCGGAGGCTCTGCCCTACCCCGTACCGTGACGGTTCCGAGAGCTTCTGCCCGGGTCCCGCGGTCTTGAACTTCAGATCGGTCTTGAACTCCTGCAATAACTTGCGCATGGCGGCGGGGCAAGAGCGGGGAGGAGATGGAGATGATGCTGCTGCTGTTGTTGTTGTTGTCACCGGCACTGGGACGGGAACCACCTCACTCCCGCTTCCGCCACCGGAAAGGGCGGGCAACGACTCTGGCTCCGCTCTAGGCTCCCTTCTGCTGCTCCATGNGCCTGCTCCCAGAGACCCCCAGCCTACACCTACAGACCCTCCCAGCCCCCAGGCCTGCACCCATAGACCCTCATAGACACTCAAAGACCCCAGAGCTGCCCCCACAGACCACACACTCCCCCAAGCCTGCCCCCACAGCCCCTGCTTTACAGCCTCAGAACCCCTGGGAGGAACCTGGGGGGGAGCTGCTCCATGCTGAGCAAGAGCTCAGAGCTGGGGGCAAGAGGCTGGGGCCAGACTCTGCTCAGTGGTGCCCAGGGCCAGGCCAAGGGGCACTGGGCACAAACTGGAAGCCAGGAGGTTCCACCTGACCAGGAGGCCACAACTGCCCTGTCAATAACTTCTCCTCGAGTACCCTGTGAGTTTTGTACCCTCCTGGCTCTTGCTGGATACTGGGAGCTCCAGTGCCACCCAACCTCATGCAGCCACTATGACCTCAGGTGGTAAGCAAACAATGAACCATTTGCCTTTCTGTGACCTTGCAGAGAAACCAGATTGGGTTAAAACCAGATTTACAACTCAAACAAGCTGCCAGGCATGCTCCTTACACTGTTCTCCTCCAGCTTAGTTGGACTGAGTTCAGGTTTTAAAAGCAAAGGTGGCTAGAGGAGGCTTAACTCCATCCTCCATGCCTGGCACACTCTGGTGGCTCTGTCCTTGGCCTGAGGACATTTCCCAAGTACCCCAAACCCACCAGGATGAGCCCTCGACCCCAGGCAGCAGGGGAGAGTCTTGTGGGAGGGTGGGTTTCAACTGAGCCACATCCCCAGGCCAGGGACAAGAGTGGTTTTGGTGGAGCGGGCAGGATAGGTGCAACCCCCCTCTCCATAAGCTCCCTTCCCTAGGCCTGGCCTGCCCTCCATGTCCCTACAGCCACCAACCCCTGCCCACCACCACCCCACAGTCCTGACCCCACCCTACAGCCCTGATCCATATGCTATAGCCCTGTGCCTCACCCTACAGACCTGACCTACTTTCTATAGCCTTGGCACATACCCTGCAGACCTGACACCCTCCCTATAGCCCTGGCCTATATCCTATAGCCTTTGCCCATACCTTACAGCCCTGTCCCACAGCCCTGACTGGGCTCCTATGGCCCTGACCCACACCCTATAGACCCAGCCCCACCCTAGAACCCTCTCCCTGTAGTCCTGGCCCTCACTCCACAGCCACGTCCTCCTCCTTATAATCCTGTCCTCTTCCCTATAGCCCTAGCCCATACCCTACAGCTGTGATCCCACCACATAACCCTAGCCCCTACCCTACAGCCCTAGCCTCTGCCCTACAGAATGAATTAAAGCAGGAGGAAGGCTGGACCAGATGATCCTTGAGATCCCTTCCAACCTAGTTTTTCATGATTCTGTGATTCCATGGAGCTGGCAGACGCGGTGCTTACTGACTGCTATACCCTAGAGTCCTAACTTCTTCCCTATAGCACCAGCCCCTTTCCTACAGCCCTAGCTCCTTCCCTATAGTCCTAGCTCCTTCCCTATAGCACTAGCCCCGTCCCTACAGCCCTAGCTCCTTCCCTATAGCCCTGTCTCATACCGTATAACCCTTTCCCACACCTTACAACCCTGCCCCATACCTTATAGCCTTGTCCCTCACCCCAAACACTTNTGCTGCCCGCGGCCTGGGCCTCCGCCGCCGCCGCTGCCGCCGCCGCCGCCCCGCCCCGCGGCCGCCATGCCGCACAGCTTCAAGCCCGGAGACCTCGTCTTCGCCAAGATGAAGGGGTACCCGCACTGGCCCGCCCGGGTGAGACCGCGGGGGCGCGCACCGGGGTCGTGGTGGTGGGGGATCGGGCCGGAGATCCCACACCGGGATAAGGAGGCGGTACCGGGATGGGGATCCCCCACCGGGATGAGGGGCAGGTGCCGGGATGGGAATCTCGTGCCTGGATAAAGATCCCGCACTGGCTTCTGTCCCGGGGTGGAGATGCCATAACGGTACCTGTACCTGGATGGGAACTCGTTAACGGCATGAGGTCACCTGTACCGGCACGAGGGATCTGTACCAGCGTCCATACCGGGATGGAGACCTGGTACTGGCATGGAGCATCCCCTCCCGGGATGAGGACACGTACATGCTCCTGTCCCGGGGTGATGGGCCCGTACTGGGATGGAGATGCTATAACGGTACCTGTACCGGGGTGGGGACCAGGCAATGGCATGGGGTGCCTTAGACCTGGATGGGGGAGCAGATACCAGCGTCAGGGTCCCGTACCAGTATCCATCGTGGGATGGAGATCCCGTAACGTCATCCATGCCGGGATGGGACCTGGTACAGGCATGGAGCATCCCCTACTGGGGTAGGAGGTCCCCTACCGGGATGGAGACCCGGTACCGGCATGAGATATTTGTCCCAGCATCCATACTGGGATGGAGAGTCCTGTCCCAGCTCTCATACCAGGTTGAGAAGTCCTGTGCTGGGATGGGAGCCCAGTACCAGGATGCCCAGTACTGGGAAGAGGTCCTGCACTGGGATGGGAGATTCCCACACCAGCATCCATACCAGTACTGGAGTTTGATCCCCGGAGGGGGATGCCATTTTGGCACCTGTACCAGAATGGAGAAACCCAGACCAGGACAGGGGTCCAAGACTGGAACTGGGGTCCCACGCTGACACCTGTGCTGGAAGAGGATCCAGCACCAGCCTGGGGATCCCTTTGTGGCACCCACACTGAGGGAGACAGGAGGGACCCCACCCTGATGCCTGTACCTGGCAGGGGATGGTGGAGACCTGGGGGACCCTTCAACAGGAGAGGGTTTGACAGGCCCACGCTTGGGGACCTGGGACCCTCCTCCTGCCTCAACGTCACCCTGAGCCTTCCCTTTTCACCTGCACCCAGGGGAGACCTTGAGCCCCTTGGGGTGACCAGTCCTGCTTCACCCACAGGACCTCTGGCCTGGGGACCCCCTCTCCTGCTGGGGTGAGCCCTGCCACCCCTCTCCCCTGCTGCACTCCAGGCACCGCAACCCCCATGGGGGTGTCCCTCACAGCCCAGCCCCATCCTAGAGGGCTCCTGCCTTTCATCCTCCATCCTCATCTTCATTCTTCTGCTGAACCATGCCCCTCCAGGGACCCCTATTCCCCTTCCCAGCTCCCCACCTGGACATCATCCCCTCTCTGTCCCCCACTGGGAAGGGGACAGGATAGGGGAACACATACTGGGGACAGTGCCTGGGGGTAATGCGCCGCTGCCGAGCTCTGGCAAGGTGCAGGATCAGTGGGGTGCTGGTGTGGTTTGTGGGGTGCTGCTGTGGTTTGGGGGGTGCTGATGGGATGTTGGAGTGTGTGTGGCAGGGGATGGCCAGTGCCACCGGCCAGGTGACAACCATGAAAGTGCCGGGAGGAGACCCGGAGGAGCCGGCAAAGCCGGGGCCGGTGTAGGAGATGCTGACCGGGGTGGGTGGTGAGGTGGCTCGGGGGCTCGACCGGGCTCTGCGATGGTCTGAGGCAGGTTCATCTGCTGAAGGTATCCGATGGCAAGAGACTTGGCAGGTTGGAAACCCTGTGGGATCAGGGCCAGCAGGTACCGGGGAGGCTCAGGGTGCCGGAGACAACGATGCTTGGCTGCACCACGCCGCGAGATCTAGGATGTCATCCCTGCCGTCCCCGAGCAGGCGCCGAGAGGACTCGGTCCTTCCTTCCAGCAGAGCCCTCGCCCTCTTGGCCTCTGCAGCCCCTCCTGCTTTAGCTCGCTTGCTTTTTTCTGGGGGAAGGCTCCCCCCCTGCCCCGAAGACGCGAGGCAGCCCCTGCGCACCCCGAGGCTCCTACCTGCGCCTCTGCCCCGCAGCCCAGACCACGTGGAGCAGACAGACAAGAAGATGGGGTGACCCCCTGCTGGCAACGGGGGCTTTTCCCTACAGTCGGTCTCCAGCCAGGAAGGACCCTCAGGCCACCCCCAGGGCTCGGAGGGGGCTTCCCTCGGGCATGCTCTCTCCCCGAGGCGAGCTCTGTGCCGTGGATCTCTGGGGAGTAGCACAAGGCTACCGCGTTTTCCCCGGGCGTTGAGCCCGGCGCTGGAGAGACGACCTCACGCCGAGCTCTGGCCGTAGAGCCTCCGTGCTGGATCCCTTCTGTTACTCTACTAGAGATCCTGCCGGGCCCTGACGCCGCAGTGGGACTTTGGGGGTCCCCAGCCAGGTGCTTTCTTGCCGTGCTTGCCCCCCTCCAAAGCGGGTGCGGGTACCGGAGGCCGACGCCGTTAGCCGGGGGCTGAGGTGCCTCGCAGAGGAACGTGCCCAAGCTGCTCTCTCTGACCACCTCCTGCTTTGGGTTTCCTTTCAGATCGATGACATCGCGGACGGCGCCGTGAAACCCCCACCGAACAAGTACCCCATCTTCTTCTTCGGCACCCACGAGACGTAAGCGTTGCCTCGCTCCCTGCTCTGGGGCTGGAGGGCTCCTTTTTTTCCTTGCCCTGCTGCCTCTGCTCCAGGCCTCACCTCTGCTTTTGTTTCTCTCCAGCGCCTTCTTGGGCCCTAAAGATCTCTTCCCTTATGAGAAATATAAAGACAAATATGGGAAACCAAACAAGAGAAAAGGCTTCAACGAGGGATTGTGGGAAATCCAGAACAACCCTCACGCCAGTTACAGTGCCCCTGCGGTGAGTGGGGGCTCGTGTGGTGGTGGTGGGGGGCAGCGAGGCCGTGAGCTGCCCACGCCTCCTCCTCTCCTTCCCTCCGAGTCGCTCTCCTCCTTTTTTACCTCCTGCTTCTCATTGCTGCGGTGCCTCCGTGCTTCCAGCTTGCAGATCGGCTTGCTTGGGGTTAAAGTAGCTTCCCTTCCCTGCCTGCTCCTTTCCTGAGGGAGTCAGCTCTCCTCCTCCTCCTCTTCCTCCTCCTTCTCCTCCTCTTCTGGAGGAAGGTGCTTTTGCCCCATCCTCGGGGATGTGCTTTGTGCCGCCTGCCCCCCAAAACCGCAGAGGATTTAATTGTCAGATGGAGAACTTGAGGCTTGCTTGTGGACCTGCACCTGGGCTGTCGGACAGTCCTTCTTCATCCATCTCTGAGGTCCTGAGCCACCAGCTGCTGGGCTGCTCCTTCAGTGACCTTCAGAGCAGGCCAGGAGATAACAGCTCTTTGCTGGCAGTTGCTTGGCGTGGGCATTTTGTAACCATCATTGTGTGATACCATTTATTGTATAGTGATCTTCAAAGAAGGCATCCAAAGCAGCTTCATAGGCAGTTGGTCTGAAGAGGCAGAGGAAGGTTTTTAAGGTGAGCTTACAAGGACAAGGTGGTCTGGAGGGAGGTTCAGGGAATGAGCCCCTTCGGCTATGCTGCTGCCAGTGCAGGAGTGAGGATGTGGTTTGAGTAGCTGCAGGACATGGGCAGACTCAAAACTGCAGGCTAGGGTGAGGTGAGATGATGGAGGTGTTGGAAAACCTGGAGAACAACTTCAGCTTGTTGGGTGGGAGGTTGGTGATGGTGAGGGAGGTAGCACCTGCTTTGTCCAGGGACTCCACCCTGAGCTCCCAGCAGGGGGAAGGAACCTGTTGGTGAGGAGCCTACTGTGATTGAGAGACCAAGGAGACACCAACGGCCCCAGGGAGGCTGAGGATTCACCAATGGCAACAGCATCTTGTGGCCAAAATGCCTGGAGGAGCAGGAGAAGAGACCGAGCAGAGGTCTCCTTGAAGTGAGACCTGAAATGAAGTGAGGTGCCAGGAAGAGTCAAGGACAAGAAGAGGCTTCCAGCACTAGAAGAATCCCAGCTAAACCCCATGGGTGCAATGTCCTTGCATGAGGAACCTCCTGCTGGGCTGGTGAGAAGGCAGGAGACCTTCCCTATGTAGAAGTGAGAGCAGAGAAGACAGGAGATCCCAACTGGGAAGAGCAGTGGCCACCACACTGGAATCCTCGTGTGGACCTTTCCTTTGGAGTGAAGCCACCAGAGAAGGAAGAGGCCTGACCCAAGGCAAGGGCTGGTGGCCAGCCCACTGGAGGAGAACAGCCACTCCCTGCCACCCCAGGAGAGGCTGACCAGGGCCACCCAGCCCTGCTTGTCTGGCGCCATGAGGGCAAAGGAGGACTAGGGGCTGCTCAGCCAGGGGGGCTCTCAGCTCCAGGCTTCTCCAGAGGGTTCTTTGGCAGAGCATGGGGATGGTGGGAGAGGGGAGCAAGGTGGGTGAAGCTGAAGGAAGGTGTTGCTGGTGGTCTGGGGGTAGTGCATGAGGGGCCTTGGGAAGGGGGTGCAGGGGGGTTAGGAGGAGGCTGACTGAGCTTTCTCATCCAAGGGCTGGTCATGTCCAGGGACAAGCTGAAGGGTTCTGTGCTGGGAGGTTACCCTACGCTCCTCTGCATGCTCACCTCTCCGCTCAGCGCTGCCATCCACCCTCTCATCACCCTTTTGTGCCCCTTCTCCTCTCTCTTCCCCCACCCCAATGCACCACTAGCCTCTCAGGGTGATAACATCACTTCTCCCCCTGCTGTCCTTAGCCTGCAAGCTCCTCAGACAGCGACGTTCCCGAGAACGACCCGATGGGAGGGAGCGATGGAGGTGAGGATGAGGAAGATGCTGCCATGGCTGCAGTGGCTGCAGAGAAAATGGAAAGTGATGAAGACTCAGATCGAGGCAGTGACCACAGTGGGCTCAAGAGGAAAACACTGGCTATGAAAGTGAGTGTGGGCTGAGGTGGTTTCACCCAGCAGGGATGGGAGGGTGTCCTGGTCAGGAGGACATGGTTGTTGAGTTCGCTGCTTGAGCTTTTGTGGTGAAGAAGCCAACTCCCTCTGGATTCTCCTGTGGGAAGTGGGGTTCAGTGTGTGTTTGGGGGACTGACAGCTGTCTTGTGTTGTCTCTGAGGTGGTGGGATGGCCAAGTTCTGATGTGGTCTGCAGCCAGGAGCTGCATAGCTCTTCTGAGTGGCTGCTCTTGCAGGGCCAATTGTGAAGAGCTGGGCAAAGCCCCTTGCCAGGGAGAGCTGGGCAAAGCCCTTTCCCAGGGAGAGCTGGGCAAAGCCCTTCCCAGGGAGTGCTGGCCTCCTGTTGGGGCTGGAGGAGGAGTGAGCTTCTGTCACCTTCTCACTCCTCTGCCATTAGATGCCAGTGACAAAAAGGCCTCGGAAATCCTCCAGTGACCTGGATCAGGGCAGTCCCTCCCTGACAGAAGAGGAGAACTCAGAAACATCTTCTGAGTCAGAAAAAAACAGTGACCAGGTAAGAGAGGTTTGGGATCTGCTTCTATGGAGGCTGGCAGGGCAGTGGGGAAAAGGCTGGAGGAAGAGCATCACCGTGTAGAGGGGGGCAGTGGCTTGAGGGAGCCTGAGCAGCTTCTGAAAGCATCATGAGACTGTTCCCCATTTCTTCATACCTGTGTCCTTCAGGATTTCACTCCTGAGAAGAAGCCAGTGGCCAGGGCTCCCCGGAGGATGCCAGCAGGGGGGAGGAAGAAGAAGGTAAGAGACCTTCTGTCTGTGATGCAGTGGGAAGGAGACTGGAGAGGAGTCTGGGGTCTGTGCTGCTGGAGGAGGGGAGCAGAGGGTGGCAGGGCTCTGCCATGGGCTGGAGGAAGGTTCAGCACGAGGAGGGACCTCAGTGATGCCACAGGAACCTGGTTGTGCCCCAAGCTGCTGAGGTTTGGGCCACTGCCACCGAGCCACTGCCACCTCCCTGCTGTAACCCTGCTCTGTGCCTGTAGAAAGTGGAATCTGGCTCTGACTCAGACTCCAGAGTGGACTCGGATTCAGAGAGGGGAAATGCCACTGTGGACATGACCAAGTCAGACTCCAACTCCGACTCAGACTCAGATGTGTCTGTGAAGAAGGCTCCACGGGGCAGGAAGCCAGGTAAGGGGCAAGAAGCTGCTTCCACCACTCTTGGCTTCCTCAGGGGACTGGAGAGCACGTGAGCTTGGGGGCTCTGGAGGCTCAGGGGTCTCCTTCTAGTGTGGACGACTTCTAGCCCTCAACAGCCCTCTGCCTCCCTTCTCCCAGCCCAATTTGGGGCTGTTTTAACAGAGGGCTAAGCAGGATTCCTGCTGAACACCTCCCCATTGTCTTGCAGCTGAGAAACCCCCTCCCAAGCCCCGGGGCAGGAAACCGAAGCCTGAGCGTGTCCCAAGCAGCTCCAGCAGTGATAGGTGGGCTTAACTGGAACACTGTCCCCCTCAGGGGTCAGCTGCCTGCCCTCCAAGGGAGGGATCCAAGCCTGCTGTGTCCTTCCCAGTGACAGTGACAGCGACGTGGATCGCATCAGCGAGTGGAAGAGGCGAGATGAGGAGCGCCGGCGGGAGCTGGAGGAGAAGAGGAAGAGGGAGCAGGAGGAGGAGCTCCGTCGGCTCCGAGAGCAGGAGAAGGAGGAGAAAGAGAAAAGGAAGGAGAAAGCAGAGAAGGGTGAAGAGGTGCACTCAGATTCAGACAGCAGTGCAGAGGATGAAGTGGCCAAAAAGGGCCGGAAAGGTCGGGCCAAGGCCCCGTCGTCTTCAGACTCTGAACTGGAGCTGGAGAAAGAGGTGAGTGCAGAGCCATGGGGAGCTGGGGACCAACAGGGAGTCTTGTCATCTCCCTGTCAGCTCAGCAGGGTCTTGGCTTGGTCCTGCATGACCCTGGAGTGGCCCTTGCAGCCCTGGGGAGTGCCTTGGCTTTTGGCACCTTTCCTGCCTTGCATATGGGAGCTTTTCCCCTGCTCCAGGATGTCTTCTCCCATGGTGGATCTCATGTCTCTGTGGATGCTCTGCTTCCCACCACAGGCATTGGATTTGTTCCTCTGCCTTCCCCAGAGCCTGGGGGAGCAGCAGCTGGATTCAGCTGAAGCAGAAGGCTCTTAGGATCCACACTGCCCCTGCTTGGAGGCAAGGTTGCCCTCTTAGCCTGGCAAGTTCCTCCCTGTGAAGGGGGAGCTGGGAAAGCAGCATGAAGATCTTGAGGTCTGGAAGGACCCTTGGGTCTGCCAGTTGGGTACTGCAGGCTGGGTGGGCTACAAGGTAGCAGGAGGTTGACTTTTGGAGCTGTGCTGCATCCTGAAGCCTGTTTTATCCCATGCAGGGGATGGCTCTGCAGCCAACCTGACTGGCAGCAGTGGTGGGATGGGTGCTGGCCTCTTGTGTTGGTGAATGGTGGCCATGGCCACGGTGGCACTGTCTCCCTCCTACAGCAGGGAGGGCTCTGCTGCTCTTGCCTGCATTGTTCTCTCCTCCAAGGTAAAGAAGCCTGGGAAGAAGCAGCCCTCAGAGTTGTCAAGGAAACCAAATCAGAAGGAGAAGAGAGGACGAGCAGAGGAAAAAGCACGGAACAAGTCAGCATCTCCCCTCCCCTCCTCGCTGCTTTCTTCCTCTGGGGCCAGGACCCTTCCTGTGCTGCTGCCCAGCCCCCCCTGGCTGACACCTTGGGGTGGGGATGGGGCTCCTGTGGAGCTGCCCCTGGGCCTGTAGCATTCATGGAGGTGCCAACCTCTTACCTCACCTCCATCTCCTAGAGCTGGAGGAGGTGTTGAGGACACCAGGCTGAACTTCCCTGGGTTTTTTCCATCTGGCTGGAGAAGATCCTTAGGGGATTGCTTTGGGGTTTTGGCTTTGTGCAATCCCAGGAAGCTGGGGCATGGAGGAGCTGTTGTCTCTGGCCTCCAGCCTGCCTGTGAGCTGGGAGATGTGTGTGGAAGCATGGGTGGAGGGTGGCAGGGCTCTGCTGCCAACCAAGGGGGTGCTCTGCTGTGTTCCATCACCCTTCCTGATGCAGGGAGCAGAGGGTTTCACCTGCATGAGTTCACCTCTCTCCTTTCCTCCCACAGACCTTTGAAAGTGGAACGAGGCAGGAAGAAATCTGACCTGATCCCTGAGAGGAGGATGGAGAAGAAAAAGGGTGAGAAAGGAGGAGAGGGAGAGAAGGGATTCAGGGATGCTTCCCCCATCCCAGGGAAGGGGAGGGGTTGGTGTGGGTGTGCTGGGGTCCTTCCCAGCACTGCTGTGGTCCCAGCATCCCATTGGAAAGCATTCCCAGGGCAAACTTGCCTCCTGATCTTGGCACAGCCCAACCCATCCTCTTCAGAGAGGCCTCTGGGGCTGGGTTTGACCTCGGAGATGCAGGAAGAAAGGGAAACCCTTGTTGGGAGAGAGGTGCTGGGCTCTGGGCAGTGCTGTGCTCTCCTCCTGATGCCTCCACATGCCTCTCTTGCTGTTCCAGAGCCCACAGTTGAAGAGAAGCTTCAGAAACTCCACAGTGAGGTCAAGTTCTCCCTGAAGGTGGATAATCCAGTGAGTGCCTGTGAGCCTTGGCCTGGCCTGGGAGCTCTCTGCTCACCCTGCCCTCAGCCACCGCCTGAGCCTTGCCTAGCTGGGATACCTGGGGGTGCTCAGCCTGGCTGAGGCTGCTTCTGCCTTTCTGGGTGCTGGGTAGTATGAGATACCCCCAGGGGAGACTGCCAGGCAGATTTCTGATCTTGGTGCCATCCTTGCAGGACATCAAACGCTGTCTGAATGCACTAGAGGAGCTGGGCACGCTCCAGGTCACCTCTCACATCCTCCAGAAGCACACTGATGTGGTGGCCACACTGAAAAAGGTAGGGCAGAGGGCTGAGTGTCTCTCTGGAGGGAGTGAGGAGCCTGCTGGGGCCACCCCAGCTCCAGGAGCATCCTTCCTCCCTCCTCCTGCTGCAGATCCGTCGCTACAAAGCCAACAAGGACGTGATGGAGAAGGCTGCTGAGGTCTACACCCGCTTGAAGTCACGTGTGCTGGGACCAAAGATGGAGGCAATCCAGAAAGCCAACAAAGCTGGTCCTGAGAAGGACAAAGGGGAGGCAGAGAAGGACCAGGAGAAGCTGTCAGGAGGGGAGACACGGAACGAGAAGGGAGAGGAGGAGACAAATGCTGGTAACGTTCCCTGCGATGTCTCGGGGCTCTGCCCTGCTCTCTGCAGGCATGCAGTGATCCCAGGAGCCTTCTCAGGGCACAGCATGTCCTCCTGGGGACCAGGGGCAGGACCAGGGGCTCTTGGCCTCACTGGTGGAGGGGCTGAGCAACCACACATGGCACCTCCAGGCCCTTGTTCACTGCAGTGCCAAGAGTGGGGAAGGAGCGGAGCCAGTGTTCGCAGCAGTGGGAGCAAAGGGCAAAGCTCAGTGCCCACACCCTGTCTTTGGGTGCCTCTGGGCTGGTTTTTGGGCCAGGATGGCTCCTCACTGCCAGTTTAGCACTTGGTCCAAGGCACTGGGGAGCTGGAGGAATGTGGAGACGCCCTTGGATGCTGGCTCAGGCTCTTGCACAGGCAGCTGCTGACTGGGATCTTCCATCCTTGCAGCCAGGTCCCTGCCTGAGGACGTCTTGGTGATGCTGCAAGAGCCTTCCTGGAGGAGCTGGTGGGGAAAACCAGCTCTGACTCCTGCCTCTGGGCTGGGCTGGAGTCTTTGAGGCCCTTCTCATAGATATTGGGGTCAGGCCAGACCTGGGGTCCCTTCAGTCTCAGCTGGGTGTCCCTTGCCTGTATGGGGATGTTGTGCAGCCGTGGGTCCTCAGCTTGCCTAGCCTGTTATGGGTCAGGGTGGGTGAGATCTACCATGGGGATGTGAGTGTCTGAGTCTTTCTCTTCCCTTTAGACTTGTCAGGTCCTGTGAATGGTGAATCCCTGTCCCAAAAAGCAGAGGGCACAGAGGAGAAGGACAAAAGCCAAGGGCCAGGAGCTGGAGAGCCAGAGGCAGCCACCGAGGAGACCCACAACAAGTGAGCAAGCAAGGGGCAGAGCTGGGGGCTCAGCACCTCCTGTGGATGATTTAGGGTGGTCCCATGGGTTGTGTTAGGCTTGGGAAGAAACCTGCAATGTGGGAGAGGGGCAGAGGGGCAGGGAGACACTGGCTGAGCTGCTCTGTGCTCTCCCCCAGCAGCCTGCAGGACTATCCCAAGGCAGAGCGAGCCGGGCTGGAGAGGGAGAGGCCTCCTGGGGAAGCAGAGGCTGTGGATGATGGGGAGGAGAGCTGAGGTGGAAGAGCTGCCCAAGGGAGACCAGCCTCTGCCCCCTCTCCTGCTTCAGTTTCTTCACTAAGTCACGCAGTAGCTGATGTCCTAGGTCTTGTCCTGTGCCCCCACCCACCCCAGGAAGCACTGGCTGTGGGGTGGGGAGGGCTCTGCTGGGTGTCTGTATTTGTTCTTCTCTTTTCCTTTTTGTTTTGGGTTTGTTTTGGTTTTTCTGTTGATGTTTTGGTTTGGTTTTTTCCCCCTCCTCCCTCATTTCTTGTGATTTCAACTGACATGAAATGAATATAAAAGGTTTTTTAATGAAAAACTCCAGGAGCCCAAGTGTCTGTTGTTGGTTTTGTTTTGAGGCATCACTGACTGTGACAAGGGGAGGACAGGAGCAGCCCAGGGCCAGGTCTGAATCTTCCCTTCCCTCAGGCCCTTGCCCACCCTAGGAGCCAGAACAAGGCACCCATGGGTGTCTCTGCAGGACAGCCAAACCAGGATGCTCTCTGCTGGGCTCTGCCTGAGCCCCAGGAGCTTCTTCTAGCTGCTGCTCCACGTCCCTTTCCCTACCAACATCTTCTCCCCAGCTGGAGCCAGGTTTTTTCTGCCCCAGGTGAGGCAGTAGGCCTGAGCACCAGCTTTTGGGTTAGAAAAAACCCAAACAAAAAGAGTAAAAATGGTTTATTGTCTCCTGACTCCCCCAGGAGGGAACTGAGCCATGGCAGCATCCTGCCTTATGCTGGGCACCATCTTTGGCTGTTTGTCTGTCTGCCTTTTTTTGGGTTGGGTTTGGGTTTGGTTCTGTTGGTTGGTTGTTATTTTTTTTTTGCCAAGAGCTGAAGCTTTTTTGTACCTGTAAAATAAAAGATGTTCCCAGCTCAACCAGCTACTGCATCCTGGAGTGCTGTTTGTGCCATGGCAGAGGGAGGATGCCCCAACCCCTGGCTCTCAGGCTGCTCTTGTTGAAACTCTGCCCTAGGGAGAGGTTCTTCAGTGTTTTTTCCAGGGCTGATTTCATGCTCCAGCTCTCTGTAAACAAAACCCAAATAAACAAAACCCAAATAACCCCCTCCTCCTCCCCCCAAAAAAACCCCAACAACCAAACAATTAAGTGCATCTTACTCAACTGCTGGGAAGTGGGAGGTGGAAGAGAAAGGGTGAGATGGGGGCTGGGGACATGCAGGGGTGACCTAGACCCTGGGAAGGTGGCTGGGGACATAGGGACATGTGATCCTGTCCCAGAATCAGAGTCATTGTGGTTGGAAAAGACCTCAGATCCCTGAGTCCAACTGTTAACCCAGCACTGCCAGGGCACCTCTCAGCCATGGCCCCAAGCACCAGCTACATGTTTGACCTCTTCCTGGGATGGTGACTCCAGCACTGCCCTGGGCAGCTTGGGCCAATTCTTACCCACTCTTTCAGCCAAAAAATTATCCTAATATCCAACCTAAACCATCCCTGGCACAACTTGAGGCTGTTTCCTCTTCTATCTCTTGTTCCCTGGCAGAAGAGGCCAAACCCCACCTGGCTCCAGCCTCCTCTCAGGGAGCTGCAGAGAGTGAGGAGGTCTCCCCTGAGCCTCCTCTTCTCCAGGCTAACCAAGCCCAGTTCCCTCAGCTGCTCCTCACAACACTTGTGCTCTAGACCCTTCCCCACCTTCCTTACCCTTCTCTGGCCACACTCCAGCACCTCAGTGTCCTTCTGGCAGTGAGGAGCTCCTTGCAGCACCCCAGCACCCAGGGAGCAGAAGAACATCAAGACGTGGACATGGAGGTGAGCAGAGCCATGTTGGTGACACCAAGGACACAGCAGTGTTTCAGAACCTCACAGGGGGGGTGGCTGTGACTGGTTGAATTTGGGGGACCCCTGGGTTGGAGGTGGTGCTGGCAGCATCCTCCAGCCACGGCACTGTTGAGGATACACACACACCCTCACGCACACAGACACTGCCTCCCAGGCCTGGGCCACCACCCCACACCCTTGGGCCACCACCATGGTCCTCCAGCAGCTCCTGCAGGGACCTGGCTGAGGGCACCAGAGAGCTTGGCCATGCCCCACTAGGATCTCCCTCCCAAGCACCACAAACCAGCAGCTCTCCCCACACTGAGGCTGTGCTGGAGCTGGGCAAGTGGTGGTGGGCATCCAGCCAGAGCTGCACCAGGGCCTTGGCTTGGCTCCTGGTATCACCAGGAGGTGGGAAGAGTCCCAGGCAAGGTCAAATTTGGCTCATGCTAAGCTGTGCAGGGTGAGGGGCTTAGCATCCCTCATCTGTACCCCTTGGGCCCACCTCCTGCTCCTGTCCTCCCACTCCTGGTCCCACCAGGGTAGGGGACAGGCCAGGGGTCTTACTGGGCTGTGGGATGGAGGGGGATTCCCCAGCTCTTGGCGTGTGGGGGGTGCTGATCCTGCAGATCCCTCTCTTTCCCTCACCCATGGGCTCTGCTCAGGGGTACAAGGAAGAGGTTGGGGTCCTGGGGCCTCAGCACCAAGCTGTTCCCTCCAGTGACTCCACCAGTGCAGGGGCATCATGAGAGGTAGGAGGGGCTCCCCAGTAACACCACCTCCACCCCCCAAAAAAGGTTCAGTCCAGTGCAAAACTAACCAGACTTTATTGCTTCATGAGCCAGCCCTGACCCTACAAGACCAACAACAGCTTGAAGGCACCAAGGACAAAAGGGACAAGGGGGAATCCAGCCAGGCACTGGAGGTGACCCCAAACAGGCACTTGGTGGAACCAAGGCACATTACTGCACATGCTGGCTCAAGATGCCACAGGACAGAGCTACACCTGGGGTCCCCATAGAGACAGGCACTAAGGTTATGGGCAAGGTTGGCCAGGCAGGGGTTAGTAGATGCTCCTAGCAAGGCTTAAGAGGGGACACCACCACCACCCCACCCCAGAGAACACTACTTTGTCATCTCCAAGTCCACCAGACGCTGGCCTGAAGGGGCAAAGGGTCCCACCAGCCAGGTCAGGGGTGTGTTCTGGGCCACATGCTCCACCAGCTCATCCATCAGCTGGCGAGCTTTGGTGGCATGGGCACGGGCCTGGGCCAGCACGTTGGCTGTCACATCCTGGAGGGAGGCAGCAGATGCAAGAGATGCTCGCAGCTCCTCCACGTTGTGCCGGACCTGCCCTGCCTTGTCCTGGATGCTGGCAGGGAGACCCTGGAGGCTGGACACCAAGGGCTGGCAGGAGCTCTGGAGCTGCTGTGTCAAGCCCTGCAGAAGGGCCAACGTGCCTGACTCCACCGGCTGCAGGGAGACAAAGGGGTGCTGTGGGGTGACTGGGACACTGGGTGACCACAGGGACACCCCCCCACACACTCTTCCCACCTACCTCTGGTGGCACCAGGTCATTGCCACTGCCTGGTTGCTTCTTACTCCACTCCAGCCACATCTGCTGCAGCTTCTCCTGCCCTCCCTGCAGCTTCTGGTCCATGCCTTGCTTGAGGTACTCCACCTGGGGAGGAGAGGCAGAGCCTAGTGTGAGTGCTGCAGCCCCCAGGGTGACACAGGGTGGGGGAGGATGTGGGGATGGGTCCTACCAGGTCGAGGGTGCGCTGGAGCTGGGCCAGCACCTCCTGGCTGCTGTGACGAGCGCTCTGGAGCTTGCCCAGTGAGTGCTGGAGGGCTCTGTGCCTCAGCTTGGTCGAGAGAGAGCCCAGGCGCACGAAGTAGCTCTGCTGCTGCTTCTGCTGCTCCATTTCAAAGCCCTCCACGGCCGTGGCCAGCTTGGCTGTGGGAGAGGAGCTGCTGAGGTGGCTCCACCCTCAGCACCTCTATGCAGAGCCAGCACTGTCCTGCCTAGGCTCTACCCAGCCCTCTCCAAGGGGAACCCTCAGCCCACGACACATCTCCAGGGGGTTGTGAGCAACTCCTTACCCAGCTCCTCATCCGTCATGGGTAGGTAATGGTCCACCAACTCCTCTGACTTCTCCAGCATGGAGCCCATGCCGCTCACCACCATCTGGCCCATAGTAGAGCCCATGACAGTGTTGATGCCACTGCTCACCGCTGACTTGGTCAGCTCCACGCTGCCCTGCACAGCCCCTTTGGTCATGTCCATCACACCAGTCACTCGGCTGGTCACTGCATCCTTGGCCCCAGCCACAGTGCTGGTCAGGACATCCTTGGCCCCTGTCACCGTGGAGGTCACCAGCTGCTTGGTGTCTGAGATGAGCTGGTCAGGAGGACACAACCCTCTGTTAAGTGGTGCTGAGGAGCACCTCAACCATGTTTGCCCATCCCACTCCACCAAACTACCTTCTCTGGTGGCTGCTGCAGGATGGGAAGCTTCTCCTCCAGCTTATCCAGCCCTTTGCAGGCATATTCGTTGGCAGTGGAAACTAGAGAGGAGAAAATAGATGAGTTTTATACCCTGCTGCCTTGCAAGAGCTCTGGTAAAACCAGGTTTTGGGGTACCCTAAAATTTATGGGGTGCTGCCCCTTCTCCAGGTTCTCCTCCCTTTCACAGGTGTCTTTGTGGTGGTGGAAATTAGAGGCAAGAAAACAGCCTTCCCCTGTCCTGCTGCCTCACAGGAGCTCTGTTAGGGCCAGTTTTTGGGGTACCCCAGCCAAAATTCATGGCATGCTGCCCCTCCTCAGCTTCTCCAGCCCTGCCCATGCAGATTCATTGCCAATACAGAGTAGAGACACAAACCCAGATCACCTCCACCCTGCTGCCTCACAAGAGCTCTTCCAGAGCCAGTTCTTGGGGTACCCCAAAACCCATGAGGTGCTGTCCCATCCCCACTCACTCTGTGGCTCCAGCCTGGTGAGGAGGGGCTGGGCCCCACTGACGGCTGCTGCTGTCAGTGTCTTCACCCCCTTCTCGGCAGCGTCACAGACAGACTTGACATAGGGGTGGCAATCCTTGGTGGAGGTGTAGGCCGTGGAGACCATGCCACAGGCAGAGCTCACCAGGGGCAGGTTGGCGACCCGTGCCCCAATGCTCTGGGGGAGTGAAAAGGTCAAGATGAGTCTGCGTGTTGGGGGAAGGATGGAACCCCAAATCTCCTAGTGTGCCATCAACCTCTGGGGTACTCCCAGAGCCCTCCAAGCCCACCCAAGGGCTGGATAACACAACGCCCTGTCCCTGCACGGGGACTCCCTTCCACACATCTATCCCCTGACTCTCCCCCACCCCGGCTTTGTCCCCACTGACCTGTTGCTCCGCAGCCTTGGGCTGTGCCATCTCCGGCTCGCTGGTGGCCATGGTAGGACTGAGGGGCAAAGGGAGAGAAACAAAGGACAGTGAGTGGGGTCAGGCTCCTCTCCCCAAAACCCACCCCTCATGATGCGGGAACCCCATATTACCTCCCTCTCGCCTTAGGAGGCGGTAAACCCACCCCCTCAGGCACGTAACTTACCTTCGTAAGCTCGCCTTCAAGGCCCAGACTCGCCCCTGTCCCTCCCCACCGCCTTTTATCGCCCCGGAGCCCAACCCCGAGCGCACGTGATCGGGAGCCGCCCAGCGGGGCCGGCCCGGGGCGGTTCGGGAGCAGCGACCGCGGCGGGCGGGGAGGGACCGGTAGCACCCGAGCCCCCTAGCCCCATCCCGGGAGCGACCCCCGCCTTCCCGGGATAGGCGACACCTGCACACACACACTGGGACCGGGATGCTTTGGACCGGGATGCACTGACACCCCGCCAGCCCCGGACCGGATCGGATCCTTTCCGGGACTGGATCCCCCCAGGAAGAGGCTGCATCGACTGTCCCCCGGGACTGCATCTTCCCGGGGCCGGGCTGCACTGATTCCCCCAGGACTGACTGTCCCCTGGGACTAGATCCCCCCGGGACCGGGCTGCACTGATACTCCTAGAACCAGGTCCCTCCCGGGACTGGATCCCCTCGGGACCGAGCTGCACTGATACTCCTAGAACCGGGTCCCTCCCGAGGCTGGATCCCCGCGGAATCTGGTGCACCGATCTCCCGGGACAGGGACCATAAGGGCCAGGAACTCTCCGAGACCAGATTTCCCCCAGGGACGGTGTTGCATCGACCCCTCCGGGATACTCCTGATACCACAAGGACCGGATCCCTCCCGGGACTGGATCACCCGGGAACGGGTTTCTTTGACTGCTCCCCGGGACTGAATCCCCGCCGGGTCAAGCTTCATCGACACCCCTGGGACCGGGCACCCCATGACCGGATCCCCAGGGACTGGGCTGCACTGATACCCCCAGGATTGGATCTCTTCCAGGACTGGATAGATCCCAGGACTGGATCCCTAGGGAACGGGCTGCACTGATACCCCCACGACTGCATAAATCCCAGAGCTGGATCCCTAAGGAATAGGTTTTGCTGATACCCCTAGGACTGGATCCCTCCCAAGACTGGATCCCCCAGGATCAGGCTGCAACGACTCCCCCTAACACAGACAAACCCCCCTCGCGGGTCACATCCTCACCGACCCCCAGAACAGGTCAGGCACTGCCCCTCCCAAACCCCCCCGTTCCCCCGGGGTGATCCCCAGCACGGGGCTCCCAGTGTCCTCCCCCAACTTGCCCAGTGGAAGAGGTCAGAGTAGTCCCAGTGGGTGCCGGTGGCAGGAGGACAGACGGACAGTCTTGGGGGTCCTGGTGTCACCCTACTGGGTGCTGTGGCCACACTGCACCCACAGTGTTGGGGATACCTGGGTGCAGCTCCATGGCAGTGATAACTGGGACGAAGTTCAGTGCCACACGGCCACGGTTCACAGTCCAGACACATCAGCACCTTGCTAGCACCCAACACCCCAGCACAACCCCAGCATCCAGGCAGCACCCTCCTGGCCCCCAAAACCCCAGCACCTCACTGGCACACCACTGGCACCCAACACCTTAGCACTCCACTGGCACCCAGCTGGCATCCTCAACCCCAGCACCCCACCAGCACCCTCCACTCCAGCACCCCCCTGGCATCCTCAACTGGAGCACCACACCAGCACTCTCCACACCAGAACCTCATGAGCACCCTTCACCACAGCCGCTTACTGGCACCTTATACCCCAGCACCCTCCTCCCCAGCACCTCACCAGCACCCACCCTGCTCTCCCCACCCCAGACCCTCACCAGTGACAGCCTCCCGGCAGGGCCACCATGCTTAGCCCCAGCACCACATGATGGCTGCATCACAGCTGCTGATACAAGATCTGAGTCATTTTAAGACCTAAAAAGTTTTCTTCCTCTTTCAAGTATTTTGAAACTTCTAAGACATGAAATTCCAACACTCCAGGTGCTTGGAGACACCGTGGGGAGCCCTGGACCCCTGACAAGCAGGGCTGGACCCCTGGTGTGTCCTCCACATGCCACCATCCCTCCCCAGATGAGTCCCACGTTGGTTCACCAAGTCCATGGTCACCTCATCCCTGGTGAGGCTGGGTTTACTGCTTCAGGTGGGTAGGTGCTCCCCCAATTCAGTGCTGCTGGTGGCTCAGTGCTGGCTGCATAACCGTGGAGGAGCAGGTACGTGGTGTGATCCCCCTACGGTGACACAACCTTCCCACTTGGCCATCTCCACGGGGACATCTTCGGGATACTCGACCAGGGCTGGGGCGAAAGGTCCCACCAGCCAGGGCACGGGCGCGTGTTGCCCCACGTACTCCAGCAGCTCATCGATGCTCAGCTGCGCCCTCGTCACCCTCTCCCGGCTCTGGGCCAGCACCAAGCCTGACAGCTCCTGGAAGGAGTGGGCGTGGGAGAGGGAAGCCTGCACGTCCTCCACACCGTGCCGGACCTGTCCCACCGTCTCCTGCACGCTGCTGGGTAAAGCTCTGGCGCTGGCGACCAAGCGGGTGCAGGCAGCATGGAGCTGGTGTAGGAGCCCACGCAGCATGGCCAGCGTCCGAGGCTCCACCTGCAAGGCACCCGAGCAGGCAGTCAACAGGCAGCAGTGGCCCTGGTGTGCCGTGGTCCTCCTGGACTCCCCTGTATCTTAGTGTTCTCCATGGGCATTGCTCCCCACCCCATATGTTACTGTCCTCTATGGGCATGGCCCTCATCCTACAGCTTGGTGTCCTTCACAGGTACAGCTTCCTACCACATACCTTGGTGTCCTCCATGGGCATGGCTTCCCACTCCATACCTTGGTGTCCTCCATGGTTATGGTACCCCAACCTGAACCTTGACATCCTCCATGGACACAGCCTCCTACCCTATACCATTTTCTCCTTTAGGAGCATGATCCCTCAACCTGTACCTTGGTGTCCTTCATGGACATGGGCCCCCCACCCTGCACCTCGCTGTCTTCTGTGGGTGCCCCTGCCCCATACCTTCCTCTTCTCCATGGGCATGACCTCCCACCCCATCCCTCGGTGTTCTCCATGGGACCCTGACCCATACCTCGCTCTCCTCCATGGGCACAGCATCCTGCTGGCTCCACTCCAGCCACATGCGGTGGAGATGCTGCCGGGTGCCGTGCAGGAGCCCATCCGTGCCCTGCCTCCCCTGTTCGATCTGGGGGAAGGAACAGCAAGGTATGACCACACCGGGGACAATGGCAGGCTGGCACGGGGCTGGCACCGGCCCTGTCACATCCTTACCAGCTCGATGACACTGTGGAGCTGGGCCAGGACCTGCTGGGCTCTGTGCCGTGCTCGCTGGAGCTCACCCAGTGAGCGCCTCAGGGCTCGCTGCCGCAGCTTGGCTGAGAGCGAGCCCACGCGGACAAAGCAGCTCTGCCATCGCCTCGGCCGCTCCACCGTGGTCACCTCTGTGCCTGCTGCTGCCACTGCAGGGTGAGAACCATGTCAGCTACACCATTCCACACCAGGCACGGCAGCATCCTGAACTGAGGACTGGAGAATCCCAGCAGCAGCACTGGGCTGAGGCCCCTGAGCTCCTCACGTTGTCACAGGGACACAAAGGTGCCCACCCATGGGATGTTGGCCATCAGGTCATGTGGAGGTGTCACCATAAAGCCAGGTGGCCTTTCTGGTCACTGCTGCTGTCACGCAGCACTGTGTCCACCCCGTGCTGAGCTATAAATACCCAAGGCTATATTTGCCTTCTGGTTTCCAGGTGAGAGGTCATCCTCCATTCTGCCACATTCCCCAGCTTCAGCTTCTCACCGTATGGGGACCATTCCCCGAGCAGTGTCCCAGTGGTTGTGGGCACCACATGGGTCTCTGCAGCCCTGGCAGGGCCAAGCTGCCCAGGTAATACCGTGGGGCACAGGGTGCAAGCAATGCCAGGATGATGCTGAGCAATGGTGTGGGAGGTCCCAGCACCCCTAAACTTCCAGCATGTGCTTTCCAGCCCCATCAGCACTCACCCAGCTCCTCTTCTGTCCCAGGCAGGTAGCGCTCCACCAGCTCCTCTGATTTCTCCAGCACCACATCCACCCCTGTGGCCAGTAGCTGTCCCACACGAGACCCCACCACGGTGCTGACACCTGTGCTCAGCGCCGAGCACGTCCTCTCCATGCTACCCTGCACTGCACCACGGGCAAGGCCCACGGCACCGCTCACTGTGGATGACACCAGCTCCCTGGTCCCTGCCACCACCTGGGAGGGGACAGCAGAAGGATGTTCCATCCTAGCACCTCACCTAGTGCTGGACACCCCAAATCTGGTGTCCCCCCAGGGATGCCTTACCTTCTCTGGTGGCTGCTGCAGGATAGGAAACTTCTCCTCCAGCTTATCCAGCCCTTTGCAGGCATATTCGTTGGCAGTGGAAACTAGAGAGGAGAAAATAGATGAGTTTTATACCCTGCTGCCTTGCAAGAGCTCTGGTAAAACCAGGTTTTGGGGTACCCTAAAATTCATGGGGTGCTGCCCCTCTCCAGCCCTTTGCAAGTGTTTATGTTGGTGGTAGAAACTAGAGAAGAGAAAAGAGCTTTTCCCTGTCCTGGTGCCTCACAAGAGCTCTGCTAGGGACAGTTTTTGGGGTACCTCAAAATTCATGATGTGCTGCCCACTTCCCCCCACCCCCAGCATCACCTCCAGCCCTTTCCATGCATATTCATTGCCAATATAAACTAGACTCCTCAGCTTCTCCAGCCCTGCCCATGCAGATTCATTGCCAATACAGAGTAGAGACACAAACCCAGATCACCTCCACCCTGCTGCCTCACAAGAGCTCTTCCAGAGCCAGTTCTTGGGGTACCCCAAAACCCATGAGGTGCTGTCCCATCCCCACTCACTCTGTGGCTCCAGCCTGGTGAGGAGGGGCTGGGCCCCACTGACGGCTGCTGCTGTCAGTGTCTTCACCCCCTTCTCGGCAGCGTCACAGACAGACTTGACATAGGGATGGCAATCCTTGGTGGAGGTGTAGGCCGTGGAGATGGCCCCATAGGTACAGCTCACCAGGGCCAGGCTGGCCACCCGGCTCACCACGCTCTGCCAAAGGAGGTAGGGGTGATGTTGGGGTCCCCAGTGATGCCTCTTCCCCCCCTCCCCCCAACACCTGCTTGCATCCCTTACCTTCAGCTCCTGCCCATCCTCTGCCTGCACCGTGTTTTTGGCTGACATGGTGGCAGTGGCTGCAGCGAGAAGAGGAAGATGATAGAGTGCCTGCCCCCAACCCCTTCATGGCTGCCCTCTCCCCATGCTGAGGAAAGCAGGACGTGGTGGGGTTCAGTACCCTCAGCACCCCATACCACAGCCCCTACTGTTCTGAGGGCTGAGACCCAGCAACTCGTGGCAGGAGTGGGAGGTAGCTGGAGGTATCCGAGCTGTTTGAGGGGGTGTTATGGGAGTCTGGAAGGGGTTTGGGGATGGGGCTGGCCTCTGTCAGGTCCCTCCGTCCCCTCTTGGGTCCCCTCACACCCTCTCGGGTCCCCTTCCCTCCCCGTTTGGGAGGGTTTTGGGGTGATTCAGCTGGAATCCGGAAAGGCTTTGCCTTTCGCAAGCCCTCGGTGGGGACGTGCCACCAGTCACTGCCACTTCGTCCGGGGCAGTCCCCACCTTTGTCCCAGGAGGAAAGGGGGCAGATCCCTTTAGGGTCCTCTGGGGTGTCCCCTTGCATCCCTGGGTGCAGGTCTTTGGGGGGCGGCAGGTCCCTGCGGGGTCCCTGGGGTACTCTGGGTAGCACCTATCACGGAGGGGGGGGGCCAGACCCCTAGGTCATGCCTAAAGCCGCAGGACTGTTTGCCGCCCACCAGCTCCCCCGAGGTCGGACCAGAGGAAACCCCTGGGCATTCCCGGATCCGCCCCCGGGGACCCCCGAAACCCCCACCCCGGGGACCACTGACTCCCTGCCTCCCGCGACCACCGGCCGCCACCTTAGGGATCACTGAATCCCTCCGTCGGAGACCACCAACCCCCCCCTCCCAGGGACCACGGACTCCCTTCCCGGAGATCACCGGACGCCCGCCGGGACGGTACTCACGGAGGGGGCTGGGGTTGGGTCTGTCGCGACCCTGTCGCGATCGCGATCCCGATCCCCAGTCACGACCCCTGGCCCCCGCCCAGGGTCAGATTTCTCGGGAGCCAATCAGCGAAGGGGAGGGCCGCACCTCCACCAATGGGAAGGGAGGGGCGGGACAGAGGGAGGGACCCCGGCTGGTGCTGCCACGTGGGGCCAGGTCCGGACTCGGGGTCTCCAGCCCTGGTGTCCCTTGGCCACGTGTCCGCACACAGAGGCACCTAGTGGTGGGGGTCTCCAAACTAGGTGTCCCCTTGCCCCGCGTCTCCATGCCAAGTGTTCCCACCCTATATGGTTCCACCCCAAGTGTCCCCTTGCCAGGTATCCCCTTGCCAAGCACCCCTGTGCCAAATGTCCCCTTGACATGTGACCCCATACCAGGCATCTCCCTACCAAGTGTCCCCTTGATGTATGTACCCCTACCAGGCCTTTCCATGCCAAGTGTCCCCGTGCTAGGTGTCCCTTATGCTAGATATCTTCTTGCCAATCGTCTCCATGCCAAGTGTCCCCTTGGCATGTGACCCCATACCAGGCATGTCCATGCTAAGTGACCCAATGCCAAGTATCCCCACACCAAGTGACCCAATGCCAGGTATCCTCATGCCAGACGTCTCCATACCAAGTATGCAGTTCACCTGTGTCCCCAGACCAAGTGTCCTCTTGCCATGCATCTCCACGTCAAGACAAGACAAGACATGACATCTCTACCCCAAGACAAGTAGAACCCCTCAGGATCCCAGGCTTCCCCCAGCCCCTGCAGGTCATGGCAAAGGGACACAGTGTCCCTCACTGCCTTGTCCCGAGGGACTTCGTAGGATAACACACAGGAGAAAGGGTGTGGTGGCACCAAGTGACCATGTTTAATGTGCTTTTGTGAGGTGGGGACAAGGACATGTGCCAGGCAGGATGGGATCAGGAACATGGGACAGCCTGAGCCGGGTAGGAAGGGGATGAGAACCACCGTGATGGGTATCACGGAATGGGACTACGGGCCATTGGGCAGGGGACAGCCGCACCCCTAGCTCCCTGCCTCAGTTTCCCCAGGAGACCTCATCTCAACTAGGAACAGAGTGGCAGGGACAGAGGTGACCTTGAGTGACACCAAGCCCCCTCCCTAGGGATGTGGCAGGCCCTGACCATTCCCCTTGGTCTCACAGCCCACGTCCCCATCCTGGCTCACGCTGGCCACCTCCCGTCCCCGGTGACGCGGCGGGCTGGCACAGAAGGTGTCACGGGCGCTGAAGAGCCGCGGGGTCTCCTGCCGCAGTCCCACCAGCAGCTGGCACTCACAGGCCCAGGGGTTCCCCGAGATATCGAGGTCCAGAGCGGGGCCAGAGGACCGCGGAGGCAATTCCAGCGTCCGCAGCCGGTTCCGTGCCAGGTCGAGGAAGTGAAGGTGTCGCAAGGGGAGGAAGATGCCATCAGGCAGCGCCTGCAGCTTGTTATCCGAGAGGAAGAGGACTTGGAGGGCGGGCACGGGCGCGAAGGCAGCGGGTGGTAGCGTACCTAGTTGATTGCCCTCCAGGTCGAGTTTCTCCAGTGCCTCCAGCCCAGCCAAGGCGGCCGGTGCCAGCGCTTCCAGGCGGTTATGGGATAGATCCAGGCTCCGCAGGGAACGCAGTGGGCGGAAAACCTCCGGTGGCACCTCCGTCAACAAGTTGGTAGATAGGTCGAGCCACTGGAGCTGTGGAAGGTGCTGGAACCAGGTAGGTTGCAGTACCTGTAGATGGTTCCCACGTAGCACCAAGTGCTGGAGGTGGTCAGAGGTGGTGAAGATGCCAACAGGGAGGTCAGCCAGGAGGTTGTAGGTTAGGTCGAGAACTCGCAGGGTGGGCACGGGGTGTAGGAGGGTTTCGGGGAGGGTGGAGAGGTTGTTGGAGGAGAGGTGGAGTTCCTGTAGCTGGGGCAGACCTGTCAGGGCATTGGGGAGGATGGTGGCCAACGCCGTGAACTCCACCGAGATGGCCACGGTGGTGGAGGGCAGCCCCGTGGGGAAGGTGCTCAGGGTGGGCTCGATGCAGATGAAACGGGTGCTGTTAGGTTGAGGGGAGCAGGACGTGATGGGGTCCAGCGTCAGCAGCACCAGTAGCAGCGGTGGCAGGATCCAGCCTGGTGACATGGCAGTGCTGGGCTGTGGGCAGATGGCCATTGTCACTCCAGGGTTGGGCAAGCCCTGTTCCTGCCAGCTCGCTGCAGGAAGGAAGATGGCCAGACCCCCATGTCCCCCCCATCCCTGACCCCGCTCAGCCCCGCCCTTGACCTCCCCAGACTTGCCCTCACCTTCCCAACTCCCCAAGGATCTGTGGGGATCGTCATGGCTCGGTTGTCACCTCAGGGGGGTTCGTGGCAGGTTCTTCCTGGCTCCTGGGTGGTTGTCACCTCAGGGAGGCTGGTGGCAGGACCTCCTGGCTCCTCGGGGGTTGTCACTTCAGGGGGGCTGGTGGCAGGACTCTCCTGGCTCCTGGGTGCTTGTCACCCCAGAGGGGTTGGTGGCTCTGCCTCACGTGTCAGCTGGGAAATCAGTTGTGCAATCTCTGCCTTGCGTGCCAGGGTGGCAGCATCCGGGGCAGGGGCAGGGTGCTGCTGTCCCCACATCCCCATTGCACCCCTGCAGCTCTTGGGGGACATGGCACTGAGAACCCCTCCAGCTACCCTCACCTGCTCTTATGTGACCCCAGCACCCACCAGCGCGTGGGGCTGGACATAGCCTGCGGTGGGTGCTGGGGGGTGGTGGCACCCCATGAGGCACCCACTGCCCGGTGGCCAGTGGCCACTGCAGGCTGAGCACCGAGGAACTCATTACATGGGAGACAGGGTGGGTAGGGACATGGGGGTACAGGGAGGTGGATGCATGGTGGGGTGTGGGTGCATGGGTGTAGGTGCAAGAGTGGATGGGTGCAAAGGGGATGCGGGTGCATGGAGGGGTGGGTGCTCAGGGGTGAGTGTGAGAACAGGGGAGGGTGGGTGCGGGTGCATGGGTAGGTGAGTGCACAAGGATGAGTGTGAAAACGGNTCGGTAAGAAGGTGCCAAGGCGGTGGCAGGGGACGCCTCTGGTAAACGGGTGTTTATTGGGGTCGCGGGGTACAGACCGAGGGCGGCCGCATGCATGGCCCCGGGGGGGGGTGGCACCCGCTGCCTCCCACCCTATTTACAGCCTGCTACCCCCTAAGGACCTGCCACCTCCCACCTCGGGGACCTGCCACCCCCCTTGGGGACCTGCCACCCCAAGGCCGGGCAGGAGTGGCACCGAAAGGGCACCCTTTGCCAGCAGAGAGTGGGTTCGGTTGGGACCCCCCCTAGCCCCAGCAGTGCCTCCAGAATGGGGATGCCAGGGGAGGAGATGCATGAACCTCCCCCTCCCAGGCTGGCACTGGGCAGGGGTTAACCCCAGGTTGGGGTCGTGGGGGTGAGTGTGTGCCCCATCCCCAGGTAATACACACATTTGGGGTAGCCCCCACCCCCTCTTGCACCCCAAATGTTCACCGTGTCCTATCATCACAACCAACGCAGCCTGATGGCACCCCTTGACCAAGTGTCCATAGGGTGCTGGCAGCACCCACAAGCCCCCTACTCCAGGTGCAGCTGATGGGGCCAAGGGACTGGAGGGTGCACAGCCCTTCTCTGCCATGGCTGTGCTCGTGGCTAGGTATCCATCCTGCTGCCCCCCAGGGATCCCCCTCCCAGGGTGCTGCGACCCCTGGGTCCAACCTGGGGAGGGGGCGGGATGGATGGACACCCCCTGGGGACCTGGAGCAAAGCAGCTGGACTGTGGGGCACTGCCTCACACCAGCCAAGAACACCCCTAAACCCTATTCAGGGGCACCCAGGGGGTGCCTGTCCCNCCCACCCTATACCCAACAGCTCCTACCCGGCCACCCCCCCTCCTTTTTCACAGGGAGCTTGGGGACCCCAGCAGTGTCCTTGGGGGACCCCAGCAGTGTCCTGGGTGGTGGGAAGGGGGTGAAGAAGGGGGACACACACAGCCGGTGGGACCCTATTTTCCCGAGGGAGTCCGCTCCACGCCGTAGCGCAAGAGGTGGTGCAGGTCCCTCAGCGCCCGTGGGTGCTCCCCAGCACCGGGTGCCCTCGGGGCTGTGCCGTGTCGCCCGTAACCACCCGCCGAGGCCTCGCCGCTGTTGAACGTGTGGTTCCTCTTGAGGTGGGCACCACCTGGACGGCTGGTGCCGTTGTTGGCATTGAAGTTCAGCTGCTCGGGGTGCCAAGGTGGCCCCTCGGGAAAGTCTCCCCCCTCCCCACCTGGTGCCGAAACCACCCTTCGACGATCGGGGCTAGGGTGGGGCGTGCCAGAGAAGTCACCGTAAGAACTGCGGGGTGGGCGCCGGGAACCGGCGGGGGGGTGCTGCCTGTTGCGGGCACCTTCTTGGGGGTCTCGACCCCAGTGCCCATCACCTGAAGAGTCGCTGAGTTCAGCCTCTAGCTCCTGATCCACCAAGATGGCATGGCAGGAAAGAGGGATGCCGCGAGCTGAACGACCGGAACCGGCTCGTAGCCGTCCCACGCTGCCGGTAGCTGTAGTCCCGGATCCACCGGGGTCCCGCAAGGCAGCGTTGATGATGTTGTGACTCTGCTCCCAGGTGCAGTTTTGGAGAGCTCCAGGACAACGTTTCTGCTGCAATGGGGTCTGCTCCGGCGTGGGTAAGACTCCCGAGTCCAGGTCGTGTTGGGTGACCTTGGCCAGCTCCTTGGGCCAACCGTTGGGCATCAGCGGGGCCAGCAAGGTACCGGGTTGTCCGCCCCGGGCTCGTCGCTCACCCAAGCGGCTGACGCTCACCACCGATTCGCTGTGGGCCAGGATGGTCTCCTTGTCCTTGCGACGGGCCAGCTCCTTGCGGTCCCGGTGGCCGATGAACCAGCAGACACTGAAGCCAGAGATGACGGCGCCGATGACGAAGGCGGCGACGGAGGAGATCACCAAGAGGTTCACTGATACCAACCCATCTGGCTCGTCCACGAAGCTCTCTGTCACCAGGCCTAGGTGATGGTGGGAGAGGACACCACACACACGCATCAGAGACCTCATGTACCAGTCCGGGTTAGGGACTGGTCTGCTGGAAAGCAGGTCTGTGAAAAAAGACCTGGGAGTGCTGGTGGACTACAGGATGACCTTGAGCCAGCAATGTGCCCTTGTGGCTAAGAAGGCCAGTGGCATCCTGAGGGCCAGCAGAAGGCTAGGGAGGTTCTCCTTCACCTCTACTCTGCCCTAGTCAAGCCATAGATGGGGAAGCACAGGGAACTTCTGGAGAGGGTACAGGAAAGGGCTACAGAAATGATTAGGGAACCAGAACATCTCTCTTGTGGGGAAAGGCTGAGAGCCCTGGGGCTGCTTAGCCTGGAGAAGAGCAGACTGAAGGGAGATCTGGTCAGTGCTTAGCAATACTCCATGGGTGAGGGTCAGGAGGATGGGGCCAGGCTTTGGTCAGTGGTGCCCAGGGACAGGACAAGAGGGAACAGGCACAAACTGGAACAGAGGAAGTTCCAGCTGAACATAAAGAGGAACTTCTTTACTTTCAGGATGATGGAGCCCTGGCCCAGGCTACCTAGGGAGATAGTGGAGTCTCCACCTCTGGAGACATTCCAAACACACCTGGACACCATCCTGGGCAACCTGCTGTAAGTGACCCTCCTCTGACAGAGGTGTTGGACTAGATGATCTCCAGAGGTCCCTTCCCAACCCCTAACATTCTGTGACCTGGCAGTGTCACCACTGTGTCCCCAAGCCCTTTTCCTGCCCAGTACTCACCCTCACACTCGCCTAGATAGGATGTGCTGCCACCAGCGATGTCCTGTTCGAAGGCCACCCTGGAGGGGGTACAAATTGGGGGGGTTGGGGCAGTTGATCCCTTGTAGCCTGGCAGCTTGCTTCAGCAAGTGATGGGTTTGCTGGGTCTCAGCAGTAAAGGGGTTGCAGGAGCTGATGCTCTCTGAGGAACCCCCTGAGATCCTGCTGACCACTCTGCAGTGTGCTCCCCCCACTCTCCCCAGTGTCCCTCCCACCTGGGTCTGGCAGTGTTACCTGGGGCTGGGCTCGAGGAAGATGCAGGACCCCTCGTGTGTCCAGCCACAGTAGGGATCCCTGCTCCCAAGGCAATTCCTGGCCAGAAGGAGAGATGTCAGGATCAGCCCTGACACAGCAGGGACAATACCCTGACCCCCTCAGGAAGTCTGACCCCCACGAGGGTCCCTGGCTCTGTACCACACCATGCCTCAGTTTCCCCTGGCCATGCTCTCAGCCATGCTCAACCCTTCCCATCTGGACCCTGGCACAAGGCAGATTCCTGGGATGTGAAGGTAACTCCCACCCCTGCTCCTCACAGCCACCACCCCCCTCCCATCCCTGCCCACCTCGGGGGTGGCTGAACCTGGCACACTCACTTCATGCAGCCTGAGTGCTGCTGGCAGCGAGCCACGGGCACCCTGGCCACACATGGGGGGAAGGCCAGCAGCAGGGACCCTGCTGCCTTGTCCAGCTCCAGCCCCAGGAGCCGCCGCTCATCCTCTGTGTCTCGGCCACACCTGGGGACAGGGCACAGAGCTCAGCACGGTTCTGGTCCTGCTCCATGTCTGCCCACCATGGAGCCAGCCCCAGCATAGGCTGGCCCAGAGGAGGGCAGCTCATTAGTTCACCCCACCTCATTCAACCACCCACCCAATCATTCACTCATCCATCCATTCATCCATGCATCCATGCATCCATCCACCCCCCCCATCCATCTACAGATCTGACCACCCCTACCCACCCACCCAGTTATCCACTCCTCCCCTTCCTCTTGGCACCCCAGCACCCACCTCCCAGGGTGGTAGGTCTCAAACTCCTCGAGGAAGACACTCTGGCTGCCAGGGGCAGTGGGTGTGGAGCTGGTGCTGGCATTGGGCTGGATGAGGAACTTGAGGACAGTGCCCGTGCTGGAGCCCAGGAAGACCACAGTGTGGTTGCCCCATGGCCCTGCTGTGTTGTCCACCACAATCTTGCGGAGCTGATAGCTGCACAGTGCAAATGGAGCAGGTGTTGGGGAGTGTAGGAGCCTGCATGTCCCCAGGGAAGGGAAAACTAAGGCAGAGTGGGGGTTTGGGACCCCTACCCTTGGGATGGACAGGTTGTGGTTGGCCCAGAGCAGAGGGTCCACAAGGAGCACAAGGGGCCATGCAGATACCAAATGGAAACTAGTCCAGATCCTGGACAGGACCCAACCCAGCTCCCAGTCATGACCCAGCCCAGATCCCACACAAGATCCAAGTTATGTACTGCCTGGATCCTGCCCAGATCCCAGCTGGGACCCAGTTTAGATCCCACAAAGGAACCAGCCTGGATCCCTCTGATCCCTTGGCAGGATCCCAGCTGGTCCCCAGCCCTAAAGCCCCATCTTCAGCCTCATGTTCCCAAGCTGGCCTTCTGCCCCTGTCCCCAGCCCATAGGCTCACCTGCAGACCAGCTTCATGTCCGCAGCCCCATATCCTCATCCTCAGCCTTGTGTCATCCTCACAATCTCCTTTCCAGACCCACGTCCCAATGTCCCCATCCCTGTGTCCCCAACCCTCTGTCCCCTTGTCCCCATCCCCATCCCCATGTCCCCATGTACATGTTCCCAGTCCCATGTCCCCAATCCCGTGTACTTTTCCCCATCCCCCTGCCCTCCCTGGCTGCCCTGCCGGCAGGATGCTGTGGCCCAAGCTCTCTGCTTGATTAATTCCCCATCAAGCAGCAATTAAGGCAGATTTAATTAGGACGAGACAATCTCGGCTGCAAAGTTTATGAGATTTATCAGCTCTCCTGGTGCTGCCACGCAGGGGCAAAGACAGCAAAGAGGCTCCAGCCAGCACCCAGTAGCACCCAGTAGCACCGAACGACTCCCCTCTTACCCTTCCCTGGGGCCACATCCTGCCCTGGGCGCTCACCGGCTCATGGTGCGGAGGATCCAGGGCACATTGCCCAGGGCTGGCACTGCCTCGTCCATCAGAGGATGAGTCTTGACGAAGTTGAGGATCTCGTCGGGGAAGGTGCTGGAGGAGTTGTAGCGCATCCCCGGGGACGCGCAGCACCCAGGCCTGCCCCCGCGGCACGGCTCAGCGTCCCCATGGCCACGCTGGCCTTGGCCACAACCCTGCCTGGTCCCGCCCTAGCTCCTACTGGCCATAGCTGTCACTGTTCCTGGCCCCAGCCCCACTACCCTTCCCTGCTGAGGTTAACCCTGAATGTTCCTGTCCCTTTCGCCATCCCTGTCACTGTCCATGCTATTACCAGCCCTTGCCAACCTCGTGCGAATCCTTGTCCCTACTATCTCCCTGTTTCCATCCCCATCCCTGTTCCCATCATCATCCCTATCTCTATCCCCATCCTTGTCCCCATCATCAACCTTGTCTCCATCCCCATCTCTGTCTCCATCCCCACCACCCTCTTTGCAGGTACCAGTTCTGATCACTCCTGTCCTTGTCCCTGTCCTTATCCCTGTCCCTTTCCTCATCCCTGTCCCCAGCCCTGACCCTGTCTCCATCCCTGTCCGCATCATCATCATCCCTGTCCCCATCCCCACCACCCTCCCTGTGGGTACCAGCCCTTGCTAACCCTGTCCCCATCATTATCATCATCATCATCATCCCCATCCCCACCACCCTCCCTGCAGGTGTCAACCCTGATCACTCCTGTCCCTGTCCCCATCCCTTGTCCCTGTTGCTGCCCCCTTGCCCATTCCCATCTTTCCCCTGCACGTACCATCTCGGTCTGTCCCCATACCCATCCCTGTCCCCATCCCAATCCTCACATCCCTTCCTTCCAGCCTCAGCCTGGTTGTCCCCAGCCCTGTCCCTGTGCTGTGTCACTCACCGAGGCTTTGGCACCATGTCCTCGGGCACAGGTGTCCAGATGGATTCAGGTGACTTCTGCTCCCGAAAACGCCCCTCAAAGACAGCAGCCACCTGGGTCATGTCGAAGGCACAGACAGCCGAGCCAGGGATGCTGAGGGGACAGGGGCATGGGCTCAACACTTCAGCACGTCCCTCATGTCCCTCACACGCACTGGGGCACATGGAGGGGTCCCAGCCCTCCCCCAGGGGTCTGACCTGTTGGCAGGCGTGGAGAAGACAGCCAGCACCACAGGGCGCCCATCCAGCTCCAGGATGTCCGTCACAGCTTGGATGACGTTGAAGTAGAAGTGGGAGTCACCTGGCACGGAGCAGTTCAGCCGAGCCTTGAGGAAGGAGGTCCACTGCTTCTCCAGCACCCGCTGCGAGCCCCCCATGTCGTTCTTGCAGACTCGAGCCACCCTTGAGACCACCACCTGCCAGGTGGACATCCATCAGCACCTGGAACCCAATCCTAATGACTGACCTCATGTCCCTGTCCCCAGCCTGGATGTCTCAGGCCACCACGGGGGTGTCTCCCACCTTCTCCAGGTAGTTGAACTCCATGGCTATCTCCCGGAAGAAGAAGTAGACGTGGCTCTTCCATTCCACTGCGTGCACAAAGTAGGGCTCTGTGGGGATAGCGTGGCAGGGTCAGGGATGTCCCAGGATGGCAGGTGAAAGGGGACATGTGCCACATCTTGGCATGGCACCTGGTGGGCAACCATGCTGAGGGAGGCACCTTTGAACCATTTGGAGTCATGTTTGACGGTGCGAAGGGTCGGACTGTCCCCAAGGCTGCGGTAGATGACGGCATCGATGGCCAGGAAATCCGTTACGGTGGCGGTGAAGAGCATCCCCCCTGTGGGGGAGAAGGGTGTCACCTGGGCACGGGGCACCACCTGGTGGTGGATCACCTGGTGTGGCACTGGTAGTGCCACCACTGACCTGTGAAGAGGGCCACGTTGGCATGCTTGGGGTCATAGGGACACCGGGCCATGCCACTGATGTTGTCCCCAACAGGCTCCAGTGTGTCCATCTACAGTGGGTGAGACATAATTACAGATTAGAAGGGGTTGGAAGGGACCTCTGGCCAGGCCAACCCCCCTGCTCCAGCAAGGGCACCCACAGCAGCTTGCCCAGGGTCACCTCCAGCTGCCTTGGCAACCTCTCCACACAAGGAGACTCCACAGCCTCTCTGCAAAGCTTGGGACAGGGCTCCAACACCCTCACACCAAACAAGCTTCTCCTTCTGCTCAGCTGGGACCTCCTGGCTTCCAATTGGTGCCCAGTGCCCCTTGGCCTGGCCCTGGGCACCACTGAGCAGAGTCTGGCCCCAGCCTCTTGCCCCCAGCCTTCAGCTCTTGCTCAACATTGAGGAGATCCCCAGTGTCCTCAACTCAGCCCAATGTCCTCAACATCTTCCTAGCCTGAACTCTCTCCAGTAGTTCCTTGTCTCTCTGGAACTGGGGAGCCCAGAGCTGGAGCCAGAACTTCAGCTGTGGCCTGACCAGGGCAGAGTAGAGTGGGAGAAGCTCCCTGGACCTGCTGCTGATCACACTGTTGTTAATGCAGCCCAGGAGACCATTGGCCTTCTTGGCCCTGAGGGCACATTGCTGGCACCTGGTGAACTTGTTGTTCCCCGCACTCCCAAGTCCTTCTCTGTGGAGCTGCTTTCAGCAGTCAACCCCTGCTGGAAAGGAGTTCCAGTGACATGACCATGAGTGATACCAGACGAGTAGAAGACTCTAGGTTGCCCCCACCCCAGTCACTGACCGATGGTGTCCCCAGTGTCCCCCTCCCTGGTGGGGGTAGGTGACTCACGCTGTAGTTGGCACAGACAGGGTTGAAGGCGTTGGTGCCACAGACGAAGAGCAGGCTCTCGTTCCTCACCAGCAGCACTTTGATGAAGTTCCTGCACTCTGCCTGTGCCAGGGGAGGGGAGAGAGGAAACTGGCACCCATAGCACCCTGTCCCCTAACACCCCACCCTTGGTGCTCCCACCCAGGTCTCCTTTGCTATAAGGGGATGGCTTGAGGAGGGTTGGGGGGGTTGATTCCACCCCAAAATGTCATTTACAGGACCTGGAAATTGGATTTCTGGCAAATGTTCTGCTTTGATCCCAAATAATTAATTACCAACCCAATTATCTACATGGCCAATAAATCATAGAGATATGGCAGGGAGCAGGGAGGTGAAGAAGGACACTGGGGGGACACACACACACAGAGGGGGTGGCTTTGTCCATGTGACACTGGGCGCAGAGGGGGCTTGGTCCCCACTGAGGGGTTCCCAGGGGGTGCAGACCCCCCCCTCAGGTCCCCCCCTCTCCATACCTCGTGTTTCCCCTTCATCCGACAGATGCTGATGTCATGCTGGTTCGAACGCCACGTCAGCTTCTGGGGAGGGGGGAGAAAACCCAGTGTGGGGTTGGGGACAAGGCAGAAGACCCCTCCCCAAGAGACCCCTCCCCACTCCAGCACCCAGGGGCTCAGTTCTTACCCGGTGGTAACGCATCTCCCCAGCACCGGTGGGCTCCAGGCTGACACGGTAGACGTTGTCCCTGGGGAGCGGGACAGGGGTGTCACCACCCTGTGGGGATCCTGGCTGTGATGCTGGGGGCACCCCCAGGGTGAGGCATGTTTGGGGGGAGGGGTATGGGATCCGCTGCCACCCACCCCAGGAAGATTTGGGATAGGTGATGAGAATCATCAGGGCAGGGACACCCCCTCTGAGCACTCCCAGGGCAGATTTTGGGGAGTCCCAGGGCAGGTAGTGGGATCCATCCGCAACAAAGAGGCTTGGGGTGGGTGTCAGGTGCCCACTCCCTCCATGGAGTGGAGGTTTTGGGGTGGTTCAGACCTGTCCCCGATGAAGAGGGTCCTGTTGACTTTGAGGATGCGCTGGATGTTGAGGCGCTGGGTGCTCCCCCCCTCGGGGCCACCTGGGCGACTTGTCCCATGGCCCACGAAGACAGCGTAGTGCTTCACATCTGGGGGGGCCACACAATGCTGGGGACCCCCACCCAATCCTGATCCACCAGCCAGCCAGAGCCACCACCCTCATCCAGCAATGCCCACAGTGCCCTTTCCTGCCCTCACCCACAAACTCCCTTTCCATGGGTGCCTCCCTCCTGCTTTCACCCCAAAACCCCTTCCCATGGGTGCCTCCCTCCTGTCTTCGGCCCAAACCCCCTTCCCATGGGTGCCTCTTCCTGTCTTCACCCCAGAGCACCCCAAAACCCCTTCCCATCGGTGCTCCCCTCCTGCCTTCACCCCAAAGCACCCCAAACTCCTATCCTCTCCCCATGCCAAGTCATGTCCCCTCTTGCACATTCCATGCAGCACCCCGAACCCCATCCACTGCCCCTGGGTGGGCACTCACAGTCCTCAGGGGCCACGCTGATGGGACCAGGCTCCTCAGGGAAGGTGCCACGAGCTGTCCTCTCCACCACCAGCAGGAGCAGCAGGACGAGGGGGACACGAGGGGCTGGCCCCATGGTGTCCCCCGAGATGGGTGGGCACCCACCACACCTGCAAGCATGGGGAGAGGTGAGTGGGGGGCAGCAGCCACCTGGGTTCCATCTTCATTGCATGTCATTGACTTCTACACCCCATAGCACCCACACTCCAAACCCATCACTGGTATTGGGGTTCAGGAGGGTCTTGGGGGGGAAGGGGGTGAGTGGAGAGGTTCAAGGTGCTGGAGCTGGGCTGGTGCCAGCGGTGAGGGAGCAGCATGGGATGGGTCTGGGACTAGAGATGGGGAAGTGAGTCTTCCCTAGCTGAAGAACTTCAAAGTTGCTCCTGAGCCACCCCCATGCCTGCATGGCTCCAAACTGGGGCTACTGGACTCAAACTGGGACTAATAAGCCCAAACTGGGGCAACTGGACCCAAACTGGCATACTACTGGAGGCTTACCACCAACAACTCATGGGGGAACCAAGACAGTGTGTGGTGGCATGGAAGGGTTGGGGACAGGGGTATGGGGACAGAAGGACATGGGGATATGAGGACATAGGGACACAGGGATATGGGGGGACATGGACAAATGGGGACAAGGGGATATAGGGACACAGGGGAAGCCAGGGAGACTCTTCCCCTATCCAAAATGCCACCAGGATGGCTTGGAACATCCCTAGGGACACATCAAAGTGCCACGTGCTGGCCAGCCCCATCGTCACTGCCACCATCCCCCCATCAGCAGGGCCACTGTCACCATCCTGCCACCACCCATCCCCATGGGGCAGTGGGAATGGACAGGGGTAATTAGCAGCCAGGAGGGGATTTAATTGATTCTCAATTCCATGAGAGCGAGGAGCCAGTGCGATCGAAGTGTCACCCTCCTGCCACTACGGCCCCTGAGGGCATGGGGTGACATTGTGTGGGGCTGGGGACACTGCATGGGGCTGGATGTCACAGTGCCTGGACACAAGGCAATGCCTGCAGGGACACTTAACCCCTGTCCCCTCTGTGGTGTCACCAGCCCCAGTGAGACCCAGCACTGTCCCCATCCTGGTACCCTCTGTGGTGTCACAGCCTCTGGGGACACCTGATCTCGACCCTGCTTGTGTCACAACCCCCGGGTAGGACCTGATCCTAGTGTCACGGTCCCTAGGGACAACTGGCTCTGTCCCCATGGTGTCATGGAGCCCAGGGACACCAGATCCAGTCCCCACTTTCTTGTCCCCCAAGGAAAAACTGACCCTGTCTCCCTGGTGTCACAGTCCCTGGGGACAATTGACACTGTCCCCACAGCGTCATGGACCCTAGGGACACCCAACACTGTCCTCATGCTGTCATGGACCCCAGAGACATCCAACAATGTTCCTAAAGATCTCACGGCTCCCAGGGACACCCAACTCCATCTCCACAGTGTCACAGCCTCCAGGGACACCCAACAACGTTCCCAAGGGTGTCATGGACCCCAGGGACTCCCAGTTCCGTCTCCACAGTGTCACAATCCATGGGGACAACAGACACAGTCGATGTCTCCATAGTGTCACAGCCCCCAGGGACACACGACTCTGTCCTCCTGGTATCATGACCCCAGGAACACCCAACCCCATCCCCACGGTGTCACAGTCCCCGGTGGCAGTGCCCCATGGGTGACAAACGAGCTAGGATGGATCCCATCCCCTGGAAGCGGGGGTGGGACCCCAAAAAGCAGCCCAAGGGAATGCCTCAGCCTCTATTAGCCACCCGAGAATCTACCCACACCAGAGCTGGTGTCACTGCCTGTAGCCCCAAGGGGGGTGGGGGGGGGTCTGATGTCATTGTCCCCCACTGCCTGAGTGGTGACAGTGAACAGGAACAGAGTAACCGGAGCCTCCGGCACCAGCAATGCCTGCGATTGTGCTGGGGAAGAAAAGGCAGTGAGGAGGGGGAGAGGGTGGGGAGGGGTCACAGTGGGGAGGGGGACACGGTGGGGAGGGCGATACGGGTGACAAACAAGGACCCATTCACGGCAGTAGCAGAGGAGTGGGGAGAATCGACAGTCACCCTATGTGTCCCCAACATAGCTACGGGGAAACTGAGGCAGCATGTGGGAACAGGGTGGCCACCCTGGGGAGGGATTGGGTGGCCTGGGCTAGGGAAGGGGGTGGGGGTTNGCTCCTCTGGCCACCTCCGCTGCTGGCTCTATAGCACTGCCACCACTGTCCCCTCTGCTCCCGGGGGGGGTCCTGGATGCCTGGGTCCCATCGCTGGGGGTGGGTGTCCCTTGTGCATCCCCCACCCCACCCTGATGGCGCTGGGGGCTCAGGCATCCTGAAAGCAGCTCAGCTGTCATGTAACCCCCTCCCCTCACAAAGACAGCACCCCCCTCAGGGGAGGAGAAGGGGGGTTTGTGCCCCCCACCCATGCCAGGTGGGAAGGTAGGGCTGATGTCACCGTAACCGGAGCCACCAAACCCCAACCCCACCCCCCAGCAGCTGTCACAGCAGTAAGGGACCCGTGGGGTGGGTGGGGGTCACCCATGGGACACCCCGAGTGGCATCAAAGTGTCCCCGGGAATTGTCAGCAGGAGCCCACCCCCCAAGCCCCCCAAGACATGGTTTGGGGGGGGGACCAGAGGCATTACTGTGTGCCCCCTCCCCCAGCCCGGCCATAGCACCATTCACCATTCCCATGGGATCCCAGATTCCATCCCAGTGGCTCAGGCCCAGCCATAAACCGGTGGGAAGGGCTCTGGGAAAGGGAGGGGAGCAGTAGGAAATTGGGGAGGCACAGCAGGAAATAGGGGAGACACTGGGAAATGAGGGGGATACTGGGAAAAGGAGAGGGGATACTGGACTGGGGAATGGGGGAGACACTGGGAAAGGGGGTGGAGGACAATGGGAAATGAGGGGGATACTGGGAGATGGGGGACAGTGGGAAATGGGAGGAAATTGGGAGTTGTGGGGGGAGACATTGGGAACTGGGGGTGGGGTGGGGTGGAGGACACCAGCCCTGAAATCCTTGAAAATACAATTTTTTGGGGGAATAACAGGCCCAGCACAACCAGCCACCAGCCCTTAATTAATCAGGGCTCATTAGGACGAGGGGTACATTATTGAACCCCCTCAGAACCCCCCAGTACGGGGGGGGAAGGGCGATATTATCTCCCTTCTCTCTTCCTGGGGCTAAGGCTCGAGTTTAGTTGCTGTTTGGGCTCATTTCTTTCCAAAGGTGCCAGTAAGCAATCAGCAATTAGATATGCTAATGGGGCTCTAATAAGCAGCGTTAAGGACCATGTCTCTGTGTGTGTGTGTCCCCAAAACCATCAGCCCTCCCCCACCCTCCCAAAAAGGTGGCACCCACTCCCCAGAGCATCCCTTGCTTGGTGAGGTCATGTGTGGCATCCTCATTGGCATAGAGGGGTTTGGGGGTCACTGGTGGTAACCCTCCCCCCCCAAAAAAAAGTAACCCAGAGGGGGTCACCTCCTCTCCTCCCCCATCCCACCCCCCAGCTGCTGCTGCCGCCGGGGCTGGGGGGGGTGGGCTCAGCTCCCACACCCCCCCCCAGGTTTCCGTTCCAGGGTGGGTTCAGATGGCAGAGGCAGGAAGCAGCTGTCCCCACGGCGGGGACAGAGCAAATGTCACCCTGACCACCTGGCACTGCGACTGGCCCTGGCCCCCACCGTGTGTGTGTGTGTGTGTCCCTCCTTTGCCAAGCACCATCTCTCCGGGGGGTGAGGGGGGGCTGCAGGCAGACAGCACCCCCAGACCTCTAGGAAGGATGCTAGGAGGATGGGGAGAACCCCAACATGTCCCCATGGAGGTGACAGGGATGGAAGGACAACAGAATGGGGAGAAGGGGGGGGGGTGTAGGGGACGCCCGCAGCACCCACGGGGTGGGGGGACACGACACAGACACACAGCACCCACCTTGGCGCTTCCTCAGCCCTCATGGCTCAAATGTCCCCCCCCGGGCCTCCCGCTCCGGTTACCGGCTCCGTTTACAGCTGCCGTTTATAGCCCCTGTCCCTGTCTCCATCCCTGTCCCCATCGCTGTCTCCATCCCTGTTCCCTCCCCATTACCCACGACCCCCTCCTACGGGACCTACCCATCCAAGCCCCCCCAGTGACATCCCCATGCACCAAAGGGGTCTGGACCCCCTAACACAGACCCCTCTGTGTCCCCTCTTGTCACTTTGGGACGGGTTTTTTTGGTGTCCAGGAGGGGCACAAGCTGCTGAATGCCGTCAGCACCTTCAGCACCCACCGGCTGACACCCATGGGTGCTGGCGTCCCTGCCATCGTGTCCCAGGGCAGTGCTGGTGGCCAGCCAGAGCCGCAGGGTAATTTGCATATTAAATACAGGCTCATCTGCATATCGAGGATGCTTCCCTGTCGAGGAGGGGTCAGGCTTCACGTCAAAATAAACCTCATGGAGGGGATAGAGGGTGCTGCCCCCTGTCTCCCCTAGTTAACAGCCCTTGCCCCTTGTCATCCCAAATTCACAGTCCCTGTCCCCTGCCCCCCGATTCACAGCCCCAAGCACATAGCTGTCCTGTCACCCCAAGTTCATAGCCCTTTTCCCCTGTCCCTCCCATTCCACAGCCCTCGAACCCTGTCCCCTCTCATTCCACAAGCCTTGACCCCTGTCCCCCCAATCCACAGCCTTTTTTCCCTGTCCCCCCAGGACACATGGATCCTCCTGGCCCCCCCAAGGCACTTATCCCTCCAGACACACATCGCCCCATGTCCCTCCTGTCCTCTCCCTCCCAAGACAGCCACTCCCCTTGTGCCCAGAGTCACACATCCCCCCTCATGTCCCCAAAGCCACTCACCGTCCCTTGTCTTCCCGCTCTCCTGTGCCACCCCAGGGGCTCTGCACCCTTGCCAGGTCCCCTCAGGCTGCCAAGCCTCACCTTGGCACCCTGCTTCAGCACCCACAAGGTTCCAGGGCCACCCCAGCCGTGGGTGGCTGTGGACAGGTCCCAGTGGCAGGAGCAGGTCCTGCCACTCTGCGTCACTGCTTCCGACCTCATGCCTCAGTTTCCCCTTGGCATGGGAACGGGGAACCCCTTGCTCCTGCCTTAAGCCTGGCCACCACTCCCGGCAGTACTCACTCCCCCACAAATAAAAACCCCTGCTGGTCCCCTGGACCTTGTCTCCCCTGTGCACCCCAGGGTGCCCCATCCTCAGGGAGCCCTGTCCCTAAGGAGCCCCATCCCCAGGGTATTCTATCCCCATGGAGCCCCTTCCTCAGGGTCTCCAGGGTCCCCAGGGTGCCCTGTCCCATGGGATCCTCAGGAAGCACATGGCCCGAGGGTTTCCCACCCCCATGGAGCCCCTTCTTGAGGGTCCCCTGTCCTTAGGGAACCCCATCCCCAGCAATCCTTGTCCCCAGGGTGTCCTGTCCCTGAGTGGACAGAGGGACACAAACCTCCAGGTTCAACAACCAACAACGGTCTCTATGTGGGGTATCCTACAACAACAAACTAGTGCACACAACCTCTGCTCCAGCTCATGACCCTACAATAACCAACCTCTCTGTTTACACCCAGCTCCAACCTGGAACCTACAATAACACACCAGGGCGTGGAACCCCATCATTAACTGGGTGGGAGGAGGTTGCCATACATACCCACACCTGCTCCAAAACAATCCCCAAAGAACCACAAACCAACCTCAATCCTGGGAAGGTAGCACTACAATAGGCTACACCTTGAATCCTGGGGTCAGTTTTGGGCTCCTCACTCCAGGAAGGACATTGAGGTGCTGGAGTGTGGCCAGAGAAGGGCAAGGAAGGTGGGGAAGGGTCTAGAGCACAAGGGCTGTGAGGAGCAGCTGAGGGAACTGGGCTTGGGTAGCCTGGAGAAGAGGAGGCTCAGGGGAGACCTTCTCACTCTCTGCAGCTCCCTGAGAGGAGGCTGGAGCCAGGTGGGGCTTGGGCTCTTCTCTTAAGGAACAAGCAATAGGGTGAGAGGAAATGGCCTCAAGTTCTGTCAGGAGAGGTTTAGGCTGGACATGAAGAATAATTTTTTCACTGTACAAGTGGTTAAGCATTGGCCCAGGCTGCCCAGGGCAGTGGTGGAGCCACCATCCCTGAAGGGGTCCAAAAAACATCTAGCTGTGGTGCTGAGGTCCATGGTTTAGTGGTGACCTGGCAGTGTTAGGTTAATGGTTGGACTCAATGATTTTAGAGATCTTTTCCAACCTTAATCATTCCATGATTCTGTACAATAACAATTCCCTGAGCCCAGCAGTTGAGGAGAGCCACTGGAGCTGCAGGAAGTGCTGGAGGCAGTGCTCAGCTTCTCTGCCTCCTTGGATTTTAAGCCTTAACAAAGTTCAGTTGGGTTTGGTTGGTTGATCACCATGTCAGGCTCCCTCACAGCAGCTGTGCTCAGCTGCTCTGCTCTGACTGGGAAAATTGGGCTTTTAATTGTTTCAAGCACAGGCACTGGTGTCTCCAGTTCACATTTCTGTGCTTCACAGAATCACAAAACGGTTAAGGTTGGAAGGGACCTCTGGAGATCAGCCAGTCCAACCCCCTGCTCCACCAGGATTACCTCCAGCTGCCTTGGGAATCTCTCCACACACAAGGAGACTCCACAGCCTCTCTGCAAAGCCTGGGCCAGGGCTCCAACACCCTCACACCAAACGAGTTTCTCCCTCTGCTCAGAGGGAACCTCCTGGCTTCCAGGACCTTGGCCTGGCCCTGGGCACCACTGAGCAGAGTCTGGCCCCAGCCTCTTGCCCCCAGCCTTCAGCTCTTGCTGGGCATTGAGCAGCTCCCCTCTGGGGCTGCTCTTCTCCAGGCTAAGCAGCCCCAGGGCTCTCAGCCTTTCCTTCTGCCAGAGCTGCTCCAGTGCCCTCAGCATCTTCCTAGCCTCCAATGGACTCTCTCCAGCAGTTCCTTGTCACTCTGGAACTGGGGAGCTCAGAAGTGGAGCCAGGACTCCAGGTGTGGGCTGAGTAGGGCAGAGGAGAGGTGGAGAAGAACCTCCCTCAACCTTCAAACCCCTAATCTGTAATTAAACAAGTTTCAGTATTCACTTGGCAAGGATTGGGGTGAGGGAGACTACAGGGAAGGATGTGTGTTGGGATGCAGGATGAAAACCTGGTCTGCCAGGAGCGTGGGAAGCAGCTGTAGATGCCAGGATATGGACTATGGGGCATGAGCCCAGCCTTCATCCAGTGTTCTCCTTCTCCTCTTCTTCCTCTTCCTCCCAGTGAGGCTGAAGGCTCCCCACTGTGACCCTGCTCCATCCTTTTGCAGACACCAAACTCAAAGGCTTCAGTGGTGACATCATCCCCACGGTGCCAAGTGTGACCCCTGCCATGGCTGGGGACAGGTGGCGGTTGCATGGGGTGACACCTACCCACTCACCCCCATGAGCCACCAGCACCCTGGGCCCAACTGGGCTGTGGGAGGCACCTGAGCTGGGTGAGCGTGGGTGCTGGCACTGCTGGAGTGTGGAATGGCATGTGGGATGCAGGGTGGGATGTGGGAAGTAAATGGGATGCAGAATGAAGGATGGGATGCAGGCTGGGAAGCAGGACACAGTCTGGGGTGTGGGTTGGGGTGCAGGCTGGGATATGGGGTATGGGATGCAGGCTGGGACGCAGGATGCAGGCTGGAGTCTGGGAAGCAGGATGGGATGCAGGCTGCTGGTTGGGATGGAGGCCGGGATGTGGGATGCTGGCTGGAATACAGGTTGGGATGTGGGATATGGGTTGCTGGCAGGGATGTGGGTTGGGGTGCAGGCTGGGATATGGGATGCAGGCTGGGATGCGGGCTGAGATCCAGGCTGGGATGCAGGATGCAGGCTGGAGTCTGGGAAGCAGGCTGGGATGCAGGCTGCTGGTTGGGATGGAGGCCGGGATGTGGGATGCTGGCTGGAATACAGGTTGGGATGTGGGATACGGGTTGCTGGCTGGGATGTGGGTTGGGATGCAGAATGTAGGCTGGGATACGAGTTGGGATGTGGGTCGCTGGCTGGATGCAGGCTGGGATACGGGTTGGGATGCAGGATGCAGGCTGGGATGTGGGAAGCCAGCGGCGGGGTGGAACAAAGAGCCATTGTTTGCCTCCTCGCTCAGCTCCTCGCCGGAGGTCAGGTGTTCCCTCGCTGGCCTCCAAACAGCTCCTTGTTCTCCCACCCCAGCCCTGGCCCCCTCCTCACTGCCATGGCACGATGGGGGACAAAGGTCCCCAGCCTCTGGGAGGCCCTGCCACATGTGCTGGGTGTCACATGCGTGTGGGGGTGTGTGCATGGGGTGTCACATGTGTGCAGGTGTGTGTGCACCATGTGTCGTGTGGGTACGTGCAGGTGTGAGTGTGTGCAGGGGCTGGCACATGTCTGGCATATGTGTGTGCACCAACTGTCACATGCATGCAGGTGTGTGTGCACCACGTGGTGGGGGTGTGTGTGCAGATGTCGGTGTGTGCACCGGCTGGCACATGTGTGTGCACCAAGTGTCGCGTGTGTGCAGGTATGTGTGCACACCACATGTTGTGTATGTGTGTGCAGGTGTCAGTGTGTGCACCATGCGTTGTGTGTTTGTGTGCACCAGCTGTCATGTGTATGCAGATGTCAGCACTGGCTGTTGCAGGTGTGTAGGCGCGTGATCACCAGGCGCCACATGTGTGTGTGTGTGTGCTGGTGTGTGTTCATTGGATGTCAGGTGTATGTGCACCACGTGCTGTGTGTGTGTGTGCAAGTGCTGGTGCATGCACTGGCTGGCACATATGTCTGGCACATATGTGTGCAGCAGGTGCCATGTGTGTGCTGGTGTTCATGTGTGCGCTGGTTGTCTCATGTGTGTAGGTGTCTGTACATGAGGTGTCACACATGCGCAGGTGTCTGTGTACAGGGTATCATATGTGTGCAGGTGTCCATGCATGGGGTATCATACATGTAGGTGTCCATGCATGGGGTGTCATGTGTGTGCAGGTGCCCGTGCACAGCGTGTCACATGTGTAGGTGTCTGTGCATGGGATGTCACATGTCTATGTACGTGTCTGTACATAGTGTCACGCATATGAAGGGTGTCCATGTATGGGATGTCATGTGTAGGTGTGCGTGGGATGTCACATGTGTAGTTGTCTGTGCATGGGGTGTCACACGTGCAGGTGTCTGTGCAGTGGCTGTCACACATGTGAGGGGCATGCACAGAAGCAGTGTGCACGCCTGTGCTTGTGCATGGGGCTGTCGTTCACACACAGGGCTGCTGCATGTGCGCAGGGCTGTCGTGTGCACGTCTGGTGTGTGTAAGCAGCAGGGGCTGTGCAATGCACCCTGGCTCTGAGCAGAGCACCCCACAGCCTGGGCAGGATCAGACCCTGGGAAGTGCTCCCAGGTTATTCCCACCACTGACCTCACCCCTGGAAAGTTGAGATAAAGGCTGGGGCTCAGCTGGTGCTGGAGTTATTCACAGCTCCCTACCTGCTGCACTGGGCAGGATCTGGCCCCACATGAGCCAAGGATAAAGCCCAGTTCCCAGCCTCCCAAATCATGGCCTTAACACTTCCTCATTTCCCAGTGCTTTATCCCAACATTCCCAGCGGGAGATGATGGATGGGGCTGATAAAAAAAGCCAGTTATGTTCCCACTGCCCAAACCGGGGCCAGATCCAGACTCTCCTGTGTGGGGGAGGGGGCACATGGGTGCTGCCATCACTGCCTCTCCTCATCCCACCCTTCTCCAGCACCTTCGTGTTGGGGATGGCTGCCACCCTCCTGTCCTGATCCCCAGCTACCACAAAGCCAAGTGTTGTCCCCCACTCTGTGCCTCAGTTTCCCCACCTGAGGCCCAAGCACCCCACGGGCATTCACAGCCCCATATCACCCTGCTGAAGACATGCCACTGCTCCTCCAGTGCCACCACCATATCCTCCTTCCCCACATCCATCCAGCACCAAAGCCAGCACCGAGCTGGGCCGCCGCTGGGTTTGATGGGATTATCCCAGCGGGCAGGATTACACAGGGAAAATCTGGGGATTAGCCACGGCACATCGGCACGCTGCTACCACAACCAGCCTCACCACCGGCACCCAAACTGGGCTCAACTGGGAGGCACTGGAACTGAAATGTGACCACCAAGCCGTGGGGCTGAAGTCCCCTGGGACCTCCTCCAGGGAGCAGAGGCTTCTCTAGTCGCTGGTTAATTAAGTAGCTGCTGGGAATCAGCACGGAGACACCAGAGGGATCTTTTTCCCCCCTTTTTTTTTTGTCAATTTGACAAAAGTGTAATTAAATAGGGAGTAAAATCCTGTTAGCACGAGGCAGCCCCACTGGGATCTCCTCCGCTCCAGCAGATCACTCTTCCTCTCCCTCCCACCTTTCTGAAGGGAAATCTCCATCACCTCCTTGGGGGATGAAGCCCAAAAGTCCCCAGAGATGAGTTGGGAGGTCCCCAAGGCCACCAGGTCCCCTCTATGGTTGGCTTGGGTGCATCCCTTTGGGTACCACGCTCTGGCAGCCACCTCCACCACCATCCTGGGGATGAAGGGGAGACCTCAGAGCACCCTGATCCCTGGGGATGAGTTGTGGGGTCCCCAAGGCCACTGGGTCACCTCCATGATGGGGCTGGCTGCTGCCAGGGCTACAGCAGCATCCTTTTGGGTACAACATTCTGGCATCCACTTCCACCACCATCCTGGGGATAAAAATGAGACCTCAGAGCACTCTGATCCCTTGAGACAAGTCAGGAGGTCCCCAATGACACCAGCTCCCCTCCATGATGGGTTTGAGTGCTGCCAGGGGTATGGCAGCATCCTTTTGGGTACTGCTTTGTGGCATCAACTTCCACTACCATCCTGGTGCTGAAAAGAAGACTTAAGAGCACCATGGGATGCAGAAGCCAAGATGCTGGTGGTGGCTGGTTGGTGTTGATGGTGATCAGGTGATGCTATTGGTGACCAAGTGATGCTGGTGGCACTCAGGTAATGCTGGTGGCACTCAGGCAACGCTGGCGGCGACAGGGTGGCAACAGGTTAAGCAGGCACAGCAGAAGAGCCCAGATGGAGCTGGGATTGTTCTTGGGTTTCTTTACTATTATTTATGTTGCTGAATGCAATGCCAGATGCCACTGCACTGATACCACCACACCGACACCACCGCGACAACACCTCCACCACACTGACACTACTACCTGTGCTGGCACCACTACCACATCGACACCACTGGGCTGACACCACCATGCTGACACCACCACACTGACACTGCTACCACACCAACATCACCACGACATCACCACCACCACCAGGGCACTGTCCCACCCACTCCACTCGGCACAGCAAGAGTTGTCCCAGGATGGTGAAAGCCACCAGGATCTACACCAGTTTAGGAGAACTTCACTGAAGGCAATGCTGGGAAGTAGATGGGCCTGGAGCGGGCGCGGCGCGGGAGATGCACAGTGAGGCCAGCGTGGCTCAGCCCACTGCAAAATGAAATGGCATCCAAACTGGCAGCTTTAATTAAAAATATTCCAGCTTCTCTAAGGCTCCCAACTGCAGCCGACACTGCCGCAGGGATCTGCAGCCAGCGCCGGCACCCGGCACTCAGCAAGGGCCTCGTGGTACCGGTAAACGGCAGAGCTGCTGCTAGGGAGGGAAGAGCCCTCCCTGGAGGCACTGGTTTAACTGGGAGTGAAAGCACCACGTGGGCAAGGGCTGAGGGGATGCCAGGTCTGGAGGGGGATGGTGACACCGAGCTCAGCGTCACCACCTTGCCTGGTGACCTCGGGCTCCTGGTAGCGCTCGGTGGATCACCGAGCCACTGAAAGCTTCCTGAGTTAGGGACGACACCAGGGTCCCCACAGTCCCCTGAAGTCCCCCACAGCCCCCAAAAGCCTCCTGCAGCTTTACCACGGGGAGCAGCACACCCACAGGCATGCACACACCTGACCACGCGTGTACATGTCTCCACCACCAGCCACCTCCAGCCCTGCTGTGGTCACCGGGGGCTCTGCCGCTGCCGGGAGCTGAATTTGGTGATTTCCCTTTGTTTATGGGAACGAGAGTGAAAATATCTTGGGAAGCAGCTCCTAGGGCGGGGGTGGTGGTGGGTGGGAGGAGAAGGAGTTGCCTCCCCCACAGCCAAAACACTGCTGACCCCATTGGTGCTCAGCTGCCGCTCAGCACCCTCAGAGCCACCACTACATACACCAGGGACCATCTCCAGCCCCAAAGCTCTCCACCGCAGCCACGTGCCCCGGTGACAGCGGTGACCCAATTCCCGTGTCACCTCGGGGACGTCTTGGCGGGGCTGGCACAGCACCGCTGCCTGCGCTCAGCACCTCAGCACACGAACCTGGATCTGGCCCCAGCACCCAGCAGGGACATGCACCTGCAAACATGGCTTTGAGGAGAGGGGAAAGGGGACAAGGCACTGCCAGGGCCCTGGCGCCAAGGGTTAAATCCTGCTCTGGCTGCTGGGTCCTGAGCCGGGAGCTGCCCTCTAGTGTTACCAGCTCAGGTTCTAAATAGTGAGGAGGACACAGAGAGGGGACACCCCCAAAAACCATTGCACCCCTTCCCCACTGTGGTCTCAGTGGGACCAGGGGGGTGGCTCAGCCATCCACGCTCCCCTCCCAGCGCAACCCGGAGCAGGATGTGGCCCCACTGGGGCCAGGCAGGACCTAGAGAGAGATTGGGGTGCAGGGACCCGGAGAGGTTGGGGGCAACACAGTGGTGCCACATGTGCCACCGTCATCCTCACCTCTCCCAGGTGCTGGGGGACAAGCAGAGGTGGGTGAACTTAGGGGGATGGAGATGTCACACCCTGCTCTGCTCCCCAGAGTGGGTAGAGGGGTTGGGTGAAGCACCCAACACCGGGGGGGGGGGAAGTTCCCTTTGCACCCCCCTCCCTGCCTGACGGTCTCATTCAGTGGAGGGGAAACTGAGGCAGCACTCACCCAAGGTCACCCCGAGCTGACAGCATAGCCCCATGTGTGTCCACCCCCAGCAACTGTGCCCCCCAAAAGAAACCCCTTACACAGGGATGGGGCTCCCCACTCTCTCCTGCTCCATGGGGGGGTCTGGAGGGGGCTTGGGGGGCAGGCAGCACCCCAGCTGCTCTGGGTTATGGGAAAGTGATGAAGATCAGGCCTGGAGGGGTCCAGGAGGAGGATTAGAGGGGGTCCGGGTGTGCCTGGAGCACCCCACAGTGAGGGTGACAGAGCAGGATTCGGGTCAGGCTCAGCATCCCCCACCCCATGTTATTTTGGGGTTACCCCCTCCCCCTCAGATCTACAGACAGTGTTGAGCCCCAAAAGGGAGGAACAGGCCCCTCTAGCCCCACAGACGCTGCCTGCAAGGGGGTCCCCAGCTCTACCCTGGCACTGGGGGGGGGAAGACTCCCTCCCTATCCCCTCCATGCACAGGGGGTGCCCTACTTCTGCCAGCTGTCCCACCCCATCCCTTGTCCCCATCAAGTTACAGCTCTAGTGAGACAGAGCCAGGCACCCCCCTCCCCAATGTGTGGGGGCTCAATCCCCCCCAACTCTGCGAAGTTATGGGGGGGGGCTCTAGCACCAAGTCGTCCCCCCCCGCATAAACCCTCTCTTCTCCCTCTTGCCCTTCCAGAGGCTGGCACCCCCATTTCAGCTCCCCCTCCGCCCACAGCCTGGGGTAGGGGGCACACATCATTCCCCATCCCCATTTTCCTGCCCCCCCCCAAAAATACCCTCCACCCCACAATCTCTGGCTGCTTCCCAAAAAAGCAACGGAGGCAAAACGGAGCCAGATGAGGCAGTGACCCCCCCCAACCTCCATCCCCCCAGCTCTAGGGGGGGACCCTCAGCACCTCACCCCCATCTGCGTCCTGGGGCTCAGGGGGGAGTGCTGAGGGGTGGGATGGGGGAGTAGGACTGGGTCCTGGGGTTTGACAGGTGTGGGATTGAGGTGCTGGGGGGTGGGTTCAAGGGTGTGGGAGGGGGGAATTGGGGTG